>JAWPHD010000588.1:0-432523 GCA_037043455.1 Cyrtodaria siliqua
TTCAACCTTCTAAATTATGACTCAGTTCGTAATAAATTGAAATTGAAACTTTTTGATACTTTAATTGTCCTATACTTACATATGGTTGTGAAGTATGGATTTGTGATTTTACAGTTAGATAAAACCCTAATAGTTTACCGTTTGAGAAAACTCCACAATAGATTTTGTAAATATTTACTCGCGAGTGCATAAAAGTCCTCTAATTTTGCCTGTAGACTTGAGCTAGGTAGAGAAAGAACTCTCAGTTATATAACTTAACTTGCATTAAAATTCAATGAACACTTAATCCAGCTTTCAGCTAATAGATTTTTAAAAGAAGTGTATAATGTTGATAAGGCCTTATTCAATGAAGGCCACAGATCATGGTATTCTTTTATTAATAACTCTTTGAATAAATATACAGATGCTCCAAAACCATTGGTTGCTAGACAAATTCCACAAACAATCTCACAGAAGTATACTGCAGATATCACTGCTGAAATTAATTCTTTAAAATGCAAATTGTACGACAATAAACTTCATACCTTTTCGAAGATTTACACTAATTTTGGGCTGCAAAATTATTTGTCATTTGGACTCCCTGAATTAATTACAAAAGAACTTATTAGAATTAGTGCGCACGATTTACTTATAGAACGTAGTTGTTATTTTAAACCTAAATTATCTCGTGAAAACAGACTTTGCAGTATATGTAATCAAATTGAAGATGAAGTACATTTTAAATTATTTTTTTGTAAAAAATTTACGGAACTTAGGTAACCGTTATTTAAACAGTTTAACATTAACATACCTGAACTGTGTACCAACTCTGATGCAACTTTTGCTTACTCAACCCAGTTAATGTTAAAGAATGTAAACTAATCTGTAACTTTATAACCTCATCATTATCAATAAGTTAGTGTTCTGTTATTATTATAGTTAAGATATTTATCTTACTTGTTAAATGAATATCTTGTCTATATATGGAAGACACCTTTTGTATACATTGGTTTTCTGAATACAAAATATTCTATTCTATTCTAATATTCTACATAACGTTATATGACAAGGACCATAACTCTGTCTTGTATTTTACCTGAATTATCCCCATGAGTAATGAGTATAGAGCAGGCAAATAGTTATACCCTTGTCCGTCCTTCAGTCCGTCCTTCCCAAGTTTTACATTCAATTGTTTTTATCAAGTCCATTACTCAGATGCCAAAAGCCATACACTATTCATACACACATCTACAAAATCCTACCAGAATCAGGTCAGTATGAATAACCTTGACATACTTTTTACACTTAATATAGGGATATTCCATTAAAACATACATGGGACCCCATGAAGGCACTTTTGAATTGAACACCCACCCATGATGCAAAAAAAGAGACAAGTTAATGAACCAAATGTTGGAAAATAGGGTTCACCCATAGATGTTTATTAAATTGCTTTTAAATTGCTTTCCTGAAGTCCCAGGTATGTTTTAATGGAATAGCCCTTACACTGAAGTTTTACATTCAAGTTTAACATTCAAGTTCAATCCATTTCTCAGACATCAGCATTAACAATAAATTTTTAGCTCACCTGAGTCAAAGGCTCAACCTGAGCTTTTGTGATCACCTGGTGTCCGTCATCCATTGTCCCTCCGCTCTTACGAGATCTACATTGTGGGGTTATTTGTGATCATTTATGTTTACAAATGTGCCTTATGAGTTTTTAGCTCGACTATTCGAAGAATAAGAGAGCTTATGTAATCACCCCCGGCGTCGGCGTCCCACATTAAGGTTTGCGTGTAAGCTGTGTTTGCAAGTCTATATCTCTTACATTTCTTATCCTAGCACAACCAAATTTGATCATGGGCTTCCTTATAGCATTATCTTAAGGGCTGCATAAGCAATTTTGGTTCCTGTAACCCATGGGCTCCCATGGAACCCAAATTATAAAGCCCATAAATTGTGCCCCATTTCACATCAAATTTTGCGTGTAAGCTGTGTTTACAAGTCTATATCTCTTACAATTCTTACCCTAGCACAACCAAATTTGGCCATTAGCTTCCTTATAGCATTATCGTAAGGTCTGCTTAAGTAATTTTGGTTCCTGTAACCCCTGGGCTCCCATGGAACCCAAATTCTGATAGCCCTTAAAATATGTCTGTTTCACATCAAATTTTGCGTGTAAGCTGTGTTTACAGGTCTATATCTCTTACATGTCTTGTCCTAGCTGAACTAAATTTTGGAATTGGTTTCCTTATAGTATGTTGTAAAGGGTTGGATAAGTAATTTTGTCTTCTGCAAATTCTGGGCTCCCATGGAACCCAAATTGTGATGGCCCAGAAAATGTGCAATAAAGGCAGATCTAGGTTTGCATGTAAGCATGTATATATCTATAATTTTGGTTTGGGATTTGTTATAGCATTATGCACCTTATTACTTTACCCATACTGGGGCATGGGCTCCCTCCTCCCTCCTCCCCCCCCCCCCCCCCCCCATCTTTTTTTTATTTATTTTTGACATATTTCTGTGTTGTTTTAGTCAATTCTTACACATATATGTTGCAACCCTCCCCACAACACCTCCCCCCCCCCCCCGCCTCTCAGCCCTTCCCCCCCCCCCCCCCACCCCCCACAAGACTTGATTTTTTTTTATTTATTTTTTTACATATTTCTTTGTTGTTTTAGTCAATTCTTACACATATATGTTGTCCCCTACCCCCACCCCCCAACCCATTCCCGCCTCTCACCCCCGCTCTCCACCCCACCCCACCTCCACTTGTAAATGTTTTATTTTTATTTTTTACATATTTCTGTGTTGTTTTAGTCAATTCTTACACATATATGTTGCAGCTCCCCCCCGCCACCAACCCACTCCAGCCTCTCTCCCCCAGCCCCCCCCCCCCCCCCCCCCCACACACACACACAACAAACCCCCACTTGAAACTTTTTTTTTTTTACATATTTCTGTGTTGCTTTTGTCAATTCTTACACATATATGTTGCCCACTCCCCCCCCCCACCCCGCCTCTCACCCCCCCCCCCCCCCCACCCCCCCATCCCACTTGATACTTTTTTTTTTTGTTAACATAATTTTTTGTTGTTTTACTCGATTCTTACACATATATGTTGCCCTACCCCTCCCCCCACCCAACCCACTCCTGCCTCTCACCACCGCCCCCACCCCACCCCCACTTGAATCTCTATTCTTATTTTTTTTACATATTTCTGTTCTGTGTTGCTTTTGTCAATTCTTAAACATGTTGCCCCCTTCCCCCCTCCCCCCCCCCCCCGCCTCCCCGCCACTTTCAACACCCCCCGCCTCCCCCCACTGCCCCAACCACACACTCGAAACTAGAATTATTTTTTTTTATTATTTTTTTTAATTATTTCTGTGTTGTTTTGGTCAATTCTGACACATACCTGTGTTGCCCCCACCCCCACACCTCCACCCCACCCCCACGCTCGAAACGAATATTTTTTATTAGTGTTTATTGTTGTTTTTTACATATATCTGTGTCGTTTTGGTAATTTCTTACACATAGCTTCTTACACATATATGTTGCCCTCCCCATCCCCCGCCTCTACCCCATCTCCACTCAAACTCGATTTTTTTTATTTATTTTTTTCTTCATATTTTTGTGTTGTTTTGGTGAATTATTACATAGCTTCTTACACGTATATGTTGCCCTCACCACCCCCACTCCCCCCACTATCCACCCCCGCCTCTCTCCCACCCCCACCCTGCACCCCACTCTAAACTTGATTTTTTTAAAATTACATATTTCTGTGTAGTTTTGGTCAATTCTTACACATAGTTATGTTGTGCTCCCAACCCCACCCCACAGCCTTGTTTTCTGATGGTATATACTAGCTATAAATTTATTATTCTCTGAAAAATCGAATAATCGAGCTGCGCTGTTCTCCGACAGCTCTTGTTTTAGCTCTACTGATCAAAGATTAGCTGAGCTTATGCCGTGGTGCAGTGATTCATCAGCATGGCATGATGTTGGTCCTATTGATTCGACATTAAACATGGTTAACAGCGGCCATCTTTGTTTACATAGAGTTTTATAGTAACAACTTGTAGCGACTACTCCCCTGAAACTACTTAAAGGGTTTTCATGAAACTTCACAAAAATGTTGCTCTTGATGTCTAGTTGATCCTACCAAAATTTCAGGTTGGCTGTAAATTCAAGATGGCTGCCACAGCTAAAAATAGATTTAAAAAAAAACAAATTTATAGTGACTACTTCTTGAAAACTAGGTTATCGATGTGGGACTTGTAGCCACTTCTCCTCTGAAACTACTTGGCGGATTTTCATGAAACTTTACAGGAATGTTGCTCTTAATGTCTAATTGATCCTAGCAAAATTTCAGGTTGGCCGAAATTCAAGATGGCCGCCCATGGCTAAAAATAGATTTTCAAAATACAAGTTTGTAGGGACTACTTCTTGAAAACTATAAGTGATATTGATATTGGTCTTTTTCTAAAATGATCAGCATGACATGCTGTTGGTCCTTGTTGAAAATCATTTTGATTCGATGTTAAACGCTCATCTTTGTTTACAAGAGTAATATAGTAAAAACTTGTAGCGACTACTCCTCTCAAACTACTTGACAGATTTTCATGAATTGATGTCTAGTTGATCCTAGCAAAATTTCAGATTGGCCAGAAATTGAAGATGGCCACCGCAGCTAAAAATAGATTGAAAACAAGAAATGGGACATGGATGCCCTCACTGCAAACCATCTGCCTAACTGTGACCTTGACCTTTGAGGCAGGGCTCCAAGAAAATTAAAATTTGGGAATAGCCCAGGGCAAGCAGATTTCAAAAAAACACTTGCCCTGACTGAAAAGTTTTCAGTTTGTTTTTAGCTCGACTGATCAGAGATCAGTAGAGCTTATGCCGTGGTGCGGCGTCCTTCGTCCAGACGTCGTCCGTCTGTCCGTCCGTCCGTAAACTTTTATTTGTAGCGACTACTCCTCTGAAACTACTGGATGGATATTCATGAAACTTTACAGAAATGTTGCCCATGAAGTCTAGTTGATCCTAGCAAAAATTGATGTTGATGTGAAATCTAAGATGGCCGCCAAGCTAAAAATAGATTTTTAAAATACAAGTTTGTAACGACTACTTCTTGAAAACTATAAGTGATATTGATATGGGACTTTTTCTATGTAAATATTTTGCATGTTTTTACATAGACTTATATAGGGAAAGCTTAAAAAATCTTCTTTTAAATTGTTAGCATGGAGTTGTCGGTTTAAATTTCGGTTGAGGGTGTTGTTGTGTTTTGCATGTGTAAAAAGGTATTGAAAGAAATTTAATGATGAAACCCTTTGATATAAGAGCCATTTTAGCTTGTAGAGCATCCACAGGCCCTCTTGTTCTTTATTATTATTAATGATCGCTAACCCCTGGTCTATCAAGTTTGCTCATATGAAGTCCCTGGGGTCAGTAGACTTACATAAGGAAAGACTTAAAAACATCTTCAATCAGCATTTGCGAGAGGACACTTTTTTCATCTTTGCAAATATCCTCAGGTGATCGATTTAGGGCCAAAATGGCCCTCTTGTTTGTGGGGTTAACCCCATTAGTTTTTCAAGTTTAAATGCTGATTTGAACAGTATGGGGTGTGTTACACCGTATTTTACCTTGTATAGTACGCAGTTTTTTTTACCTCTTTTACGGTTTCCTAAAGCGTATAATAAAAGGAAGCAACAAAAAAAAAAATCTTACATTTCATGCGCAGAAATTACTTGTCGGAAAGGGACAAAAGCACCGACGTCAAACAAACAGAGATTGTGAATACTGATAATGCTTGCTCATATTTACTGGCTTTATACAAGTTATTATTATTATTCAACTTATAAACTTGGGAATAAAGGCTCTTCTCAATGAAACTAGCAAAACGTGTTACAGATAATTTTATTATAATTTCATCAACTTTGGAATGTCAGATGTGAGAAAGCGAGAAATAGGACCTTTCCAAGTCCTGGACATACAGAATAAATAACAATAGCAACGTCAAAATGAAAATGTGGCTTTTTTAAAGGAGACCACTCTCCTTAAAATTGGATGTCACAAATAACAACTCTTTCTTTTACACATATGTTTTAAATATTTAGATGCCTTGAAAGTCAATTTCATACTAGATTCTTGGTGGCAGAAATCCAGTGGAAAGTCCTTGTTCTGAAAAAAAAGGTCATTTGGAAATTGTTGCATTGCATTTATTGAAAAAACGCTTAACAATGCTCTCAAGGTTAATGTGTGACATGTTTTTACGTGTCACATTTACAAGAACAAAACTATGCTACGGATATTAACACATGTCTATTTAAAACCTTAAGTGGTATATTACTAAAGGTACTCTCATTTATAAGCATACATCACATATAGGCCCACACTAACAGTCTGAAATAAGTGACACACCTATTATTTGTATGTTGTATCGTTACGTGACCCTATAGCTGTGCCATACAAATATTTGACACTCTTAACCAATTTCCTGAATGATTTGCGTACTCATGCAATCGTGTCAAGTTAATAATTTTAATAATATCGTTTTACGTGACATAGCCTTACGTGACAGCATTGTCAGTGTGGCTTTATTTTGGCAAGGCAATGATGATAATATTATTCGTATTTGTCTACACATCACTGGGCGGAAGTTTTGCAAGTCATATGCATTTCAAATGATTGTAAACAGGTTGATTTCCCCAAAACAAAGTGTTAAGTATATCATCCAGATACCCTGTGTGGATGTATCATGTCATTTATTGTGCCAAATATGTATATTTTATTTATTTCTGTTGTCCTGAGATAAAATGTTGAAAGAGGTTTTAACATCCATTGAAATACACATATACCATGAGTCTTGCACACCAGTAGAAATGCGACTGATTGATTAATAATATCGAGAAAGGAAAAAAAGCTGGAAAAAAACAGTATGTGGCTAAAAAGCGAAACCAACAGAACAAAGAAATACTATACCAAAGTGGCACTACCACAGTACGTGGCTAAAAAGTGAAAGCAACAGAACAAAGAAATACTATACCAAAGTGGCACTACTTTACGAAATTGAAGCAAGAAAAAGAAAAAATTATGCCAGAAACAAAGAAAATACCGAGCAAAGACAAAAGCAAAAAAAAAAAAATAACCAAGCCAGAGTGAGCGATATAAGAAGTGAAGAAGAAATGTCAGTTGGAGATAAGTGATCAGTAAGTGGTAGGCCATCGCAAAACAGTGAAATTACAAGTACAAGCGAAAAGATGATAGTACAATTGCCATTTACCAGAAACAAGAAGAACTCTAGTAGAAAGAAGAAATACCAGAAAAAAATGAATACCTCAGTAAAATACGAGAAATCCTTGAGAAGAAGAATCAAACTCTTACTCAGAAACTGTCAAGATCTTTAAACTGTCTAAGGATGGTAGCCTGGAACTGAATGATATTTTGGGAAATTAGAAATGTGTGTTTTACTTGACGAATATGAAGTGATATGAACCTATGTAAACCCGATTGAAAGTAGCCTATTTTCTGTTACATATTATTCTAACGATTTATTTCTTCTATATTTGAAGTTCTAGAGAAAAACAGTCGTGATTGTTCTATGTTTTATGGGTTCTTTTGAATCATTTTTAGCTCTACTGGCCGAAGGCCTTCAGAGCTTATGGGATGCCGAGTTGTCCGTCGTCCGTCCGTCCGTTGTTAACTTTTGTCTTGTTAAGACGATAGGGCCTTCATTTTTCATCCGATCTTTACCAAACTGTTACAGGTTGTTAATATCAATATAAGCTCGGATGAGTTTGAAAACCAGCCAAATCGGACAAGTAACAGCAGAGTTATGGCCCTTGATTTAGTTAAAAATGCTATATTGCTAAATTTTGCCTCGTTAAGACGATAGGGCCTTCATTTTTCATCCTATATTTACTAAACTTTACCACATTGTTAATATCAATGAAAGCTCGGACAAGTTTGAAAACCAGCCAGATCCGACCAGTAACAGCGGAGTTATGGTCCTTGATTTAGTTAAAAATACTATATTGCTATATTTTGCCTCGTTAAGACAATAGGGCCTTCATTGTTCATCCGATCTTTACCAATCTTTATCAGATTGTTAATGTCGTTGAAAGCTCGAATAAGTTTGAAAAACAGCCATATCGGACCAGTAACAGCGAAGTTATGGCCCTTGATTTAGTTAAAAATGCTATATTTTGCCTCGTTAAGATATAGGGGCTTCATTGTTCATCCGATCTTTACCAAACTTGATCCGATTTTTAATATCAATGAAAGCTTGGACAAGTCCGAAAACCAGCCATATCGGTCTAGTAACAGCGGAGTTATGGCCCTTGATTTAGTTAAAAAAGCTATATTTTGCCTCGTAAAGACGATAGGGGCTTCATTGTTGAGCCGATCTTTACCAAACTTAATCAGATTGTTAATATAAATGAAAGCTCGAACAAGTTCGAAAACCAGCCATATCGGACCAGTAACATCGGAGTTATGGCCCTTGATTTACTTCAAAATGATATATTTTGTCTCGTTAAGACGATAGGGCCTTCATTTTACATCCGATCTTTACCAAACTTCATCAGATTGTTAATGTCTATGAAAGCTTGGTCAGGGTCGAAAAACAACCAGATCGGCCCAGTAACAGCGGAGTTATGGACCTTGATTTTGTTAAAAATGCTATAATTTGCCTCGTCGTACAATAGGGCCTTCGTTTTGCATCTGATCTTTGCCAAACTTTACCAGCTTTTATGACTGTCTTTTTCATATTATTACTAATTTTATTTTAATTATTTTTTTTTTTTTTTTTTTTTTTTAAATTTTTTTTTTTTTTTTTTTTTTTCTTCAAATTATTCCTTTTTATATATATATATTTTTTTTTTTTTTAGCTCTATGTTAGACCAGTCGGACCAGTAACAGAGGAGTTATGGCTCTTGATTTAGTTAAAAATGCTATATTTTGCCTCGTTAATACGGTATGGCCTTCATTTTTCATCTGATCTTTACCAAACTTTACCAGATTCTTTAGTTATGGCCCTTGATTTAGTTTAAAAGCTGTTTTTTGCCCGAAACTTTCAAAAAACGTAAATGGCAGTCATCCGCTTCATTGATGTTGTAAGAGCCATGTTAGCCAGTAGAGCATCCACAGGCCCTCTTGGGCCTCTTGTTAGCTCTACTGGCTGAAGGCCAGCAGAGCTTATGGGATGGCGAGTTGTCCGTCGTCCGTCCGTCTGTCGTCCGTCCATCTGTTAACTTTTGCCTTGTGAACACTCTAGGGCCTTCATTATTAAACAAATCTTTACAAAACTTTGCCAGTGTCTTTATATCAATGAAAGCTCAGACAAGTTCGAAAACCAGCCGGATCGGATAAATTTCACCGGAGTTATGGCCCTTGTTTTGGTGAAAAATACCATATTAAGCCTTGTGAACACTCTAGCACCTTCATTTATTATTTGATCTTTACCAAACTTGCACAGATTGTTAATACCAATGATAGCTTGGACAAGTTCAAAAACCAGCTAAATCGGATCAGTAACACCGGAGTTATGGCCCTTGTTTTTTCTGAAAAATGCTTTTTTCTGCCTTGTGAACACTCTAGGGCCTACAATATTAATTGGACCTTTACTTAACTTTGCCAGTGTCTTTATATCAATGAAAGCTCGGACAAGTTCGAAAACCGGCAAGATCGAAATAATTTCACCGGAGTTATGGCCCTTGTTTTGCTGAAAAATGCCATATTAAGCCTTGTGAACACTAGCACTTTCATTTATTATTTGATCTTTACCAAACTTGCACTTGTTAATATCAATGAAAGCTCAGATAAGTTCAAAAACCAGCTAGATCGGACCATTAACAGCGGAGTTATTGCCCTTGATTTAGTTAAAAATGCTATATTTTGCCTCATTAAGACGATAGGGCCTTCATCTTTCATCCAATCTTTACCAGATTGTTTATATAAATGGAAACGTGGACAAGTTCGAAAACCAGCTAGATCGGACCATTAACAGCGGAGTTAAGGCCCTTGATTTAGTTAAAAATGCTATATTTTGCCTCGTTAATTCGATAGGGCCTTCATCTTTCATCTGATCTTTACAAAACTTTACCTGATTGTTTATATCAATGACAGCTCAGACAATTTCGAAAACCATCCAGATCGGACCAGTGACAGATGAGTTATGGCCCTTGATTTAGTTAAAAATGCTAATTTTGCCTCGTTAAGATGATAGGGCCTTCATTTTTCATACGATCTTTATGAAACTACTAGATTGTTAATATCAATAAAAGCTCGGTCAATTTCGAAAACCAGCCAGATCGGAGTTATGGCCCTTGATTTAGTTAAAAATCCTATATTTTGCCTCGTTAAGACGATAGGGCCTTCATCTTTCATCTGATCTTTAAGAAACTTTATCAGATTGTTAATATCAATGAAAGCTTGGACAAGTTAGAAAACCATCCAGATTGGACGATTTACATCGTAGTCATGGCCCTTGATTTTCTGAAATATGCTTCATCTTGGCCTCATTAAGATGAAAGGGCCTTCATTTGGCCGGATTTCATTGAAACTATGCAGGGATGATCAGTACCAAGCCTAGTTGTACATAGTCATTGTGTTCCAGTTGAATGATTTTGGCGGAGTTATAGCCCTTTAAAGGTTTTAATACACAAACTTTGTTCTGACTAGTTCTCCTGAACCCCTGGCCGGATTAAACAAAACTTTTTAGGGATGATCGATTCTATGTCTAGTTGTGCAAATCATCGCCGTGTTCCGGTTGAATGATTTTTGGCTGAGTTATGGCCCTTTAAAGGTTTTAATACACAAACTTTGTTCTGACTAGTTCTCCTGAACCCCTGACCGGATTTAAACGAAGCTTTTTAGGGATGATCAATTCCATGTCTAGTTGTGCGAATCATTGCCGTATTCCGGTTAAATGATTTTTTTGGCAGAATTATGACCCTTTAATGGTTTTAATACACAAACTTTGTCTGATCTACTTTTCCTGAACCCCTCGCCCGATTTCAATGAAACTTTGCAGGGATGATCAGCACCAAGCCTAGTTGTGCATACCGTCTTCACGCCCAGGTTTACTTATATTTGGCAGAGTTATGGCCCTTTAAAGGATTTTGATACCACAATTTTTTTCCGGGCTAGTTCTCCTGAACCCCTGGCTGGATATAGACGAAACTTGACAAGGATGATCAGTATCAAACCTAATTGTGCAGATCATCGCCATATTTCAGATGAACGATTTTTGGCAGAGTTGTGACCCTTTAAATGTTTTAATACACAAGCTTTGTCCAGCTTTGTCTCTTCTGAATTCTTTGCCAGATTTCAGCGAATCTTGGCGAGAATGATCACTACTAAGCCTAGTTACACCTGTCATTGCCATGTTCTGGTTAAATGATTTTTGAAAGACTTATGGCCCCTTACACATAAACTTTATCTTGAGCCAGTAGAGCATCCACAGGCCCTCTTTGGCCTCTTGTTGTATTTTACGTGACATTTAAACTATTTGTTTTATGTTGTGTTTTTTTCAAGAAATTTGTTATTTCAGAATGTTTTGCTGCTTTTGGTTAGCATAGTCAAGTGAGCCAAACGTTTGGCCAAACTTGTATTTTATAGGTATATTGTGTTTAGTTTGTGGATTTAATTTTTCAGGCAAATATTATCTACTTTGTAGTAATGTCAGTTTCTATTGTTTGTAATGTGTGAAGCTCATGAGACGGATTTGTTCATGTTGCATCCATATAAGAGTTAAGTTTTGAAATAGATTTGGATGGACATTTATGAATATTCAGTGAGAGAAATTATTTGAAATATTATATTCACTAGTAAAATTGTTCAAGGTAGACAATATATAGAAGTCAACGTGATTTTTTCTGTATTTGTGTTCACATTCTCTTTTGTGTTGCTTTTGATGTAACAAATGTTTATCTCACAAACCTAACAACATCCAAACATACATACTTTAACTGCACTAGTGCTGTCCATACGCATGTCCAGCTAACCCCACAGTTTAAAAGTGGCACAACGTAGCTCTCATTCGTCCATCTCCTAAATGACTGGGAAAATTTTGATGAAATTTCACAGGAAGCATCCTTGGATGGTCCTTTACCTTTGTGTATTAAAACATTAAAAGGGTCATAACTCTGCCAAACATCATTCAACCTGAACACGGCGATGACATGCTCACTAAAGCTCGGACAAGTTCAAAATCTAGCCAGATCGGACCAGTAAAAGTGGAGCTATGGCCCTTGATTTAGTTAAAAATGCTATATTTTGCCACGTTAAGATGACAGGGTCTTCATTTTAAATCCAAACTTTACCAAACTTCAATGAAAGCTGGGACAGTTTTGGAAAACAGCCATTGACTAGTAGTAGCAGAGTTATGGCCCTTGATTTCGTTCAAAATGCTATATTTTGCCTCGTTAATACGATAGGGCCTTCATTTTTATCTGATCTTTACCAAAATTTATCAGATTTTTGGACGTTTTTTTATTATTATTTGATATATATATATTTTTTATTTTTTTATGTTTTTTAGCTCTACTGGCCAAGGGCCAGCAGAGCTTATGGGATGGTGTGTTGTCCGTCTTCCGTCGTCCGTCGTCCGTCCGTCCGTCCGTCGTCCGTCCGTTAACTTTTGCTTGTGTTCACTCTAGAGGCCACATTTCTGATGCAATCATCATGAAACTTTGTCAGAATGTTTGTCTCAATGAAATCTCGGTCAAGTTCGAAAATGGGTCATGTGGGGTCAAAAACTAGGTCACTAGGTCAAATATTGGAACAACCTTGTGTACACTCTAAAGGCCATATTTTTGACCCGAGCTTGATGCAACTTTGTCAGAATGTTTGTCTTAATTATATCTTGGTCAAGTTTGAAAATGGGTCACATGGGGTTAAAAATTAGGTCACTAGGTCAAATACTTGAAAAACCTTGTGTACACTCTAGAAGCCGTATTTCTGATCCAATCTTGATGAAACTTTGTCAAAATGTTTGTCTTAATTATATCTTGGTCAAGTTCAAAAATGGGTCACATGGTTTTAAAAACTAGGTCACTAGGTCAAACTTTGGAAAAACCGTGTGTACACTCTAGAGGCCATATTTTTGACCTGATCTTGATGAAACTTTGTCAGAATGTTTGTCTTAATGAAATCTCGTTTAAGTTCAAAAATGGGTCATGTGGGGTCAAAAACTAGGTCACTAGGTCAAATACTTGAAAAAACTTGCGTACACTCTAGAGGTCATATTTGTTACCCAATCTTGATGAAACTTTGTCAAATTGTTTATCTTAATTATATCTTGATCAAGTTCGAAAATGGGTCCCATGAAGTTAAAAACTAGGTCACTAGGTCAAATATTGGAAAAACCTTGTATAGACTCTAGAGGCCATATTTTTGACCCGAGCTTGATGCAACTTTGTCAGAATGTTTATCTTAATTGTTTGTCTCAATAAAATCTCGGTCAAGTTCGAAAATTGGTCATGTGGGGTCAAAAACTAGGTCACTAGGTCAAATATTGGAACAACCTTGTGTACACTCTAAGAGGCCATATTTTTGACCCGAGCTTGATGCAACTTTGTCAGAATGTTTGTCTTAATTATATCTTGGTCAAGTTTGAAAATGGGTCACATGGGGTTAAAACCTAGGTCAGTAGGTCAAATACTTGAAAAACCTTGTGTACACTCTAGAAGCCGTATTTCTGACCCAATCTTGATGAAACTTTGTCAAAATGTTTGTCTTAATTATATCTTGGTCAAGTTCAAAAATGGGTCACATGAAACTTTGGAAAAACCGTGTGTTCACTCTAGAGGCCATATTTTTGACCCGATCTTGATGAAACTTTGTCAGAATGTTTGTCTCAATGAAATCTCGGTCAAGTTCAAAAATGGGTCATGTGGGGTCAAAAACTAGGTCACTAGGTCAAATACTTGAAAAAACTTGTGTACACTCTAGAGGTCATATTTGTTACCCAATCTTGATGAAATTTTGTCAAATTGTTTATCTTAATTATATCTTGATCAAGTTCGGAAATGGGTCACATGAAGTTAAAAACTAGGTCACTAGGTCAAATATTGGAACAACCTTGTGTACACTCTAGAGGCCATATTTTTGACCCGAGCTTGATGCAACTTTGTCAGAATGTTTGTCTTAATTATATCTTGGTCAAGTTTGAAAATGGGTCACATGGAGTTAAAAACTAGGTCACTAGGTCAAATATTGGAAAAAACTTGTGTACACTCTTTGTCAAAATGTTTGTCTTAATTATATCTTCGTCAAGTTCAAAAATGGGTCACATGGTGTTAAAAACTAGGTCACTAGGTCAAACTTTGAACAAACCGTGTGTACACTCTAGAGGCCATATTTTTGACCCGATCTTGATGCAATTTTGTCAGAATATTTGTCTCAATTATAGCTTGCTAAAGTTCGAAAATGGGTCACACAGGGTCAAAAACTAGGTCACTAGTACACTCTAGAGGCCATATTTCTGACCCGATCTTGATGAAACTTTGTCGAAATGTTGTCTTAATTATATTTTGGTCAAGTTCGAAAATGGGTCCCATGGGGTCAAAAACTAGGTCACTAGGTCAAATACTTGAAAAACCTTGTGTACACTTTAGACACCATGTAGTACGACTCGATTCATCAATGGTATAACAGCCAGTAGAGCGTTCACAGGCCCTCTTGGGCCTCTTGTTTATTTTTTAAATTTTTATTTTTAATATATATTTTTATTGATTTTTTTATTGATTTCATTATTAATTTTTTTTAATCACTTTCAATTGATTTATTTATTAACGCTGTGTTGGATTTGACAAAACTTAGCAGGAAGCATTGTTATGATTTCTAGTTGTGCCTATTGCGTTTTATTCCGGTTCGCTGTTTTTTGACGGAGTTATTGCCCTTTGACATTTTTACTTTAAATTTCTTGTCGGCGCTACTACTCCTAAACGGCGTGTTGGATTTCTACGAAATTTGACAGGAAGCCTTAGTATGATATCTAGTTGTACAAAGCGCGGTATATAAATAAATAAATGGTGTTTTATGGCACGTCGACACAAAAATAGGTCATATTGTGCGCAAAAACGGATGAAAGATGAAGAAATGAAGTAGTAAATAAAATTAATGTCAATATAAAAAGATAAAACTATTTACAAATAAGGGATGATATGGCAGTAATATAAACTATGTATAAATGTAAATCAACAAATGCCCGTCAACGGGTGTATAAACAAGTAAATATATATATAAGAACATATTATAATGATTTATAAAATCTGATTATTTTAATGATTTAAATAGTCTGATTTCTTTCAGGAAATCTAAAACAAGACTAAAATCTATAGTATCAAATAACTCTGTCATAGTATTAACATTGTAGTACCTTTGACGCATAGGATCAAAGTCTACACATTCCAACAAGATATGTTTGACTGTTAACGTTGCAAAGCAGGGTATACATTCTGGTAATTGCTCACCTTGTAATAAATATGAATGAGTATAACGTGTATGTCCTATCCTGCACCAGGCTAGGACAACTTCTTCTCGACGAATAGGTCTACTAGAAGAATGCCATTCTCCGAGTAACGGTTTAATTGAATGGAGTTTATTGTTAACTGACAAATCCCAAGCGGATTGCCAAGAGTTACGAATATATGTGTTAATACAACTTTTAAAATCAGTATAAGGTAATTTGGCATTAGATATATGTAAACTTAATGCTGCTTTAGCAGCACTATCAGCTCTATCATTACCACATATTCCTACATGGCTTGGAAGCCAGCAGAAAATAATAACTTTATCAACTATAAGAGAATTGTACTTTTGTAAAAGTTGAAGCACAACTGGGTTATCATGTTTCATATTACCCAGGGCTTGAAGAGATGAAAGGGAATCAGAAAAGATTACAAAATGGTCATCGTCAGATTCCTGAATATAGTTTAAGGCAAGTTCAATTACCTTAGGTTCAGCTGAAACTGTCAGGCAGGTGGCTCTTTATGCTGTGTTTGTGGCTCGTTATGCTGTACTGGTGCAGCTACTTTATCTCCATCTTTAGAACCATCTGTATATATGTTGAAAGTTACTGTATTTCAATTTAAATTCATTAAATTTGCTTTAAAAGACAGTACTGGATTTGTTACTGTTACAAAGATCAAAAATAATTGTTGGTGTTTTCAAAGTCCACGGTGGAATTTATGGTGCTTTGTACTTGGCAATTAAATTTAGGTCGATTTCAGTGTCTCTAAATTTTGGTTTAATACGAAGACCAAATGGTCGAATGGCCTTCGGTTTTCGATCAAAAAGAGGTTCAGAACTAGGATTAAAAACAGTATCGAAAATTAGGTTTGAAGGGTTAGATTGTCATTTAATGGCATACGGAAGGGCTAATTTGTCCCATCTTTGAGACAGTGATGGTTCATTAGCTTCAACATATAGACTTTCGGCTGGTGATGTACGTAAGGAACCTAAGGCGAGTCGTAATCTATAAACTATTGAGCCGTAGTCCAGCTTGGATCTGATAAGAGATCTATAAAGTTGTAAAAGTACTTTACAATCCGCTCCCCAATTAGTGTTTGCAACAACTTTGAGTAAATTAAGAGCTTTAAGGCACTTGGCCTTCAAGTATTTAAGGTGTGGTATAAACGTTAATTTACAGTCGAAAATAAGACCAAGGAATTTTGTCTCATCCACTACTGGTATTGGTGACCCATCCAGTGTTAGATGAGGGTCTTCATGATGTTTACATAGTTGACAAAAGTGCATACAATTAGTTTTAGATTTAGAAAACTTAAAACCATTTTCATCAGACCAGGTCTGAAGAAGGATAAAAATATCGGACAGGGAAAGCAGCATTCAAGGACGACAGTCAACCACAAAACACAAAAACAAACACGCAAACTGACAAACGAAAAGGCAAAAGTAATAAAAAATGCAAACGTCATCACAAACACAAAAGGGTTGACAATAGGGCTACCGCCTTGGAACGGTCAGTGGCAAAGTAGGCCACTGGGGGTTTAAACTGGTTCTAGGGTGCACCAAACCTCACACTTACTCTACTGTCATCCCATTAAAACAGGACAGTGTAAATAAAGAAATCCCCGCCATGATCTAAACTCTAACCAACAAGGCAGCATCAATAGGCAATATAAGTAAAACACAAAAATGCTCGTGTAAATATAATACAAAAAAAACAATAGCCTAGATAGCCACAATGAAGGTACTCAATGACTTGGCAGAAGCCAGAGCAGTAAGAGAATACACCCTTAAGGGCACGACAAGAAAGAACATGGACAAACATCAAATGCCACCGTCCCAATGGGCTTTAGGTAGGCGTCATCATAGGGTCCACAGCCTGTCCGGTCATCGTACAATTAAAGAGGAAAGCATAGTGGCGAACTGTAAAAGGGTCCAACACCAAGCATGCAGTACGTTGCAAAATGATAGGGTCATAACCTCTTTTGATAAACTTTTTAACAAGTTTAACAAAGATAGTATGAAAGTGATCATGACCAAGAATCTTACAAAGTTTATAAATCACATCACCATAGAAGTCAGGTTGTGTTTATTGAGACATTGTTGAAGTTGTCTCTCAATAGTGTTCATGTTTTTATTGCACGATAACATATAAGAAAGTCGTCAACATATAGTGATCAATCCACACAAGGATTGATGCATTTAACTATACTGTTAATTTTTATATTAAAATTGGTGACAGAGAGTATGCTGCACTGTGGCACACCCATCTCCTGTTCATGAATTTCAGAGAGGGTTGAACCTATTCGGACACGAAACTGTCTATCACCTAAGAAATTCTCTATAAAAATTGGTAATCGGCCTCTAAGTCCAAGGTCATAAAGATCATTCATGATACCGTACTTCCATGCAGTATCATAAGCTTTCTCCAAGTCAAAAAATACAGTGACTAGATGTTCTTTCTTTACGAAAGCTTCCCTAATAAATGATTCAAATCAAATGAGATTGTCTGTTGTGCCTCGTTGGCGCCGGAATCCACTTTGATACTTTGTTATCAGTTTGTTGGACTCTAGGTACCAAACGAGTCTCTTATTAATCATTTGTTCCATGGTTTTACATGTACAACTCGTTAAAGCAATAGGGCGATGATTTATTGGGTCCTTATGATCCTTTCCGGGTTTGGGGATTGGAATAACGATTGCTTCCCGCCAAGAATCGGGGAAGGTTCCTGTCATCCAAACCTTGATAGACAGGTTTCAGGTAAATGTTTTAATAATTGATAATGGATATCATCATGACCAGCTGATGTATTATGAGCCTTTTTAAGGGATTCTCGAAGTTCATTGAGAGGGAACAGTTTATTGTATTTCTCCAAATTTTTCGACTTGAAATTCAGCTTCTTCTGTTCTTTTAGTTTCTTATTTTTTAGAAAATTTGGTTGACAATTTTCAGAAGAAGAGTTTTAGAAAAAAATTCTGCCAAAGTGTTTGTAATATCTTTGACAGATGTAATATCCTCATTATCAGTTTTAAGATGATTTACACAACTAGAATAACCTTTACCGTTTATTTTCCGGACCATGTCCCACGTCTTCTTAAGAGATGAGCGAGAGTTCAGCCTAGAGACATAAGATCTCCAGGATTTCCTCTTGCTATCCTTGCCCCTGTGGTTCCGGGGCAAAGAACTAAGGCCACTGCAGATCCCGTTGGAGGGGTAGGCAAAGGGGTAGAACCACCCCCTCAAATTCATGTTCATTTTATCATTTTTTGTTCATGCTCATTAAAGGTCTTCATCATGATCCCTGCGTTGTTTCAGGTGCCCTCTCGCTCAAATCACTAGAGAAGTGGCAGAAAAACAATAAACGTGGCCCCAGCATAAATGGAGTGTCTACACAAGAATTTGCAGCAACTCTGCAGTTCTGCAGTTGAGAAGGTTCTATGCCCAATCTCCATATTTTATCTCGATGTACATGGAGGATGAGTCTGGCATGCTCATTTCTGTTACGCACCATATAACCTTTCATGTGTTGGTGCGCCTTAAAACCCTAATTCAGTTCTATTCAATTCTTGCTATCCTTAATAGTACGACGGGATTTCGCACGAAAAACTCTAAAAGTATCTAAATTATCATGAGTTGGCCGCAAGTTAAAAGCATTCAATGCAGCTTTACGATCGCTGACTGCCTTTTTGCAGTCATCATCCTACCATGGTTTATGTGCCGAGGCATTTGGAATAGTTTGATCAGCTTTATCATGAAGGGTTTTGGTAAAAAGAGTAGTTGCGTCTTCGACATCCATGAAAATGAAAGGCTTTAATTGTTTCACACAAAGAGATTGAAACGTATTCCAATCAGCTTTGTGAAGTTTACATCGTTGCGTTTTTTCGAGAAGTGGAGGGCCGATATTTTCAAGAAATCAGGGGAAGTAGTCATTTCCGAATAGGTCGTCGCCACTCCCCGAAAAATCCATCAAGAGCGTTGCATCGCATATTGTTAAATCAAAGAAGAAAATGGAAGAATGAGAGCCTGTAGCTGGATGTAAATAAGTATGTGATTTGTTATCATTAAAAAGACTTAAATTGTTTTTGGCTAAGAAATCCCCAACTTTCTTGCCTTTATCGTTTATATCTTTACAACCCCAAATGTAGTTGTGTGCATTAAAACCACCCAAGAGTATAAAAGGGGATGGTAATTGTGCAACTAGGTGATGTAGATCTTTAAGGTCTAGTGAAGAACGGGGTGGTAAATATAAGGAGCATATTGTTATAACTCGGTGCATCGTAACACTGACCGCAACAGCTTGCAAACCAGTTTTCAACGCAACAGTTTTGTGAGGAATGTTTCGATTCACAAGAATGAAATCTTGGACAAGTTCGAAAACCAGCTGGATCTTGTAAGTAACGACAGAGTTATGTCCCTTGATTTGTTGAAATGCTATATTGTATTTTTCTTCGTTAAATCTGTAGTTACTTCATTTTTTATCTGATCTTTACCATATTTGTTTAGAACGTTAGTATAAACCCCTCTCCCCCACAACAACCCTTGTTAGCTCTACTGGCCAAGGGCCAGCAGATGGGATGGTGTGTTGTCTGTCGTCCGTCGTCTGTCTGTCTGTCTGTCTGTCTGTCTGTCGTCTGTCGTCCGTTAACTTTTCTTCAAACGACTTCTCCTCAGAAACCGCTTAGTTAATTTTGACCAAACTTCACATGGATGATCCTTAGATGAATGCGCTTTAGATTTGTTAAAATTAGGTCAGCGCTACATCCAAGATGGCTGCCATTACCATATATGGTCGAAACCTTAAAAAATCTTCTTCTCCAGAACCGCTGGACAGATTTTAACAGTTTTTCTTTTAAAATGATCGCCAAGGCCTAGACTATCAAGATTGTTCAAATAAAGTCCCCGGGGTCAAAAATGCCTGTGCCCCGGAGGTCCAAAGTTTGTATATTGAGGTTTTGCATGTTTTTCATATAGACATATAGGAAAAACTTTAAAAAATCTTCTTCTCTGAAACCACAAGGCACAGAGCTCTCATGTATTACATGTGGCATCAGCTTATGGTCCTCTACTAAGTTTGTTCAAATGGTGACCCTGGGGTCAAATTTGTCCCCGCCCCGCGGGTCACAGTTTTACATAGACTTATATAGGATTTTTTTTTTTAAAAATTCTTCTCGGAAACTGCAACAGCCAGAGGTTTGATATTTTGCATTTACTATAAGCTTATGGTCCTTTACCAAGTTTGTTCAAATGGTGACCCTCGGGTCACATTTGGCCTGGCCCCGAGGGTCACATGTTTTACATAAACATGTATAGGGAAAAACTTAAAAAATCTTCTTCTCTGAAACTGCAAGAGCCAGAGGTTTAATATTTTGCATTTGCTATAAGCTTGTGGTCCTCTATTACGAAATTTGGCAGGAAGCTTCCGTATGATGTCTAGTTGTGCAAAGCGCAGTATTTCAATGAAATCTTGGACAATTTCGAAAACCAGCTAGGTCTTGTCAGTAATAACAGAGTTATGGCCCTTGATTTGTTGAAAAATGCTATATTGTATTTTCCTTTGTTAAATCTATAGGAGAAGAGAGCTATATCTAGCTATATCTATCTAAATCTATGAGCTGTTTTAGCCAGTAGAGTGTCCACAGGCCCTCTTGGGCCTCTTGTTAGCCAGTAGAGCGTCTACAGGGCCACTTGGGCCTCTTGTTTTTTAATTAATTTTTAACCCGACCCGAAGGCGCTCCAGGTGATCTATTGGGATCACTCTTCGTCCGTTGTCCATCCGTCGTCGTCATTAACTTTTGTTTCAAATGACCTCCACGGAAACCGCTTGGCCAATTTTGACCAAACTTCACATGTATGATCCTTAGATGAATGCTTTTTAGTTTTGTTAAAATTAGGTCAGCACGACATCCAATATATGGTCGAAACCTTAAAAAACCTTCTCAAGAACCCCTGGACAGATTTTGAGAGTTTGTCTTTAAATGATCGCCAACACCTAGACATCAAGTTTGTTCAAATGAAGTCCCCGGGGTCAAAAATGACCATGCACTCGGGATCCAAAGTTTGTATCTTGAGATTTTGCATGTTTTCCATAGACTTATATAGGAAAAAACTTGAAAAAATCTTCTTCTCTGAAACCACAAGGCACAGAGCTTTCATGTATTACATGTAGCATCAGCTTATTGTCCTTACTAATTTTGTTCAAATGGTGACCTTGGGGTCTAATTTGGCCCCGCCCCAGGGATCAGTTTTATATAGACTGAACAGTCTCAATCAAACCGAGACTGCAATATTTCGTATGTGTTGTGCTCGGCCGTTTCCAAAGGTCCATTATCATACTCTTTTTTTATATAGGAAAAAAATTTAAAAGTCTCTGAAACTGCAAAAGCCAGATGTTTAATATTTGGCCCTGCCCTGGGGGGTCACAGTTTTACATAGACTTATATAGGAAAACAATTTTAAAATCTTCTCTAAAACTGCAAGCGCCAGAGGTTTAATATTTTGCATTTACTGTAAGATTTACATAGACTTGTATAGGAAAAACATAAAAAAAATCTTCTCTGAAACCACAAGGCACACAGCTCTCATATATTACATGTAGGCCTGGGGTCACATTTTGCCCTGCCCCCAGGTGTTACACTCTAGCACCTTATTAGCCCTACTGATCATTATAAGATCAGCAGAGCTTATGCCATGGTGTGGTGTCCGTCGTCCGTCCGTAAACTTTTTTTGCGGCGACTACTCCTCTGAAACTACTGTATGGATTTTCATGAAACTTCAAAGGAATGTTGTCCATGATGTCTAGTTGATCCTAGCAAAAATTCTAGATTTTTAAAAAGCAAGTTTGTAGCGACTACTTCCTGAAAACTATAAGTGATATTGATATGGGACTTTTTCTTAAATGATCAGCATGACATGATGTTGATCCTTGTCGAAAATTATTTTGATTCAATGTTAAACATGGCTGCCCGCGGCCATCTTTGTTTACATAGAGTTATATAATAACAATTTGTAGCGACTACTCCTCTGAAACTACATTACGCCCTTTCATTTTAACTTCACAGGAATGTTGCTCTTAATGTCTAGTTGATCCTAGCAAAATTTCAGGCCGGCTCAAAATTCAAAATGGCTGACACGGCTATATATATATATTTTATTTATTAAAGTGCAACCTGTTTACAACAATCTACATGTAATACAACATTAAAGCAATATTAGGTAAACAGCCAGCCTGCAGAGGCTTACGAAGCACTATCATTTTAACAAATTATGTTCATTGAATGTTTATTTCATTGCCATCTTCCTGGCAATATTAACTGTTACAAACGTTTTGTTTAACCAACGTATTACTCAGTTGATTGAAACTCTGTTATTGTATAACTGTTCCTTGTATAGTAATATTTACATGTTACCAGGAAGTGCGTTTCATCTTCAACTTTTCCTTCATCACACGTTTTACATAGCCTGTTCTCAATCGGTACTTGGGGGCGTCTGTATCGACCAAGCTCAACAGCGAGGGGGAAAACACCACATCTGAAACGAGCAATGGCTGATCTCTGTTTAAACGACAACTGCCTGTCTAAATAGTGTTCGCGTGTATAGCCGGTTTTAAACTGTTAATAAGTCCTTAGTTTTGGTGAGTTTATCACATCAGCTTGCCAATTCGTAGTGAGTTTTTGTTTCAACTTTGTTTTAACAATATTTCATAAATAACGAAAAGACACATTTTTAACGATGTCAATTTCAAAAAAGTTGACAATGTTGCATTCATCTAGTATGACTTTCAAATCTGAACACCAAGTGTCTCTTAAATGTACAGTGTTGTTAAGGTCCTCATTAAAACACGATGGGCTATTCGATTTGGCGTAACCTTGCCAGTCTGTGCCATAAACGAACTATGTCGCAGTGTCGTCTTAACCTTGGGCTGTCCCACCCTGTATCTCCATCTAGAGCCGCCAATGACGTTTGCCTTCCCACACCAAGAAATGTTCTAATGGCTTTGTGTTGCAGCCTGTCCAGATCATTGTATTGTTTGTAGCCCCACACACCTGCAGCATAATCGGTGACCGGAATAACTACTATTATATAGTTTTTCGTAAGTGTTAAAATTGTCCCTTGTTTGCAAAATGCTTGGCCGTGAGCTCACCGAGTGACCTGCCGCCTGCGTCGTTAAGTATTTTCACTCCATGTGTGTAATTAAGTGATTCGTTTATATCAAATCCCAGATAACCGTACGAACTCACGGCTGCAATATCTAAGTCCCCGAATTTAAAATGAAAGTCCGTCTGTTTGCTTGTTTTGTTTCCTGCAGTGCATGACCTTGGTTTTGTCAGTGTTAATTGCAAGGCACCACCTATTTGTCCAGTTGTAAAGAGTGTTTAGCATTGTTTGAAGGTTTTCTGGTGCCTCCGCTATTAAAAAAGAATCATCTGTGTACATCAGTAAACTGAGTCGTTCTCCATTTAAAAGTTGAACACCAATATCACAAATATTGTAGGCGCGATACTATTTCCCTGCACAACACCGGAATTAACCGAGAACCAGTCTGTTAACATGTTATTAACTCGTACGCATGCTTCTATGCTTTTAAACAGAGATTTGATTATATTGTACATTTTACCAGAAATGCCGACATTTAATAATTTAAACCAGAGACACTCTCTATTTACTGAATCGAATGCCTTGGCAAAGTCTATAAAACACAGAAACGTAGGCTGTTTTCTCAACTTTCTACTACGAATAATGGTGGTAAGAGAATAAATATGGTCCAGACAAGATCTCAGTTTACGAAAACCATTTTGCTCTTCACAAAAAATGTTGTTCATGTTTAAAAAGTTTACTATTCTTACGTTGAGAATTCCATTAAACAATTCAGCAATTGTTGACATTAGGTTTATACCTATATGCCCTAAGGGATCTGCTAGATTCTTGCCATTATCAGGATCGGGTGTATAATAGTTTTGTACCAAGCTGTCGGGATAATGTTGTATTCGAAGCATGCACAGAATAGTTTGTGTAACAAGGGGGTAAGCCCTTCAAGTTTTAAAATTTCATTTGGTACATTTTCGTAGCCTACGGCCTTCCCACATTTTGCGTCAGACACAATCTTGACCACTTCCGCCAACGTAATTGCTGAGTTTAGGTTTGTCGTTGATTCTGGTTCCGATCGGTTGCCGTGGTTTTCAAAATTTGGATTCAGGTCTTCGTAGTCACGCTCCCATTGTTCCGTCAGAAAATGTTCATCAAAGTTACCCACCGTTTCACTTAACAGAAAACTAAAGTCCGATTTCCATTTTTGCAGAATATCATTTTTATCTCTTGATACTCGACCGTCATCCAATTTTACATAATCAGCGGTATGTTTGATTTTTCCAGGACCTAACTTATTAATCTTGTGCCAGAAATTTTTTTAGGTTTGAGTTTGCATATTCGATATATGTGCCCGTATTTGCAAAATATTGCCTCTCGCTTTGCCTGAGTTTTTTATCCAAGGCATTCCTTGATGCTTTATATTCGTGGCACAACGCTGATTTTACGTTATTTGGGCCTTGATACCTGAAATGCGGTCTCGGTTTTCCGCGTTTTATTCCACAATTCTTTTAACAAATCATTCCACCACGGCTTTGAAAAATGCTTTTTGCATTTATTTGCAATGGGTCTTATATCTTTATGTTTTAGTTTACTGTCCATTTCGGAGTAAACAATTTGGTGAAATCACTATACAGAGCGTCTGTTTCGCATTGATTTTTATCATTAATCTCAAGCCTCGTAATAAGCGCGTTAATTTGATCCCGACACACTTCACTGTCAAACATTCCATTAGGTATATTTGTTACATATTTTCGAACACATTTTCATTACCTCTGTTTTATTCACAATCATCATTCATATTATCCATAATTTCCACGCTACTTTCATATAATGAAAGATTAACAGTACATTGTAAAATGGAGTGATCTGGTATCGTAGCACGGTCGGTCATTATGGTAAACCTCTGCATTATGTTTGTCACGAGCCGCACGCAAAAATTGGTGACATATTTTAACTGTGAGTAAGGTATAATGATATAGTCTACAACCGACTTGCCTTTAGGGGAAACACAAGTGAAATTATCGTCCCTTTGATCTCCTCTCCCGTTTAATACACATGTCCTTGTGTCTTTTAAAAACTGAATCAATTGTTCTCCAAAAGGATTACGTATTTTATCAATGGACAATCGTTTCAGTAAGGAGTCTATATTTTCATTAAAATCTTGTAAATCTCCAATACGTCCATTCAGATCTCCAAGGATTAGGAGTGGTTTGTCCTCCTGATATTGATAGATTTGTGATACTAGCATATCATAGAATGTTTGTGATACATCACCACGACTTGAACCGGAAGGAGATAGATAACATGAGCATAAAAATATACTGATTTAGTCATCGGTTTTATCCGTCAGTTTAATCCATAATATGTCCTCAGTGGAACAATCGAGTACTACGTATTCATATTGCGTTAAAATACTTAGTTTTATTGAAAATCCGACGCCCCCAGAACCGCGTAGCGCCGTTGGTGATAAATTTGTCCTATTATGTCCTATCCATTCATACCCAGGAACAGCTAACCGTTCATAGTTTCTTAAGTGTGTTTCACAAATTGAAATTATATCACAGTTTAGACAATCTATAATATTTTCTCTCGGTATACAACTCGAATTATTTGTATTTGTTATATAGAATCCGTTCACATTCCATGCGGCAATTGTTAAGTTCGCAAACCGCCGCGACTGGCTTTGTCCTATTGTTGTTGCGTGATCCCGAAGTCCCTCAATTTTGTTCACAATTGTACGCATGTTGACCTCAATAATTCGTTCATGCCTCGTCTTATCCTTCTCAATGTAGATGCTGCTAAACTGTTCAATTTCCCTCAGGTTAAGCTTACGTTTAAGCACGACATGCGTCTGCTCTTTGGTCTCCAAGGTTACGATAACCGGTCTGTAATACTGCTTAGTATGGGACTGAGCTATGTTAACGTCCACGGGGTTCTTTGTGCCAACATGTTTTACAGTTACAACTTTGACCCCGACATCTAGCCCTCTCAATATATTGTCAACAAACAAGCTCACATTGTCTGTATTATCGACTACATCCTCCTCTACAATGTTTTTGAAACATAAGTTTCGTTCTGTATCGAATTCAGATTTTGGACCCGTGCTTGATGTTGCAGGGGCAGACTCTAACGAGTTTATTTTGAGATTGATTTCTTTGATTTGATTGTCTACTCGTTCGAAATCACCGTTGATTTCATTACGGAAAGATAACGATTAATTCAAGATGCGACCTACGCACAGACTGACGAACACGATCAAACATCCACTTAGTTTATTGTTAAAAAAAAAAAGAAGTTTGTAGCGACTACATCTTGAAAACTATAAGTGATATTGATATGGGACTTTTTCCAAACTGATCAGCATGACATGATGTTGGTCATTGTCGAAAATCATTTTGATTCAACGTTAAACATGGCTGCCAGCAGACATCTTTGTTTACATAGAGTTATATAATAAAAACTTGTAGCGACTACTCCTCTGAAACTACTCAACACATTTTTATGAAGCTTCACAGGAATGTTGCTCTCGATGTCTAGTTGATCCTAACAACATTTCTGGTCGGCCGACTTCTTCTTGAAAACTATAAGTGATATTGATATGGGCCATTTTTTCACCATATAACGGAGTCATTTTCAAAATAAACGGCATATATGCATTGATTCATTTAGAACAGTCTATTAAATAATTTTAGAATTATTTTATTATTAGAATTTTGTGTTTCTGGGTTTCAAGAACCTCATTACTCAATGTCCAGTAAAACCTCAGTGTGTTCTGAGAATGTAATGAGCTTTAACTTAACTGGTTTCATTGGTCCAATTTTTATCACTGAACCAATCAGAATGCTTCATTTTTGTTTTCCTTTGGTTGCTTCTATCATGACACCACTTTCTGGTATTATGACATCACACACTGGTATTATGACGTCATGTCACCGTGGTATTATGACATCACGTCATGCTATGACATCACGTCATATGCTATTCTGATGAACTCATTGTGTTCTCAGAACAGAATGAGCCTTTTAATTGCTGTGAGAAACAGATTAAGACTGTTTGTATCACTCATTGAGTAATGAGTTTTTTGAAACCAAGAATAACAAAATTCTAAAAAATAAATAATTCTAAAATGATTTAATAGACTGTTTTAGGTCTAACGGGCGAATTTTGGTAAATAGAAGGTGGAGTCAAACAAGAATCTAAATTTAGCAGACATTTACAAGCCATGTTTGCTATTACAGTATTGACAATGTTTTACATCTTGACATAAGTTATATAGGAAACATACGTCGAGGGTAATTAAATCAATTGAGGCCATTGTTCTGATCTCATCTTTTGTTTTAATAGTATTTATTTCTAAAAATAGCAAGTAATCACTTTCGATTTCTTTAATTTTCAACACCCGACAAAGTTTGTTACACTCAGTAACAAACATCAACCATAGATTGATTTTCGTTGTTTGATCGTCCGCCACTCTCGCCGATGTTTGTATAAGAGCTTAAAACCCGATACAAAGCTGTGTTGTCTTAATCCTATTATTACTTAATTGAATCTATCTTCTTAGAGAGTGTCAGAAAGTTTGTTTACAAAATGTTGTTATTTGTAAGCATCATTGATCCACAATATACACGCGTGATCAATCGACTGGTTATGATAATTTTATCAGTTTTTGTAATCAGTCAGCGAACGTTATTCTTGTAGTTTAGTGAACCAGTCCACTTTTCTATTAAACTGTTACACTGCGCATGTCCAATAAAAATGCTGTGTAGCAGTCTATTTTCTATATCCGCTTACGGCATTGAAAATATGTAAATATCGGCTTTTATTTTTCTTTCACAAATCATTTTCGCAAAAGCTTAAAAGAGATCGCAATTTTTTCTTTTCTTTCTCCATTTGCGACATTGGAGAATCACAGCGGAGGCCCAGCCCTTCTTAGAGGTCAAACCTGTGTAAAAATAGTGTTGTTTCCATGTATAATGCGCATCAGAATACTTTGTTTTCCTATTTCAGATAAAGGTAAAGTCATATTGGCAAAGAAGTATGAAAAGAAGCAAGGTTTTCATTTGTCTAATGTATATTCAGACTGATTTAATAGTTAATTATTCTGTTAGTTTACTTTATTTGGTAAAGTAAACTATCTGGAGGAGTTTGTGTGTTTATTTATTTACTCTTGCATCTGCGCATGCGTCCACTCTCCCTCCTTAAACTCGTCCAAATAAAATGTGTCGCCATCATCATTTCACTGTTGTCTGCTGTATTTAAATATCAGAATAGACTTGAACTGTAACAATACTACATGTACCAGTCTAATCAGCTGGTAATATCACGTGATATAAACAAAAGAAGCGCCAAAATGTTCAACCATTTATTGAAATTCTACAACAAATATGCAAACATACATTTTATACAAAAAGAAGCTTTTTAATAAAATAAACTTTATTCATTTATAGGTCGAATTAAGTCAATAAATTACTCGTATAAATAAATTACTCGTATAAAGCGAGTAAATCACGAAAAAGAAAGTATTATCGGTGTTCACAATTGTCTGTCTGTTTTTGCGGATGTTTTTCTCGCCGTTTTTCTCCATTCTGACATTGATTTTATGCAAATATAATGCAAGAAAAAAAGTTATTTTTATTGCTTCCTTGTATCATACACACCCCACTTTCTAAAACCATAAAAGAGGTAAAAAAAACTGCTTAATATTCAAGGTAAAATACGGTATATGACATCAGTGTGTTCCTACCCAAAGTAGGTCAATATGAATGATCTTGACCTACTTTTTGCACTTCGTTAATTAAGTTTTGAATTGAATTTGATTTATCGCATCAACAGCATCAACAGCTAAGGTCACATGCGACTTTCCAGCTTCCATTGGTGGATGGGAGGGCACCTGGGTAGAAAAACCAACGCTCTGCATGCCAGCTGGATAGCTTTCTCACATAAAGATTTCTGGTCCCATGAGAGCTTGAACCCACAGTGGCGAGGGGCAAGTGATTTCAAGTCAGAGACTAACAACTAGGCCACAGACGCCCCCTTGTTAATTAAGTTATACATTTAAGTGCTTTTACGTCACAACCCCTGCAGGGATTTTTAAATAACTTGGCACAAGTGATCACCAATACAAGACGATCTGTCGCGCTCGACACCCAGGTCCGTACCTCAAAGGTCAAGGTCACACTTGAAGTTTGTAGGTCAAAAACAGGTACGCAATTTCGTGTCCGGACTGTAACGTCACAACCTATGCAGGGATTTTTAAATAACTTGGCACAAGTGATCACCATAACACGATGATGTGTCGCGCCCAAAACCCAGGTATTCAAGGTCAGGGTCACACTTGGAGGTCAAAGGTCAAATTGTGTCCGGTCACTAACTCTGGCATTGATGGACGGATTTTCAAATAACTTGGCACAAGTGCTCGCACACAAAATCCAGGTCTGTGGCCCCAAGAGGTCAAAGGTCAAATTGTGTCCGGTCAATAACTTTTGCATGCCTGGACGGATTTTCAAATAACTTGGCACAAGTGCTCACCACAACCAAACGATGTGTCGCACACAAAATCCAGGTCCGTGGCTCCAAGGTCAAGGTCATGCTTAGAGGTCGAAGGTGACTTCGGGGGCATTTCACTTACAGTGATATTTCTTGTTCCAAGTATTTTGGTACCTTCCAAGTTTGTATAGGACAGAGGAGAAACCACTTAAGCAGTAGACGGGCAAATATTGTGACTGCTTTAGGTTACAGACCACTTAACAAACAACCGTCTTAGCCAAAAGACCACTTAAGATATCATAAGTGGGTTTGTCCGTCCGTGCTTGCATTCAATAGCTTAAGTGTTATTTTATATGTCGGTCCAATAGCCTAGGTGGTACATTTTGAGTGGGGGTATAATGGTTAAAAAATACATGCTATTTTTGACCACTTAGGGTAGGACAGGCCAAGATTGTGCAAGTATTTTTAGCTCACCAAAGGTTCAAAGAATCACTATTTGTCCGTCTATCATCCGTCCAGCCATCGTCCGTTTTCCGGCGTTAACTTTTGCTTCAAACTACTTCTTCTCTTGGATTGGCCAATTTTGACTAAATTTCACATGGATGATTCTGAGGTCAGTGCCTTCATAGTTGTACAAGTTAGGTCAATGCGACATCCAAGATGGCTGCCATTACCACATATGGTCAAAACCTTAAAAAATCTTCTAAAAATCTTCTGCTTAAGAACCACTGTACAGATTTCAATAGTTTTTCTTTATTAACGATTGCCAGCCCCTGGACTATCAGATTTGTTCAAATGAAGATCCTTGGGTCAAAAATGACTCATAATTGTGTTACATGTAACATCAGCTCATGGTCCTCTACCAAGTTTGTTCAAATGGTGACCCTGGGGTCAAATCTTGTCCAGCCCCACATCAGCTTATGGTCCTCTACCGAGTTTGTTCAAATGGTGACCCTGGGGTCAAATCTTGTACAGCCCCAGGGGTCACAGTTTTACATTATATGTAGCGAAAAACTTAAAAAATCTTCTTCTCTGAAACTACAAGAGTCAGAGGTTTAATAATTTGAATTTGTTATAAGCTTATAGACCTCTACCAATTTTTGTTGAAATGGTGACAGGGGTCACATGTTTCACATACCGTATTTGTCGGGGTATAGCGCGCACTTTTTTACCCCAGATTCTGTGGCTGAAGTTGGGGTGCGCGGTTTAAGCAACAAGTAATGATTTACTTTTTTTTTTTCAGCCAAGACGAGAAGTTTTGTGATTTTCAAAAAGTCGCAAGACCGGCCGTTGACTACAGAGATTGAATCGAACAAAAGTTGGCTTGTTTCTATTGTTTCAATAAAATGCGTTGTATGCTATATGCTTATTATCAATAAAAATAATAAAATCAAACTTTACCATGTTTTATGTTGATTATTGTTGAGAAAATACCATTGAAATGTTGAAAAATACAATTGTTTACATCAATCGGCATTTTGAAATGAAAACGAGGCTGGGGTTTTCCGAACCCGCAGACTGGGTTAGTGCATATTTTATTAATAGAATACAATAGAATTGTATGTATAATAATTATTTCTAATAAACAACGACCCCCTTACTTATTTGTTAAAGTTGATTTCTGAATTTCTGAATTTCGACAACGTAGAATCATGATTATTCCTAAATTGGTTCAAGGGTTCATTTGATTGGGAAAACGTGTTAAGTGTGAAGTGTTTGGTTTTGTTAACTGACCGCAAACAATGATAACTAATTATTAAACAAACATGTGACACTCGACTGGGATAGACGTCTTTTGTCTACCGGTCTACTGGTGTAAATTTAATTTTTACTTCGATTTTTAACTAGGGAACTTTAAATATCTACGAGTAGGGTTTAGTGTTTGGGGTTTATGTTTACGGCAGTCTTATACTATATACGTTTGCTCTCTGTGATTATTATCAGGGTGCAACAGCTTAGACTGCTTGAAGTTGTTTTTTTGTCCAAATCACAAAAGTCTATTTTTAGAATCTATTCTTATCCAGAGGCGAGTGTACAGTTTCGGGAATATCCCTACTATACAATTATTTTCGTTTTTGATAAGATTTGTCTAATAAAAGACTCTTACATCTAATAAAAGAAAAGTTACGCATTAGTTTAGTTATCTAATGCACATATAAAACTCTGAGAGCAACATTTACATTGAAACTTCTTGAATTTTTACTTAGAACATTGTTAGTGATAGAGGATTTTCGAAATTATTCACTGAGTTTATATAGAAACGTACTACATACGTTTCATTTCGTTTCCGGTTTAGGCTTTATGTTTCATGCTACAAATTTAGATACATAGTATTACTATAGTTAGTTACTTCTGTTTGTAGTGTTGATGATTTCGAGACTGAACCTCACTTCGAATTTGTTTTCTAAGCAAACATATATAAAACTTTAAGGGTTAGCAGAACAAAACGGTCCTTTTCAGGGCCAGCACATATTTATTCGAAAGAATAATCTGTTTTAATTGTCAATCCAAAATATTAAATATAATATGATCGTAATAAAAGTTGAACACGGGCGTGGTTTTTTTATTTTATTGAAACTTGAGTAAACAACAAAAGTACACTCAACAGTACAAGTTTATTTACACTTGAGTAAAAAAACACAGTCTAACATGCAGCTTCGTTTTAGCAAATCAAAATTCGTTTTACATTTCCTCTTTGGTAAATGCTTCAAAATGGCGCTCTGCTGTCCTGAAATTGAAAATACATGTTTTTAATGCGCGTTTTACGCTACAATACATAAAAAAAGTTTTTTTTCCAAGGATTTCAGGCCCAAAGTCGGGGTGCGCGTTATATGCGCATGCGCGCTATACGCCGACAAATACGGTAGACATAGGAGTCACATAGGAAAAAACTTAAAAAATATTTTTCTCTTAACTACAAGGCACATAGCTCTCATATATTACATATGATCCTCTACAAAGTTTGCTCAAATGGTGTTAATTTTGGCCCTGCCCTGCAGGTCACAGCTCTACATAGATTTATATATGGACAAACTTAAAAATCTTCTCTGAAGCTACAAGAGCCAGAGGCTTAAAATTTTATATTTAATACAAGCTTATGGTCTTCTACAAAGTTTTTTTCAAATGGTGAACCTGGGGTCACATTTGGCCTCGCCTCAGGGGTCACATGTTTTACATAGACTTATATAGGGAAAAACTTAAAAAATCTTCTTCTCTGAAACCACAAGAGCCAGAGGTAAAATGTTTTTGCATTTACCATAAGCTTATGGTCCTCTATCAGTCCTCTACCAACTTTGTTCAAATGGTAACCCTGGGGTCAAATCTGGCCCTTGCCTGGGGTCACAGTTATAGGGAAAATCTTAAAAAATCTTTTCTGAAACTACAAAAGGCAGAGATTTAATAATTTGCATCAACCATAAGCTTATGGTCCTCTTCTAAGTTTGTTCAAATGGTGGCCGTGATGTCAAATTTAGCCCCGCCCCAGGGGTCACATGATTTAAATAGACTTACATAGGAATAAAACATGAACAATTGTCTTCTCTAAAACCACAAGGCAGAGCTTTCATATAGAACTTGCAGCATCAGCTTAAGGGCCTCTTCCAGGTTTGTTCAAATGGTGACTCTAGGATCAAATCTGGCCCGCCCCAGGGGTCACAGTTTACATAGAATTGTATAGGAAAATCTGTAAAAAATCTTCTCTGGAACTACAAGAGCTAAAGGTTTAAAATTATGTATTTAGCAAGTTTGTTCAAATGGCGACCCTGATGTTAAATTTGGCCGCATCCCAGTGACCACATGTTTTACATATACTTGTATAGGGAAAGACCTTACAAGGTTTTCTTCTCTGAAACCAGTTATACACTTACTGAGCATGAAAGATGGATACAACCATCCAACCAGCATCGGCCCCAGGTTCAGTCCCCACCACTGGGCGTGATGGGGACATATCCACTGAGACTTAACTTGGAAACCATTGAGATCCCCACTATATAACCATATATACACTTAATGGGCATGAACAGTTGGATACAACCAGCATCCAGCCCTGAGGAATTAGCCTATGGGTCATAACTTGGAATCCGTTCAGACAAGATTCAAATTTAACACTTATTTACTTGCTAAATGGAAGTAGATTTTTGCAGAGTGCAAGTAGAAAATATTAGCACTTGCCAAATTGTTCAAGTAATAAAAGAAAACCACTAGGTCACAGTCTACATTTATTCACTGAACATATTTTTTTGAATACTGGATAAGGCTATACACATTTTACATAACCCCTGGGTCATAACTTGGAAACTGTTGCGATCCCCACTCTGTAACCATATACCGTATTTGTCGGCGTATAGCGCGCATGCGCATATAACGCGCACCCCAACTTTGGGTCTGAAATCCTTGGAAAAAAACTTTTTGTTATGTATTGTAGCGTTAACATCACATAAAAAACATGTGTTTTCAATTTCAGGACAGCAGAGCGCCATTTTGTATCATTGACCAAAGAGGAAATGTAAAACGAATTTTGATTGGCTAAAACAAGCTGCATGTTAGACTGTGTTTTTTTACACAAGTGTAAATAAACTTGTACTGTTGAGTGTACTTTTGTTGTTTACTCAAGTTTCAATAAAATAAAAATCCCCACGCCCGTGTTCAACTTTTATTAAAGTTATTAATTTGGCGTTGTATGACTGGTGTTGTTTGCAGGTTATTTACTCTTGCTTGTCAATTTGAAGGTGTTGACAATTTGAAGGTGTTGACAGATTGAGAGGTTTCTCGAAATGAGATGCATTGTCTTGTGGCATCACCTATTAAATGCATTTAGCTAACACATCATGTCAGCACCTACTCAAACTTTTGAAGTAATCAAGGACAATTAAGGAATTGACATTTTTCTGCATACATGTATTGTTACATGTTTGTTTAATGATCACCATAGTCATCGTTGTTTGCGATCAGATTAGCAAGAACCAAACACTTCACACATTTTCCCAGTCAATTAAACCCTTTATGAGTAATCAAGATTCTACGTTGTAAAAATTGAGAATCGACTTTAACAAATAAATATGTGCGGTAAATCAATACCGCAGTTATCCGGTTGTCGTCGTTAGGAAGAAAACATTATATTCTATTCTATTCTATTCACGGGTTTGTAAACCCGTCTACGTAAAACGGAAACCACAGCCTCGTTATCATTTCACTTTGCCGATTGATGTAAACAATGATATTTTTCAACATTTCAATGGTATTTTCTCAACAATAATCAACATAAAACATGGTAAAGTTTGATTTTATTATTTTTATTGATAATAAGCATATAGCATACAACGCATTTTATTGAAACAATAGAAACAAGCCAACTTTTGTTCGATTCAATCTCTCTAGTAAACGGCCGGTCTTGCGACTTTTTGAAACCCACAAAACTTCTCGTCTTGGCTGGAAAAAAAAGAGTAAAACAGTTACCTGTTGCTTAAACCGCGCACCCCAACTTCAGCCACAGAATCTGGGGTAAAAAAGTGCGCGCTATAGGCCGAGGAATACGGTATACACTTACTGGGCACGAACAGACGGATACAACCATCCAACCAGCATTGGCCCTGGGGTCCATCCCCACTCATTGGAACATAGTCCCATGGTCATAACTTGGAAACCTTTGAAATCTGGGCCTGATTACATAAATTTTAAGCTTAGGCCTAAATTAAAATATTTTTGTTTACCCTTTACCTACAGACTGGAATTTTTAGCCCCGACCCAAAATATTTTGTTGCGTTTCCAAAAATATATTTTTTTTATATATATTCTTCGATGATTGCAACAAGCAAAACAACACTGTACAAAGTTGGTACATGTAAAAGCAGTCAGCCTTACAGTGTTATGTATTGTAATAGCACACACTAATTACAAACACACAACATACATTGTAGAATAGATACATGTTAAAATATATCATTTTAAAAATCATGCAAGAAAATATAGTTTTATCAAATAAAATAAGTTACCTACCTACCTACCCAGTGATTTTTGCTGGGTAGATAAAGGGCAAACAAACAATATTTTAATTTAGGCCTGGGCGGGGAATTTATATTGTTGCGCCATCGACTGTGTGATCTCATTGTTATAAAATTATAAGGTTGTTTGAAAAAAAAATCATCTGCAAAGATCATCAGGTGAGTGACTCGGGGCCATTTTGACCTCTTGTTTTTATGTCCATTATTCAATACCAAAAGCTAAAACTTCATGCACACTTACATCCACATGCCAGCAATATGTTCCTGCGAAAAACAAGGTTGATAAGAATGATATTGACCTACTTGTCTGTTAGTTAATTTCTCACTTATTAACAAATAATATTTTTGATTTCTCACACAATAACAGCGGTACAGCGTTCAAACTTCATGCACACTAACATCTCGATGACAGCAACATGTTCCTACTAAAAGAAGGTTAGTGTGAATGACGTTGAGTCATACTTACCCTCTTTATTGGGTTTTTTATGTGACTGACAAGCATAAAACAAGGTATCCGTGTCCCATGGACACATTTTCTAATTGACTTAGATTTTACAGTTGAAGTGTTGAATGTACAGTCATATTCCTAATAACATTTGACCAAAAGCTTTTAAACTTGGCATACATACTCATCATCATAACACAAGCGTATTTGACAAAGACCATAACCCTGTCATACATTAGCACCCTTTTCCACTTAGATGCTTTGTTAAAATGTTGAATATTGACAGAAAACTTTGAAACTTGGCATACATGTTCATCATCTGTGTTGAAAGCATCATGCCTTTTTACCAAAATATCTCCCTTTTCATCTTAAGTTTTTGTGGTAAACTGCAATCTGGCGTTCGCATCACTATTGGTGCTGCTTGTTTATTACCATCCAATATGGCCACATCCTGGTTATTTATATTCCATCCGAAACTGATTTGGCATGTTTTGCCAGTTCAAGCCATAGTTTCTGTTTCCATATCAGAGGCAGAGCTTTCCCTTCGTTTTTGAGTCGAAGGAAAGTTAAAAGAAGGCGTGTGATTTATAGTTCTTACTTTTCTTGTTTTGGGGACTGGCTACAGTCAGCTAACCAAGGTACGAGATAAATCAGATGCATACCAGCTATTAATGAAAGCCCTGCAGAAGGCATAAACATCCTCAAACCCATATTGGAGCTTGGTCTGATTTGGGGTTTTGGTCTGAATATGGGTCTGATATGGAAACAGATGGATAATAAGCTATACTCCATTTTGGTTGATTTAACTGCATTTTTCCTTAGTTGTATGTGTTCAGAATGGTTTATAAAAAGTAAGTTATATATTAATTATATTTCAGTGTGTAATCTACCCACTCATCTGGGCCAATATCAAGACCTGTATTCAATTTGCTTGAGCCACTTGCTGTCACATTAAACAGAACCTTAAACATAATGATGTCACTAGTAATTGTTGTCGAGCAAGCTTGCCGAGAGCAAGACTTGGGGATCACTTTTGCAGTCAGTGTTAGTGTGTTTGTCAAGGCATCCGGATTATGTCCAAGTTAAGATAAAACTTCTGATTATCTTGACTTCTAAGATATTGCCCAAACTGCATCAGTATGTTCCTCCTATTGACCTGGCATGGTGAACCAAGTTTGTCAGTGCTGTGACGTACTTTCTTAGAAATATAGGTCGATGCGCTTTTGGGTACAAGTTCTGAAACTCAGCTTTAATTGATAGGATATTGATCTAACTGCATCAGTATGTTCCTCTTTTGAACCTGACATGGTGAACAAATTTTTTCATCGCTGTGACCTACTTTCTTAGAAACATAGGCCACATGCTCTTTTGGGTTCGAGTTCTCAGTTGTTTTTGGTGTGATATTGATCAAATTGCATCAGTTTGTTCCTCTTATTGAACTGAATTGGCGAACCAACTTTTTTGTCGCTCAGAAGTACGTCACATTCAGTTTTGGGTACAAGTTCTGAATTTCATTTCTACTGGTGGGATATTGATCCTTTCATTGACATGTCTTGGTGAACCAGCTTTGTCATTGCTGTGACCGACTTTCTTCGAAATATAGTTTATGTCTGCTGTTAGGTACAAGTTCTTAATCTCAGCTTCTATTAGTGGGGCAGTGAAACTGCAAATCTCAGTTTCTATTTTGATCATATCACATCAGTTTGTTCCTCTTATTGGCTTGACTTGGAGCCAACCTTTTTGTCATTATGACCTACTTTCTTCGAAATATAGGTCGCGTCGAGTTTTGGGTACAAGTTCTGATTATGTCCAACTTAATATACAAGTTCTGCATGTGCTGCACTCCTTAAGACCTTAGTGTGTGTAGCAGCACAGAGAAGACATTTTGTTTTCCTGGAATTCAGTTGTATTTTTAGTTCCATATAATTTGTCTCCATTTCAAGCATTTCAACTCTAAGATTCCAAATCTAAAAGAGCAAAATGGAGAGATTACACACTGTGATTAGATTTTCAACTGGTGTTGTAAAAAAAACACATTCAGACCTGCATTATAACAAGTTTTGTAAAATCCAAAAATGGAGAAAATATTGACATAGAATCCAGCAGATTTCTCATACTGAATTTAAAACTGCTTCCTTGCATATATAGAACAAGATAATTGTTACATGTTCAGAATTATTCTCTACTTTTTTGTGTGTTGTAGGGGGAGCCACTGAAGCCAAAAAGGCTCACATCTCCGTCACAGTGTTGCACATCTGAATTGAAAAAAGTTCCGTATTCTCTTTTATTTTCCCATTTCTTTTACATAAACTGTACTTGGAATTTGCTGCTAATTCTATTTTCTCAATAGAAATACCAACACTTTTTTTTTTTTTGGCTGCATCAAGCAAAAACATATCCTGTGACCTTGACTGTCTTTCAAGATGACTCCTAAAATTTGATTCAGTTTCATAGCATCAAAACAGTAGTTAATATTTGTAGTGCCTAAATGTAGACTTTTTCTTTACTGATTTTGAAGTGTTTAAGAAATATTCTTGATAAAATTATGTTAAATATGTCTTTTTATCAAATTAAAATCAGTTTTATCAGCATTTCCATGTACAGTTAATTTCATAGCAATTTAAGAACATGTTTTTTATGTTATATTTATGCAGATAAGTTTAAATAATGATACAATACTTCAGAAAAACTGTGTACATTTCATTACACTTGTGAAGTTAATTTGGGTTACTATTCTTGGGCCTAAAATCAGACCAAAACCATTTCAGATGTTTATCAGGTATTTACTTATTTGCATAAATATTTTTTATATTTAGTTGTGTCTGTTTTCTCAGTAAAAGGGTATTCAAAAGAAGAAGTAAATGCAATATTTTTTTTTATATATTATATTGATCTGTTGTTTCATGGTTGATACATTACTTTCAGGGCTAAAACATTTTTCGAAAGTCAAGGTTGGTGTTAATATCTCATAGACTAAGGTTAGAAAATTCATACTAAAATTAAAGGTCTTAAAACATTGTGAACACTCGACAATTGCTTGATAATCAATAACAAAGAATAACGGCCTTCATGTTTAGTTATTATGTTTGTGTGTTGCCTGTGAGGGATCAAGATCGTAGTTTGATGTTTTACTGGTGTCCACACGTGACTCCTCGATGGATTGCAAAAATATTTGTCTCCCCCATACTGGGGAGACATATTGTTTTTAGCTTGTATGTCTGTCTGTCTGGATCTCACCATATCCCTTAAAACGCTTGAGGGATTTTGAAATAACTTGGCACAAATGTTCACCATATGGAGACGACTTGCACAGCACAACTTCCAGCCACGTCTGTTCAAAGTCAAGGTCACACTTAGAGGTCGAAGGTCATATGCACTATATTTCGTGACTCTCCATATCTCTTGAAACGCTTGAGGGATTTTGAAATAACTTGGCACAATGTTCACCATATGGAGACGACGTGCAGAGCACAACTTCCAGCCAAGTCTGTGCAAGGTCAAGGTCATATGGTCTTTATTTCACTATATTTCTGGTCCTCTCCATATTTCTTCAACCGCTTGAGGGATTTTGAAATAACTACGCACAACTGAGACGACGTGCTGAGCGCAACTTCCAGCCACGTCCGTCAAGGTCACCCTTAGAGGTCATAGGTGAAATGCAATATATTTTGTGTCCACTCCATATCTCTTGAACCGCTTCAGGGATTTTGAAATAACTTTGCACAAATGTTCACCATATCGAGAAGACGTGCAGAGCGCAACTTCCAGCCACGACCGTTCAAGGTCAAGGTCACACTTAGAGATTGAAGGTCATATGCACTATATTTTGTCATCTCCATATCTCTTGAACTGCTTGTGTAATTTTGAATTAACTTGGCACATATGTTCATCATATCAAGATGACGTGCAGAGCGCAATTCCGGCCACGTCTGTTCAAGGTCAAGGTCACACTTAGAGGTCGAAGGTCATATGCACTATATTTTGTGTCCTCTCCATATCTCTTGAACCGCCTGAGGGGATTTTGAAATAACTTGGCACGAATGTTCACCATATCAAGACGACGTGCAGGGAGCAACTTCCAGCCACATCCGTTTAAGGTCAAGGTGACACCATATCGAGACGACTTGCAGAATGAACTTGCAACCATGTCCGTTCAAGGTCAAGGTCACACTTAGAGGTCGAAGGTCATATACACTATATTTCGTGACTCTCCATATCTCTTGAACCGCTTGAGGGATTTTGAAATAACTTGGCACAATGTTCACCATATATGGAGACGACGTGCAGAGCACAACTTCCAGCCACGTCTGTGCAAGGTCAAGGTCATATGGTCTTTATTTCACTATTTCTGGTCCTCTCCATATTTCTTCAACCGCTTGAGGGATTTTGAAATAACTTGGCACAATTGAGACGACGTGCTGAGCGCAACTTCCAGCCACGTCCGTCAAGGTCAAGGTCACCCTTAGAGGTCATAGGTGAAATGCACTATATTTTGTGTCCACTCCATATGTCTTGAACCGCTTGAGGGATTTTGAAATAACTTGGCACAAATGTTCACCATAATGAGAAGACGTGCAAAGCGCAACTTCCCTCCACGACCGTTCAAGGTCAAGGTCACACTTAGAGATTGAGGGTCATATGCACTATATTTTGTCATCTCCATATCTCTTGAACTGCTTGTGTAATTAGCTCGACTATTCGAAGAATAAGAGAGCTTATGTAATCACCCCGGGGTCGGCGTCGGCGTTGGCGTCGGCGTCAGCGTCCCACATTCAGGTTTGCGTGTAAGCTGTGTTTACAAGCCTATATCTCTTACATTTCTTATCCTAGCACAACCAAATTTGGCCATGGGCTTCCTTATAGCATTATCTTAAGAACTGCATAAGCAATTTTGGTTCCTGTAACCCATGGGCTCCCATGGAACCCAAATTATGATAGCCCATAAAATGTGTCCCATTTCACATCAAATTTTGCGTGTAAGCTGTGTTTACAAGTCTATATCTCTTACAATTCTTACCCTAGCACAACCAAATTTGGCCATTAGCTTCCTTATAGCATTATCTTAAGGGCTGCTTAAGTAATTTTTTTTACATATTTCTGTGTTGTTTTAGTCAATTCTTACACATATATTTTGCAACCCTCCCTGCACCCACCACCCCACCTCCACGCCTCTCACCCCATCACCTTCCCACCCCCATCCCGCCCCAGACTTGAAACTTTTTTTTTATTTTTTTACATATTTCTGTGTTGCTTTTGTCAGTTCTTATACATGTATGTTGCAACCCTCCCCGCTCCCCAACCACCCCCCCCCCCTCTTCTCACCCCATCACCCCACCCACCATGCCCCACACTTGATTTTTTTCTTCTTTTTTTTACATATTTCTTTGTTGTTTAAGTCAATTCTTACACAATAAACCTCCATAAACCCCAAACTGATTCCCGCCTCTCACCCCATCATCCCCACCCCGCCCAGACTTGAAACTTTTTTTTTTTTTTTTACATATTTCTTTGTTGTTTTAGTCAATTTTTACACATATATGTTGCCCCACACTTGGAACTTTGTTTTTGTTTTTTTTACATATTTCTTTGTTTTTTCAGCAATTCTTACACACATGTGTTGCCCCACCCCCCACCCCCCCCCCCCTTCCAACCCACTCCCGCCTCTCCCCCCCCCGCTCCCCCCAACCCAACCCCCACTTGTAAATCTTATGTTGCAACCGTCTCCCCGCCTCTTTAAAGGTTTTAATACACAAACTTATGACTAGTTCTCCTGAACCCCTCTCCAGATTTCAATGAACCTTTGCAGGAATGATCAGCACCAAGCCTAGTTGTGCATGTCATTGTAGCGTTCCGGTTTACAGATATTTGGCAGAGTTATGGCCCTTTAAAGGATTTTGATACCACAATTTTTTTCCGGGCTAATTCTCCTGAATCCCTGGCTGGATATAGACCAAACTTGACAAGGATAATGAGTATCATGCCTAGTTGTGCATATCATCGCCATATTTCGGGCAGAGTTATGGCCCTTTAAATGTTTTAATACACAAACTTTGTCCCGATTAGTCTCTTCTGAACTCTGCCAGATTTCAGCGAATCTTGGTGGGGATGATCAGTACTAAGCCTAGTTGCACCTATCATTGCCATGTTCTGATTGAATGAATTATGGCAGAGTTATGAGCTCTTAAAGGTTTCAATACACTAACTATGTCTAGACTAGTTCTCCTGAACCTCTGCCTCGATTCCAACGAAACTTTGCAGGGATGGTCAGTACCAAGCATAGTTGCGTATATCATCACCATGTTCCGGTTGAATGATTTTGAAAGACTTGTGGCTCCTTTTACATAAACTTTATCTTGAGCCAGTAGAGCCTCTTTTGTTTTTTTGTTTTTTCTCCATAAGAAACCTTGTTTTATGGTTTCCACTTTTTTTTTCTTTTTTTTTTTGTGATTTTATTATTATTTTATTTAATTAGCTCTACTGGCCAAAGGCCAGGCGAGCTTATGGGATCACTTTTTGTCCGTCGTCTGTTCTGTTTGTCTGTCTGTCTGTTAGCAATTTTATAAAATCGGTATCTCCTCTGAAACCGCCTAAAGGATTTTGATGAAACTTCATCGCAATGTTACTTGGGAGGGCCCCTCTCAGATTTTTGTTTTTCAGGTCTAATTACACTAAATCAACAGGATGTGTTCGTCTGGTGCAGTCGAAAGTAGTTCTGTATTAAAGAGTGCTAATCTTTTTTTCTTTAAAAACTTTTTTTAGTGCAGTTTCCTGTTATTTTTTGGCTGTAACTGTATTCTGGACATGTTGTTGATATTTGAAAATGCAGCTCATCATGTTTTTGACAGTTTTTGATATAAATTTGAGAAGTGAAAGTAGACAGGGTATGAAATTGCAAGGGGTAAAAATAGTGTTGACCTTTGACCCGGTGTTAGTATACAACTGAAGAAATGTTTCTTAGAAGGTATTAAACCCCCTATTTCCTTGTTGATGTTTAATAGCAGACATGTTTATTTCCATGATAAAGTAAGTTTCCCAGTAATCTAACGAGGTTTGAGTTTTAACAGGTTTTTAACATTCTAACTTTACTCTGGAAGGGCAATGGAGACTCATTTACGCTATTATAACCTATAAGGAGAAATCATGTATTTTTCAGAATTGCATAAAAAATGATTTTCTAGGCATTTATTTTGTTTGAATAGGTGAGTTGAACTCAGAAACAGAGAAAAAAAATGACATTTTCAGACTTTTAGACTATTTTAGCGTGTTTTTGGCAACTTTTCCTCAAATTTTCTGATTTTCTCTAAAAATGTGATATTTTTTATTATTTTTGGAATTTTTGTGAAAGATATATGGCAAAATGTGTGGTATACATACTCAGGGATGCAAAACAAAGCCACCAGAGTTGATTTGATGAGAAAATGTTGAACGGTTGCTGAGATATTGCTTTTTTTAGCTCTACTGATCAGAGATCAGCAGAGCTTATGCCGTGGTGCGGCGTCCGTCCGTCCGTCCGTCCGTCCGTCTGTCTGTCCGTCTGTCCGTAAACTTTTATTTGTAGCGACAACTCCTCTGAAACTACTGAATGGATATTCATGAAACTTTACAGAAATGTTGCCCATAAAGTCTAGTTGATCCTAGCAAAAATTCATGTTGATGTGAAATCCAAGATGGCCGCCAAAGCTAGAAATAGAGTTTTAAAATACAAGTTTGTAGCGACTACTTCTTGAAAACTATAAGTGATTTTGATATGGGACTTTTTCTAAAATGATCAGCATGACATAATGTTGATCCTTGTCAAAAATCGTTTTGATTCAACGTTAAACATGGCTGCCAGCGGCCATCTTTGTTTACATAGAGTTATATAGTAAAAACTTGTAGCGACTACTCCTCTGAAACTACTTGGCGGATTGTCATGAAACTTTACAGGAATGTTGCTCTTGATGTCTAATTCATCCTAGCAAAATTTCAGATCAGCCAGATCCTCTGAAACTACTTGGCGGATTGTCATGAAACTTTACAGGAATGTTGCTCTTGATGTCTAATTCATCCTAGCAAAATTTCAGATCAGCCAGAAATTCAAGATGGCCGTCACAGCTAAAAATAGATTTTTAAAAAAAAAGTTTGTAGCGACTTCTTCTTGAAAACTATAAGTGATATTGATATGGGACTTTTTCTAAAATGATCAGCATGACATGGTGTTGATCCTTGTGGAAAATTATTTTGATTCGACGTTAAACATGGCTGCCAGTGGCCATCTTTGGTTACATAGAGTTATATAGTAAAAACTTGTAGCGACTACTCCTCTGAAACAACTTGACGAATGTTCATGAAACTTCACAGGAATGTTGCTCTTGATGTCTAGTTGATCCTAAAATAAAATTCAGATCGGCCGGAAATTCAAGATGGCCACCACAGCTAAAAATAGATTTAAAATAAATAAGTTTGTAGCGACTACTTCTTCAAAATTATAAGAGATATTGATATGGGACTTTTTCTAAAATGATCAGTATGACATGATGTTGGTCCTTGTTGAAAATCGTTTTGATTTGACGTTAAACATGGCTGCTGCGGCCCTCTTTGTTTACATAGAGTTATATAATGAAAACTTGTAGCGACTATTCCTGTGAAACTACTTGACGGATTTTCATGAAACTTCACAGGAATGTTGCTCTTAATGTCTAATTGATCCTAGCAAAATTTCAGGTCGACCGGAAATTCAAGATGGCCGCCACGGTTAAAAATAGATTTTCAAAATACAAGTTTGTAGCGACTACTACTTGAAAACTATAAGTGATATTGATATTGGACTTTTTGTAAAATGATCAGCATGACATGATGTTGGTCCTTGTCAAAAATTGTTTTGATTCAACGTTAAACATGGCTGCCAGCAGCCATCTTTGTTTACATAGAGTTATATAGTAAAAACTTGTAGCGACTAATCCTTTGAAACTACTTGGCAGATTTTCATGAAACTTTACAGGAATGTCGCTCTTAATGTTTAATTGATCCTAGCAAAATTTCAGATCGGCCAGAAATTCAAGATGGCCGCCACAGCTAAAATTAGATTTTCCAAAAACAAGTCTGTAGCGACTACTTCCTGAAATCAAAATCAATCAGTAGAGCTTCAAGATCATTGACCTCTTGTTTTTATTTCTTAATTTCGCGACAAAATCGACTCCGATTTAGTGCATGGTCAAGCGCAGGTAAATCGCAAAAATTTCAAGACGAAGTCATTCGGCATTGCGAAACAAGTCAAAATGTTCTTTTATTAAAGTTGTTGGGTTGAATCGACAAGTTTAATTAAAAACATGATGCAAAAATAATCCCTTATAGGTCTAATTACACTAAATCAACAGGATGTGCTCGCCTGGTGCAGTCGAAAGTAGTTCTGTATTAAAGAGTGCTAATCTTTTTTTTCTTTAAAAACTTTTTTTAGTGCAGTTTCTTGTTATTTTTTGGCTGTAACTGTATTCTGGACATGTTGTTGATATTTGAAAATGCAGCTCATCATGTTTTTGACAGTTTTGGATATAAATTTGAGAAGTGAAAGTAGACAGGGTATGAGATTGCAAGGGGTAAAAATAGTGTTGACCTTTGACCCGGTGTTAGTATACAACTGAAGAAATGTTTCTTAGAAGGTATTAAACCCCCTATTTCCTTGTTGATGTTTAATAGCAGACATGTTTATTTGCATGATAAAGTAAGTTTCCAAGAATTCTAACGAGGTTTGAGTTTTTAACAGGTTGTCAACATTCTAACTTTACTATGGAAGGGCAATGGAGACTCATTTACGCTATTATAACCTTCATGGCCGCCAGTCAACAAATATGGCCGCCATGGCTAAAACTAGATCAAATTTAAGCAATTTTCAAACGACATCTCCTCCAAAACCACTTATTCCATTATTGTGAAATACTATAAACATGTTCCTTGGGTTGGCCTCTATCAAGTTTGTGTTTTTCGTTATTGTCGAATTATCAAAATGGCCGCCATGGCGACCCAAAGATTACATAGAGTTATATAGGAAAACTTTAAAATTTACATCTTCTCTGAAACTGCTTGAAAGATTTTGATGAGACTTAAATCAAAATGATCTTTGGGATAGTCCCTCTCAGATTTTGTTTTTTGCAGCTGCCAGTCATCCAAGATGGCCACCAACCATGGCTAACACTAGGTCAAATTTACGGAAATTTCAAACGACATCTCCACCAAAACCACTTATTCCATTCTTGTGAAATATCATATACATGTTCCTTGGGTTGGCCTCTATCAAGTTTGTGTTTTTCTTTATCGTCGAATAATCAAAATGGCCACCACGGCGACCCAAAGTTTACATAGAGTTATATAGGAAAAGCATAAAAATAACATCTTCTCTCAAACCTCTTGAAGAATTTTGATATAACTTAATCACCGTGATATTTGGGATAGTCCCTCTCAGATTTGTGTTTTTCGCAGCCGCCAGTCATCCAAGATTGCCGCCATGTCTAAAACTAGGTCAAATTTCAGGAAATTTCAAACAACATCTCTGAAACCACTTATTCCATTCTTGTGAAATATCATAAACATGTTCCTTGGGTTAGCTTCTATCAAGTTTGTGTTTTTCGTTATTGTCGAATAATCAAAATGCAAAGGTTACATAGAGTTATATAGGAAAAGTAAAAATAACATCTTTTCCATGTTTTACATGTTAAGCATGACATAGAAAGCCCATGTTTGATCAGGTTCTGATCAAACTTTAATTATTCTTGATTTTGCCCCTCCTCATTGGCTATAGCAATAAAACGGGGGTATTCATCACCTTCTGTGATAGTTCTAGTTCAAATTAGAGTTATTGTCCTTTGTAATTTTATACTTCGGAGTTTTTTATCCGGAGCATAAACTACTAATGGAACTGCAAATTGAAAACTGCTGGGTGGTACAAGGCCATATCATAAGTTGAGGATACATTTCGGGGAGCATCCCTCAGTTTTACCAATTTTCTTCTCTGAAATATGCTATAATTTGGCCTTGTTCACACAATAGGGCCTTTATTTTTCATCCGATCTTTACCAAACTTTACCAGATTGTTACTATCAATGAAAACTTGGACAAGTTCGAAAACCAACCAAATCGGATTAGTAACAACACCAGGCCCTTGATTTAGATAAAAAATGCTGTATTTTGCCTTGTTAAGGCGATAGGCCTTCATTTTGCAAGATTTCAACGAAACTTTGCAGAAGATGATCAGTACTAAGCATAGTTGTACATATTGTCACCATGTTCCGGTTGAATGACTTTGGTGGAGTTATGGTCTAATTCTCCTGAACCCCTGGACAGATTTCACCAAAACTGTTTAGGAATGATCAGTACCAGGTCTATGTTCCGGTTGAATGATTTTTGGCGGAGTTATGGCCCTTTAAAGGTTTTGATACACAAACTTTGTCTGGACAAGTTCTCCTGAACCCCTTGCTGGATTTCAATGAAACTTGGCAAAGATGATCAGTACCAAGCCTAGTTGGGCATATCATCTCCTTGTTACGGTTGAATGATTTTTGACAGAGATATGTACTCAAACTTTATCTTTCGCCATTCAGCATCCACATGCCCTCGTGGGCCTCTTATTGTATTATAATATTGTATGTTTTGTATGATGGCATTGTATATTGCTTTGGTCTTCCCCAAACAACACCGAATAACAGAATTACAGCGTTAATTTCCATAACTGGGTATTTTTTACACAGTTACTGAAATCTACGAAGAAGTTCCAATTGTACATCGAGCTGAAAAGAAAAGATTGAGAGATGATTCGGCCTTCATTTGCATATTTACTACACTAGTGCTATGATTATTATGTCTCCCCCCACGAAGTGGAGGAGACATACTGTTTTTGCTGTGTTCGTCTGTCTGTCACAAATTTTGTCGCTGATACTCCTCCTAAACCGCTCGTTGGATTTTTTGTCGCTAGTTGTGCATATCGCATTTGTGTTCCGGTTCAATGATTTTTGACAGTTATGGCCCTTTGACATTTTAACTTTAAGTTGTCACCGTTACTCCTCCTATACCGCTTGTTGGATTTCAACAAAAAAATGACAGGAAGCATCCGTATCATGTCTAGTTATGCATGTCACGTTTGTGTTCTGGTTGGATGATTTTTGACAGAGTTATGGCCCTTTAACATTTTAACTTTAAATTTGTTGTCGCCGATACTCCTCCTAAACAGCTTGTTGGATTTCGATGAAACTTGGTAGGAAGCATCGGTATGATGTCTAGTTGTGCTCTTCATGTTTGTGTTCCGGGTCGTTGATTTTTTATATAGTTATGGCCCTTTGACATTTTAACTTAAAATTTGTTATCCTTCTAGTAACTTTAAATTTGTTATCGCCACTACTCCTTCTAAACTGCTTGTTGGATTTCAATGAAGCTTGGTAGGAAGCATTGGTATGATGTCTAGTTATGCATATCCCGTGTGCATTTCAGTTCAGTAATTTTTGACGGAATCTGACATGATTGTCACCCTGTACACAATATGACATGATTGTCATCCTGTACACAATCTGACATGAGTGTCATCCTGTGCACAGTCTGACATGATTGTCACAATCTGACATGATTGTCACCCTTTATACACTCTGACATTTATGTCACCCTGTACACAATCTGACATGATTGTCATCCTGTACACAATCTGACATGATTGTCACCCTGTATACAATCAGACATGGTTGTCATTCTGTACACAATCTGACATGATTGTCACCCTGTACACACTCTGACATGATTGTCATCCTCTGCACAATCTGACATGATTGTCACCCTGTACACACTCTGACATCATTGTCATCTTGTACACAATCTGACGCGAGTGTCACCCTTTATACACTCTGACATAATTGTCACCCTGTACACAATCTGACATGATTGTCACCCTGTACACACTCTGACATCATTGTCATCTTGTACACACTCTGACATGTACACAATCTGACATGATTGTCAATCTGTACACAATCTGACATGATTGTCATCCTCTGTACACTCTGACGTGATTTTCACCTTGTACACAATCTGACATGAGTGTCACCCTTTATACACTCTGACATGATTGTCCACCATTACACAATCTGACATGATTGTCACCCTGTACACAATCTGACATGATTGTCACCCTGTACACAGTCTGACATGATTGTCACCCTTTACACACTCTGACATTATTGTCATCCTGTACACAATCTGACATGATTGTCACCCTCTATACATTCTGTCGTGATTGTCACCTTGTACACAATCTGACATGAGTGTCACCCTTTATACACTCTGACATAATTGTCACCCTGTACACAATCTGACATGATTGTCATCCTGTACACAATCTGACATGATTGTCACCCTGTACACACTCAGACATCATTGTCATCTTGTACACACTCTGACATTATTCTCATCTTGTACACACTCTGACATTATTCTCACCCTGTACACACTCTGACATGATTGTCATCCTGTACACAATCTGACATGGTTGTCACCCTGTACACACTCTGACATGATTGCCGCCCTGTACACAATCATGTCAGATTGCCACCCTGTACACAATCTGACATGATTGTCATCCTGTACACAATCTGACATGATTGTCACCCTGTACACAATCTGACATGATTGTCACCCTTTACACACTCTGACATTATTGTCATCCTGTACACAATCTGACATGATTGTCACCCTCTATACATTCTGACGTGATTGTCACCTTGTACACAATCTGACATGAGTGTCACCCTTTATACACTCTGACATAATTGTCACCCTGTACACAATCTGACATGATTGTCATCCTGTACACAATCTGACATGATTGTCACCCTGTACACACTCAGACATCATTGTCATCTTGTACACACTCTGACATTATTCTCATCTTGTACACACTCTGACATTATTCTCACCCTGTACACACTCTGACATGATTGTCATCCTGTACACAATCTGACATGGTTGTCACCCTGTACACACTCTGACATGATTGCCGCCCTGTACACAATCATGTCAGATTGCCACCCTGTACACAATCTGACATGATTGTCATCCTGTACACAATCTGACATGATTGTCACCCTGTACACAATCTGACATGATTGTCATCCTGTACACAATCTGACATGATGGTCACACTGTACACACTCTGACAAGATTGTCACCCTGTACACAATGTGACATGATTGTCACACTACACAATCTGACATGATTGTCACACTACACACTCTGACATGATTGTCACCTTTTACACAATCTGACATTATTGTCACCCTTTACACAATCTGACATGATTGTCACCCTGTATACAATCTGACATTATTGTCACCCTTTATACAATCTGACATGATTGTCACCCTGTATCCAATCTGACATGATTGTCACCCTGTACACATTATGTCATGATTGTCACCCATAAACATTCTGACAAGATTGTCACCCTTTATTCACTCTGACATTATTGTCACCCTTTATACATTCAGACATTATTGTCACCCTGTACACAATCTGACATTATTGTCACCTTGTACACAATCTGACATGATTGTCACCCTGTATAGGATCTGACATTATTGTCACCATTTATACATTCTGACATTATTCTCACCCTTTATACATTCTGACATTATTGTCACCATTTATACATTCTGACATTATTCTCACCCTTTATACACTCTGACATTATTCTCACCCTTTATACACTCTGACATTATTCTCACCCTATATACACTCTAAAATTATTCTCACCCTTTATACACTCTGACATTATTCTCACCCTTTATACACTCTAAAATTATTCTCACCCTTTATACAGTCTAAAATTATTCTCACCCTTTATACACTCTGACATTACTGTCACCCTTTTACTCAGACATTATTCTCACCCTTTATACACTCTAAAATTATTCTCACCCTTTATATACTCTAAAATTATTCTCACCCTTTATACACTCTGACATTATTCTCACCCTTTATACACTCTAAAATTATTCTCACCCTTTATACACTCTAAAATTATTCTCACCCTTTATACACTCTAACATTATTCTCACCCTTTATACACCTAAAATTATTCTCACCCTTTATACACTCTAAAATTATTCTCACCCTTTATACACTCTGACATTACTGTCACCCTTTCACTCAGACATTATTCTCACCCTTTATACATTCTGACATTATTCTCACCCTTTATACACTCTGACATTATTCTCACCCTTTATACACTCTGACATTATTCTCACCCTTTATACACTCTGACATTATTCTCACCCTTTATACACTCTAAAATTATTCTCACCCTTTATACACTCTGACATTACTGTCACCCTTTCACTCAGACATTATTCTCACCCTTTATACATTTTGACATTATTCTCACCCTTTATACAATCTGACATTATTGTCACCCTGTACACAATCTGATGTGATTGTCACCCTGTACACAATCTGACATGATTGTCACCCTTTATACACTCAGACATTATTGTCACCCTTTATAAACTCTAACATTATTGTCACTCTGTTACCTGACACGTCTGTTGTTTATTCCCTCTCAGTGGCAACAATTGATCTCTAAATAGCAGGTTTCGGTCTGTTGACCTTGAGTGAGGTTGTTCTTCACAATGTTTTAGTGAAATAACAACCTGTTAGCTCGACCCCTATTATCGCTTTTCTACCAATCGGAATGCTCGATTTAGTTCTGAGTTAACACAGTTGAAATAATTTAAACACGATGAGCATTTATTCAACTATTGCATATAATTGCATGTGAAATGATGATGGTGCATAAATAATAAAACGGTGTTGTTTAAGCACCTGTATGTATTGAATAGAATAATTGAATAGAAAAAAAATAATCAAAAAGAAATGTTCAGTTTCTGTCTTACACAAATAATTCAAACGAAAAATTAAAAGTGAAAAAGGAGCAAATTATTGTTGTTAAAATACTTCAGAGTGGGGGTGGGGGTCACCTCGATCCGGGTAGTCACGACAGGGCGTCTCGGTTTGGTTGGAAGGGAGCATGCTTTTTCAGTTTGATAGGGGTAGATCTGGCATTTTGAATTTTTTCTTAACCCTGCAATGACATAATAACTTGAATTGTCTCTCAAAGCAATTAACATATTTGGTAAAAAGAAATACAAAAAAGTGTAAATAAAATTATTTATTTGGATATTTAAATTGTGTGGCATTTGCAGCTGATTGATGATGTTATGCTAAAGAAGGTGTGCACATGCAACAATCAAGTGCATACCTCAAAGGTTAAGGTCACAACTGGAGTTCAAAGGTCAAATGAACTTTGGGGGTTTGTCACTTAGCCAGATTTTTTGTTTCTTTACTGTGAAATCCTCTTATTGTGGGTTTTAGTTTTATATAGAATGCAAATTCAATGTTCACTTAGCAATTACAGTGCTTTGGGGGGTATAGAATCACTTGGGTTAAATGTCTAATTTTAAAATGAAAAGAATTTTTTTATTTAATTTCTGATTTAGATTTACTCTTTTAGTTGTATGATAGCAACATTTCTAAAATTATTGTCCGGAAACTGTGATTTTTTAATAGGCGTTTTTTCACCAATATTTACATAATTTCATTTTATCCTTAAAAGTGCCAAACTTCAACAAGTTACCTTAAATGATGATTGCATTTTGAATTTTGTCCCTAACATTTGTTAAAACAGCAAATATTTATTTCTGAGTTTATTGTGACAGTATGAATTTTTCGTTTCAAAGACACACTTCATTCAGGTCAGTATAGAATCATTTTTGTCTCGCCTTTTCGAAGAAAAAAAGAGAAAAAGGTGATGCTTTTCCGGCAGCGGCGGCGGCGTCAACATTCAAGTTTTGCGTTTAGGTCATTTTCTCAAAAAATGTATGCACTCGACCTTTCAAACTTTTTATTATTTTTTTAATTTTCTTATTTCATTATAAATTTTTTTAAAAATGTTTTTTTGGTGTTAACGCCATGTTAGCAGGAAGCATTGCTGTGCCTATTACATTTTTTTTCCAGTTCATTGATTTTTGATAGTATTGCAGCCCATTGACATTTTTTTTTTAATTTCTTGTCAGCACTACTCCTCCTAAACGCCTTGCTGGATTTCGACGAAACTTGGCAGGAAGCATTGGTAAGATGTCTAGCTGTGCATATCGCGCTTTTGTTCCAGTTTGCTGATTTATGACGGAGTAATGGCACTTGGACATTTTTACTTTAAATTTCTTGTCGGCGCTACTCCTCCTAAACGGCTTGTTGGATTTCTACAAAATTTGGCAGGAAGCCTCAGTATGATGTCTAGTTGTGCAAAGCATGGTATATCAATGAAATTTTCACAAGTTCGAAAATTAGCTAGATCTAGTTAGTAACGACAGGTTATGGCCCTTGATTTGTTGAAAAATGCTATATTGTATTTTCCTTTGTTAAATCTGTAGTTACTTCATTTTTTATCTGATCTTTACCATATTTGTTTAGAATGTTAATATAACCCTCCCCTCCACCCATTTTTAGCTCTACTGGCCAAAGGCCAGAAGAGCTTATGGGATGGCGAGTTGTCCGTCGTCCGTCCGTCGTCCGTCGTTAACTTTTGCCTTGTGAACACTCTAGGGCCTTCATTATTAATTGAATCTTTACGAAACTTTGCCAGTGTCTTTATATCAATGAAAGCTCGGACAAGTTCGAAAACCAGCCGGATCGGATAAATTTCACCAGAGTTATGGCCCTTGTTTTACTGAAAAATGCCATATTAAGCCTTCAATGAACACTCTAGCACCTTCATTTATTATTTGATCTTTACCAAACTTGCACAGATTGTCAATATCAATGACAGCACGGACAAGTTCGAAAACCAGCCAAATCGGATCAGTAACACCAGAGTTATGGCCCTTGTTTTTTCTAAAAATTGCTATTTTCTGCCTTGTGAACGCTCTAACACCTTCATTTATTGTTTGATCGTTACCAAACTTGCATAGATTGTTAATACCAATAATAGCTTGGGCAAGTTCGAAAATCAGCTAAATTGGGTTTGTAACACCAGAGTTATGGCCCTTGTTTTTCTGAAAAATGCCATTTTCTGCCTTGTGAACACTCTAGCACATTCATTTATTATTTGATCTTTACCAAATTTGCACAGATTGTTAATATCAATGAAAGCTCAAATAAGTTCGAAAACCAGCCAAATCGGATCAGTAACACCGGAATTATGGCCCTTGTTTTTTCTGAAAAATGCTATTTTCTGCCTTGTGAACACTCTAGGGCCTTCAATATTAATTGGACTTTTACTTAACTTTGCCAGTGTCTTTATATCAATAAAAGCTCGGACAATTTTGAAAACCGGCAAGATCGAAATAATTTCACCGGAGTTATGGCCCTTGTTTTGCTGAAAAATGCCATATTAAGCCTTGTGAACACTCTAGCACCTTCATTTATTATTTGATCTTTACTAAACTTGTGCAGATTGTTAATATCAATAAAAGCTCGGACAAGTTCGAAAACCAGCTAGATCGGACCATTAACAGCGGAGTTATTGCCCTTGATTTAGTTAAAAATGCTAAATTTTGCCTCATTAAGACAATAGGGCCTTCATCTTCCATCCAATTTTTACTAAACTTTACCAGATTGTTTATATAAATGAAAGCTCGGACAACTTCGACGACCAGCTAGATCGGACCATTAACAGCGGAGTTATGGCCCTTGATTTAGTTAAAAATGCTATATTTTGACTCGTTAAGACGATAGGGCCTTTATCTTTCATTCGATATTTACTAAACTTTACCAGATTGTTTATATAAATGAAAGCTCTGACAATTTTGAAGACCAGCCAGATCGGACCAGTTACAGCGGAGTTATGGCCCTTGATTTAGTTAAAAATGCTATATTTTGCCTCGTTAAGATGATAGGGCCTTTATTTTTCATGCGATCTTTATGAAACTTTACGAGATTGTTCATATCAATGAAAGCTCGGTCAAGTTCGGAAACCAGCCAGATCGGACCAGTAACAGCGGAGTTATGGCCCTTGATTTAGTTAAAAATGCTATATTTTGCCTCGTTAAGATGATAGGGCCTTTATTTTTCATGCGATCTTTATGAAACTTTACCAGATTGTTAATATCAATGAAAGCTTGGACGAGTTCGAAAACCATCCAGATTGGACCATTTACATCGGAGTTATGGCCCTTGTTTATCTGAAATATGCTATATCTTGGCCTCATTTACAAGAAAGGGCCTTCATTTGGCAGGATTTCATTGAAACTTTGCAGGGATGATCAGTACCAAGCCTTGTTGTACATAGTCACTGTCACCAGTTGAATGATTTTGGCAGAGTTATAGCCCTTTAAAGGTTTTAATACACAAACTTTGTTCTGACTAGTTCGCCTGAACCTCTGGCCGGATTAAACAAAACTTTTTAGGGATGATCGATTCTATATCTAGTTGTGCACATCATCGCCGTGTTCCGGTTGAATGATTTTTGGCGGAGTTAGGGCTCTTTAAAGGTTTTAATACACAAACTTTGTTCTGACTAGTTCTCCTGAACCTCTGGCCGGATTTAAATGAAGCTTTTTAGGGATGATCAATTCCATGTCTAGTTGTGCAAATCATAGGCGTAGTCCGGTTAAATGATTTTTTGGCAGAATTATGGCCCTTCAAAGGTTTTAATACACAAACTTTGTCTGATCTATTTCCCTTGAACCCCTTGCCAGATTTCAATGAAACTTTGCAGGGATGATCAGCACCAAGCCTAGTTGTGCATGTCATTGTCAAGTTCTGGTTTATAGATATTTGGCAGAGTTATAGCCCTTTAAAGGATTTTGATACCACAATTTTTTTCCGGGCTAGTTCTCTTGAACCCCTGGCTGGAAATAGACGAAACTTGACAAGGATGATCAGTATCAAGCCTAGTTGTGCCTATCATCGCCATATTTCGGTTGAATGATTTTTGGCAGAGTTGTGACCCTTTGAATGTTTTAATACACAAACTTTGTCCAGATTAGTCTCTTCTGAATTCTTTGCCAGATTTCAGCAAATCTCGGCGAGAATGATCAGTACTAAGCCTAGTTGCACCTGTCATTGCCATGTTCTGGTTCAATGATTTTTGAAATACTTATGGCCCCTTATTCATAAACTTTATCTTTAGCCAGTAGAGCGTCCACAGGCCCTCTTGGGCCTCTTGTTATGAAATTTCATTCATAGAAGAAAGTGGGACAAATTAAAAAATGCCCATGCCAGACTAGACACAGCAGACATATTGCCCATGATTACCAGGTGAGCAATCTAAGGCCATCCTATCCCTGTTGTTTTTGCAATGTTTTAAAAAAAAATACTGATGGGAATTTTATGTCGACAACCCTTGATATAAGAGCCGTTTTAGTCAGTAGAGCATCTACAGGCCCTCTTGGGCCTCTTGTTTTTAATAGAATGGCATTTTGTCTTTAAACAAATGCACTTAAATGTCATCTCAGCAAACGGCAAACTCGATTGTTTTTAATTACTAAAATGTGTACAAACTTTCATTTAAGCATCATTGACCTTTTTATTTTTAAGTCCAGCCCCCGTTAGGCGAGACATGTGAATCCACGGATTTCTTGTTTCTGAGAGGTGTTGCACGTAGTGATATATTTTGCATGGAAAAATGTCCCAAATAATTTCACCGTTGAATAAATGTACGCTTATATGATATATCTTCAAGCCTGGAAAGTTTTAAAATAATCTAAAATATATAAGCTGAGAAAATTGAATTTAAACAGGAAATGATTCTTTACTACCAATGATTCTATACACCCCAAAGCACTGTATTACCAAAATACCTATTTTTCCTACTTATTTCTCCAGGCGGAGGAGCGGAGGACATTGGTAACTTGTTCAAATGGTGACCCTGGTTTCAAATCTGGCCCCTCCCTCGGCATCACAGTTTTACATAGAGTTATACCGGAAAAACTTTTAAGAAAATCATCTCCTGAAACTACAAAAGCTTGAGGTGATGCATTTGCATTTGGCTAAGCTTATGGTCCTTTACCAAATGTGTTCAAATGGGGTCCTGGGGTCAAATTGGACCCCATCTCAGGGTTCCCATATTTTATATATACAAATGTAAAGGCGAAAAAATGAAAATTATTCTCCTCTGAAACCACAACATTGAGCTATTGTGTACCAAATTTGTTAAAATGGTGACACTTCTGCTCTGAACTACAAGGCTAGGTTGGTATTTTGCATGTAGCATAGACTTAGTAGTTTAAATGGTGCTCCTGGGGTTACATTTTAGCATGCCCAAGGTTATATTGGAAATTTAAAAAAAAAAGTTTTCATTTAACAGACCTTGTGTGTCTGTCTGAACCACTTTTGTTACTGTTGCAAGTATCCACAATGGACAAAGGTCATTAGGTGAGAAATTCAGGACCATTTGGCTCTTGCTTTTAGGTACAATTTAAATTGTGTCTGAAAATGTCCAAATTTGTTTGACTCATACAGCATCCCAAACAATAAGAAATAAATAAAATGAAGGAAAATGTAAATTGTTGAAATAGTTCTGAAGGCTACTAAATATATTACACCTACTAAACTGTATTGCAGATGAATAAAGTAAAGCATTCTTATTTATTATTTATTTTTCGAAATACAGTTTTGGCTGATAATTACATTTATTATATACCTATCAATAATATATACATAGTACCTTCATTTTCTTACAATGGAATACAACAACCTGTATCACACTACAGGTTATCACTATGCTACTAAAAATAGAATTAGTATCACTATCTTACTAAAAATAGAACAGCGTTTTTTCCAATGATTCAAGCAAGTTTTACGCCAATATTCGCGAGAACGTCGAGACGACGTTACGTCATACAAACAAAACTAGTAGGTCAGACCAATGAACACCAACACCTTAATACTACATACATTTTCCCGCTGCACTTTATCGAGAAATAATATGCTTTATTGAATGTGTATGCAATAGCAATGCAAATATTTCTATGTTAAAGATGCGTAAGAGGTATATAATAAAAGGATCATTACTAGAGTCCGCCTCTCATGTGATCCTTGATCTGGCATTAACCTACTCGAGGTGATACAAACTTCCAGAACACGTTACTCTAGTAATAATCCTATTGTATTACCTTTGAAGTTACCATAAAATGCTAGAAGAATCAACATTTATTGCAGTATATTTTAAAATTTGTTACCAACAAACCTGCACTAGAGCAAATAACAACAACAGTAGCAACTAAAAACAGGTTTATACTACTCATACGGTGACATTTTGTTAAAATAAATACGTAAAGTTGAAACATATTATTATTATTATTAAATCTCTCTCTAAACTTGTTTTCAGGGAGGAACCATTTCAGAGCAAGAAATCAGATCTTTCTGTAAGTATACTATATTTAATTTTTACTGTGTTCAATAAGTTTATTTGCAATATGAAAATAATACTGGCCTCCTTTACTCGTCATTGATGTAAGCACAAACTTTTTTTCAGGCAAATCTATGTATCCTGTAGAAGTACTCTACTTTCTATTTGGCTTACCTTTTCCTGAAAATTAGACACCAATGAATTTTTATACCATATATATTTTTTTATCATGCAGATATGCACTTTTCTGCCTAATAAAGGGGTGACCTAATAAATTTTGCTTTATTAGGCAAGTTGGCCAATAAAGCAAATCATTGCGGAATCCCTCAGCGTTTATTGTACGTAACGTTATCTGACGTCATGCACGTAACGTTGCCTGACGTCATAAAACAAACAAAAAACAACAACATGGTGGCGTCCTCGATAAGCGTAACATTCTGAGAAATAAGTAATAATAGTAATTCATACAGAAAATGTGGCTAATCTACATGATAAATAGAATATTATGTCAGTGCCTTTTACTATCAAGTTTATTAGGTCTCACAACACACTTCGATTTTACTGTGTTGGCCATAGGCAGTAAAGTCCAATTTTCCATTCTGAATCAAGCATTTACAGTCTAAAAGTATTTTTTTGGGAAAATACAGTTACTGCTGCTCATAAAAATCCACAAAATCTGGTAAATAGCCCAGTTTTTTTTTTTTTTACTGTGAGTGGTGGCAGTCAAGGTACTCTTTTCAGCTTTCACTAAACAGTTTGCACCTAAATTCATACACATTTTGAGCACCCACAAATGTGTCACATTTTGCTGTCAGTTTCGTCTAATCGCTGTTCATCCAATCTCACACTATTGTTTTCTCACCTGCAACAAGAAAAGAAAATATCCATGGGCAATTATTAAAATATCTCAAACCGAAGAACACACCCCTACTTTTTATGGTGTAAGAATCATCCTACAGTCACATGCAAGGGAGCTAAGTGTGTAGTGAGATCTTCAAGGCTCGGCACGAAAACTAAGCCTCGCCTAATAAAATTCTATATGCTATATATATAGGAATCACTTTATCCGTTGCGTCACGTCCCGTTTTATTAGCTCGACTGATCAGAGATCAGCAGAGCTTATGCCGTGGTGCGGCGTCCGTCTGTCCGTAAACTTTTTTTTGTAGCGACTACTCCTCTGAAACTACTGAATGGATTTTCATGAAACTTTACAGAAATGTTGCCCAACTTAATTTGAAAAGGTGACTGACATGAACGTTATGAATACCGAATAATATAACTACTGATTGTGAAATATTGAAATAATTGTAATTGTATACAGTTTAAACGTGTCTTTTTTGTAAATGTACTAAAATACTATGCGCAGTAATACACTAGTTTTTGGACAACTTTTGACGTTGTCAAAAATCGTTTTGATTCGACCTTAAACATGGCTGCCAGCGGCCATCTTTGTTTACATAGAGTTATATAATGAAAACTTGTAGCGACTACTCCTCTGAAACTGCTTGACGGATTTTCATGAAACTTCACAGGAATGTTGCTCTTGATGTCTAATTGATCCTAGCAAAATTTTAGGTTGGCCAGAAAATGAAGATGGCCGCCACGGCTAAAAATAGATTTTCAAAATACAAGTTTGTAGCGACTACTTCTTGAAAACTATAAGTGATATTGATATGGGACTTTTTCTAAAATGATCAGCATGACATGATGTTGGTCCTTGTCAAAAATTGTTTTGATTCGATGTTAAACATGGCTGTAAGCGGCCATCTTTGTTTACATAGAGTTATATAATGAAAACTTGTAGCGACTACTCCTCTGAAACTACTTGACGGATTTTCATGAAACTTCACAGGAATGTTGCTCTTGATGTCTAATTGATCCTAGCAAAAATCTCTACGCACTTCGAGAATGCACTTCGAGAATGTAGTTCCTTTAACTGCCTCAAGTATAACTTAATTTGATTAGGTGACTGACATGAACCTGGGGTCGTCAAATTTGGGCCCCGCCCCGGGGGTAGCCAGTAGAGCGATACAGGCCCTCTTGGGCCTCTTGTTTTTAGCTCTACTGATCAGAGATCAGCAGAGCTTATGCCGTGGTGCAGCGTCCGTCGTCCGTCTGTCTGTCTGTTGTCTGTCCGTCCGTAAACTTTTATTTGTAGCGACTACTCCTCTGAAACTACTTGATGGATATTCATGAAACTTTACAGAAATGTTGCCCATGAAGTCTAGTTGATCCTAGCAAAAATTCATGTTGATGTGAAATCCAAGATGGCCGCCAAATCTAAAAATAGGTTTTTAAAAAACATGTTTGTAGCGACTACTTCTTGAAAACTCTAAGGGATATTGATAAGGGACTTTTTCTAAAATGATCAGCATGACATGATGTTGGTCCTTGTCGAAAATCGTTTTGATTCGACGTTAAACATGGCTGCCAGCGGCCATCTTTGTTTACATAGAGTTATATAATGAAAACTTGTAGCGACTACTCCTCTGAAACTACTTGACGGATTTTCATGAAACTTCACAGGAATGTTGCTCTTGATGTCTAATTGATCCTAGCAAAATTTTAGGTTGGCCAGAAAATCAAGATGGCCGCCACGGCTAAAAATAGATTTTCAAAATACAAGTTTGTAGCGACTACTTCTTGAAAACTATAAGTGATATTGATATGGGACTTTTTCTAAAATGATCAGCATGACATGATGTTGGTCCTTGTCAAAAATTGTTTTGATTCGATGTTAAACATGGCTGTAAGCGGCCATCTTTGTTTACATAGAGTTATATAATGAAAACTTGTAGCGACTACTCCTCTGAAACTACTTGACGGATTTTCATGAAACTTCACAGGAATGTTGCTCTTGATGTCTAATTGATCCTAGCAAAAATCTCTACGCACTTCGAGAATGCACTTCGAGAATGTAGTTCCTTTAACTGCCTCAAGTATAACTTAATTTGATTAGGTGACTGACATGAACCTGGGGTCGTCAAATTTGGGCCCCGCCCCGGGGGTAGCCAGTAGAGCGATACAGGCCCTCTTGGGCCTCTTGTTTTTAGCTCTACTGATCAGAGATCAGCAGAGCTTATGCCGTGGTGCAGCGTCCGTCGTCCGTCTGTCTGTCTGTTGTCTGTCCGTCCGTAAACTTTTATTTGTAGCGACTACTCCTCTGAAACTACTTGATGGATATTCATGAAACTTTACAGAAATGTTGCCCATGAAGTCTAGTTGATCCTAGCAAAAATTCATGTTGATGTGAAATCCAAGATGGCCGCCAAATCTAAAAATAGGTTTTTAAAAAACATGTTTGTAGCGACTACTTCTTGAAAACTCTAAGGGATATTGATAAGGGACTTTTTCTAAAATGATCAGCATGACATGATGTTGGTCCTTGTCGAAAATCGTTTTGATTCGACGTTAAACATGGCTGCCAGCGGCCATCTTTGTTTACATAGAGTTATATAATGAAAACTTGTAGCGACTACTCCTCTGAAACTACTTGACGGATTTTCATGAAACTTCACAGGAATGTTGCTCTTGATGTCTAATTGATCCTAGCAAAATTTTAGGTTGGCCAGAAAATCAAGATGGCCGCCACGGCTAAAAATAGATTTTCAGAATACAAGTTTGTAGCGACTACTTCTTGAAAACTATAAGTGATATTGATATGGCACTTTTTCTAAAATGATCAGCATGACATGATGTTGGTCCTTGTCAAAAATTGTTTTGATTCGATGTTAAACATGGCTGTCAGCGGCCATCTTTGTTTACATAGAGTTATATAATGAAAACTTGTAGCGACTACTCCTCTGAAACTACTTGACGGATTTTCATGAAACTTAACAGGAATGTTGCTCTTGATGTCTAATTGATCCTAGCAAAATTTCAGATCGGCCAGAAATTGAAGATGGCCGCCACAGCTAAAAATAGATTTTAAAAATACAAGTTTGTAGCGACTACTTCTTGAAAACTATAAGTGATATTGATATGGGACTTTTTCTAAAATGATCAGCATGACATGACGGTTATTCGAGTCAAACATTATTTTGATTCAACGTTAAACATGGCTGCCAGTGGCCATCTTTGTTTACATAGAGTTATATAATGAAAACTTGTAGCGACTTCTTCTCTGAAACTACTTGACGGGTTTTCATGAAACTTCACACGAATGTTGCTCTTGATGTCTTATTGATCCTAGCAAAATTTCAGGTCGCCCGGAAATTCAAGATGGCTGCCATGGCTAAAAATAGATTTTCAAAATACAAGTTTGATTTTCAAAATACAAGTTTGTAGCGACTACTACTTGAAAACTATAAGTGATATAGATATTGGACTTTTTGTAAAATGATCAGCATGACATGATGTTGGTCCTTGTCAAATATTGTTTTGATTCAACGTTAAACATGGCTGCCAGCAGCCATCTTTGTTTACATAGAGTTATATAGTAAAAAGTTGTAGCGACTAATCCTTTGAAACTACTTGGCAGATTTTCATGAAACTTTACAGGAATGTTGCTCTTAATGTTTAATTGATCCTAGCAAAATTTCAGATCGGCCAGAAATTCAAGATGGCCGCCACAGCTAAAATTAGATTTTTTAAAAAAGAAGTTTGTAGCGACTACGTCTTGAAAACTATAAGTGATATTGATATGGGACTTTTTGTAAAATGATCAGCATGACATGATGGTTATCAGAGTCAAACATTATTTTGATTCGACGTTAAACATGGCTGTCAGTGGCCATCTTTGTTTACATAGAGTTATATAATGAAAACTTGTAGCGACTATTCCTGTGAAACTACTTGACGGATTTTCATGAAACTTCACAGGAATGTTGCTCTTGATGTCTAATTGATCCTAGCAAAATTTCAGGTCGGCCGGAAATTCAAGATGGCCGCCACGGCTAAAAATAATTTTTCAAAAAACAAGTTTGTAGCGACTACTTCTTGAAAACTATAAGTGATATTGATATGGCACTCTTTCTAAAATGATCAGCATGACATGATGTTGGTCCTTGTCGAAAATCGTTTTGATTCGACGTTAAACATGGCTGCCAGCGGCCATCTTTGTTTACATAGAGTTATATAATGAAAACTTGTAGCGACTATTCCTGTGAAACTACTTGACAGATTTTCATGAAACTTCACAGGAATGTTGCTCTTGATGTCTAATTGATCCTAGCAAAATTTCAGGTTGGCCAGAAAATCAAGATGGCCACCATGGCTAAAAATAGATTTTCAAAATACAAGTTTGTAGCGACTACTTCTTGAAAACTATAAGTGATATTGATATGGCACTTTTTCTAAAATGATCAGCATAACATGATGTTGGTCCTTGTCAAAAGTTGTTTTGATTCGATGCTAAACATGGCTGTCAGCGGCCATCTTTGTTTACATAGAGTTATATAATGAAAACTTGTAGCAGCTACTCCTCTGAAACTACTTGACGGATTTTCATGAAACTTCACAGGAATGTTGCTCTTGATGTCTAATTGATCCTAGCAAAATTTCAGATCGGCCAGAAATTCAAGATGGCGGCCACAGCTAAAAATAGATTTAAAAAAAATAAGTTTTGTAGCGACTACTTCTTGAAAACTATAAGAGATATTGATATGGGACTTTTTCTAAAATGATCAGCATGACATGATGGTTATCCGAGTCGAACATTATTTTGATTCAATGTTAAACATGGCTGTCAGCGGCCATCTTTGTTTACTTAGAGTTATATAATGAAAACTTGTAGCGACTACTCCTCTGAAACTACTTGACAGATTTTCATGAAACTTCACAGGAATGTTGCTCTTGATGTCTAATTGATCCTAGCAAAATTTCAGGTTGGCCGGAAATTCAAGGTGGCCACCAATGCTAAAAATAGATTTTCAAAAAACAAGTTTGTAGCGACTACTTTTTAGCTCTACTGATCAGAGATCAGCAGAGCTTATGCCGTGGTGCGGCGTCTGTCGTCCATCGTCCGTCTGTCCGTAAACTTTTTTTTGTAGCGACTTCTCCTCTGAAACTACTGAATGGATTTTCATGAAACTTTACAGAAATGTTGCCCATGAAGTCTAGTTGATCCTAGCAAAAATTCATGTTGATGTGAACTCCAAGATGGCCGCCAGATCTAAAAATAGGTTTTTAAAAAACAAGTTTGTAGCGACTTCTTCATGAAAACTATAAGAGATATTGATATGGGACTTTTTCTAAAATGATCAGCATGACATGATGTTGGTCCTTGTCGAAAATCGTTTTGATTCGACGTTAAACATGGCTGCCAGCGGCCATCTTTGTTTACATAGAGTTATATAATGAAAACTTGTAGCGACTATTCCTGTGAAACTACTTGACAGATTTTCATGAAACTTCACAGGAATGTTGCTCTTGATGTCTAATTGATCCTAGCAAAATTTCAGGTTGGCCAGAAAATCAAGATGGCCACCATGGCTAAAAATAGATTTTCAAAATACAAGTTTGTAGCGACTACTTCTTGAAAACTATAAGTGATATTGATATGGCACTTTTTCTAAAATGATCAGCATAACATGATGTTGGTCCTTGTCAAAAGTTGTTTTGATTCGATGCTAAACATGGCTGTCAGCGGCCATCTTTGTTTACATAGAGTTATATAATGAAAACTTGTAGCAGCTACTCCTCTGAAACTACTTGACGGATTTTCATGAAACTTCACAGGAATGTTGCTCTTGATGTCTAATTGATCCTAGCAAAATTTCAGATCGGCCAGAAATTCAAGATGGCGGCCACAGCTAAAAATAGATTTAAAAAAAAAAAGTTTTGTAGCGACTACTTCTTGAAAACTATAAGAGATATTGATATGGGACTTTTTCTAAAATGATCAGCATGACATGATGGTTATCCGAGTCGAACATTATTTTGATTCAATGTTAAACATGGCTGTCAGCGGCCATCTTTGTTTACTTAGAGTTATATAATGAAAACTTGTAGCGACTACTCCTCTGAAACTACTTGACAGATTTTCATGAAACTTCACAGGAATGTTGCTCTTGATGTCTAATTGATCCTAGCAAAATTTCAGGTTGGCCGGAAATTCAAGGTGGCCACCAATGCTAAAAATAGATTTTCAAAAAACAAGTTTGTAGCGACTACTTTTTAGCTCTACTGATCAGAGATCAGCAGAGCTTATGCCGTGGTGCGGCGTCTGTCGTCCATCGTCCGTCTGTCCGTAAACTTTTTTTTGTAGCGACTTCTCCTCTGAAACTACTGAATGGATTTTCATGAAACTTTACAGAAATGTTGCCCATGAAGTCTAGTTGATCCTAGCAAAAATTCATGTTGATGTGAACTCCAAGATGGCCGCCAGATCTAAAAATAGGTTTTTAAAAAACAAGTTTGTAGCGACTTCTTCATGAAAACTATAAGAGATATTGATATGGGACTTTTTCTAAAATGATCAGCATGACATGATGTTGGTCCTTGTCGAAAATCGTTTTGATTCGACGTTAAACATGGCTGCCAGCGGCCATCTTTGTTTACATAGAGTTATATAATGAAAACTTGTAGCAACTACTCCTCTGAAACTACTTGACGGATTTTCATGAAACTTCACAGGAATGTTGCTCTTGGTGTCTAATTGATCCTAGCAAAATTTCAGGTCGGCCGGAAATTCAAGATGGCCGCCACAGCTAAAAATAAATTTTCAAAATACAAGTTTGTAGCGACTACTTCTTGAAAACTATAAGTGATATTGATATGGGACTTTTTCTAAAATAATCAGCATGACATGATGTTGGTCCTTGTCAAAAATCATTTTGATTCAACGTTAAACATGGCTGCCAGAGGCCATCTTTGTTTACATACAGTTATATAGTAAAAACTTATAGCGACTACTCCTTTGAAACTAATTGACAGATTTTCATGAAACTTTACAGGAATATTGCTCTTAATGTCTAATTGATCCTAGCAAAATTTCAGATCGGCCAGAAATTCAAGATGGCCGCCACAGCTAAAAATAGATTTTTAAAAAAGAAGATTGTAGCGAATACGTCTTGAAAACTATAAGTGATATTGATATGGGACTTTTTGTAAAATGATCAGCATGACATGATGGTTATAAGAGTCAAACATTATTTCTGATTCGACGTTAAACATGGCTGCCAATGGCCATCTTTGTTTACATAGAGTTATATAATGAAAACTTGTAGCGACTACTCCTCTGAAACTACTTGACGGATTTTCATGAAACTTCACAGGAATGTTGCTCTTGATGTCTAATTGATCCTAGCAAAATTTCAGGTCGCCCGGAAATTCAAGATGGCTGCCATGGCTAAAAATAGATTTTCAAAATACAAGTTTGTAGCGACTACTACTTGAAAACTATAAGTGATATAGATATTGGACTTTTTGTAAAATGATCAGCATGACATGATGTTGGTCCTTGTCAAATATTGTTTTGATTCAACGTTAAACATGGCTGCCAGCAGCCATCTTTGTTTACATAGAGTTATATAGTAAAAAGTTGTAGCGACTAATCCTTTGAAACTACTTGGCAGATTTTCATGAAACTTTACAGGAATGTTGCTCTTAATGTTTAATTGATCCTAGCAAAATTTCAGATCGGCCAGAAATTCAAGATGGCCGCCACAGCTAAAATTAGATTTTTTAAAAAAGAAGTTTGTAGCGACTTCGTCTTGAAAACTATAAGTGATATTGATATGGGACTTTTTGTAAAATGATCAGCATGACATGATGGTTATCAGAGTCAAACATTATTTTGATTCGATGTTAAACATGGCTGTCAGTGGCCATCTTTGTTTACATAGAGTTATATAATGGAAACTTGTAGCGACTATTCCTGTGAAACTACTTGACGGATTTTCATGAAACTTCACAGGAATGTTGCTCTTGATGTCTAATTGATCCTAGCAAAATATCAGGTCGGCCGAAAATTCAAGATGGCCGCCACGGCTAAAAATAATTTTTCAAAAAACAAGTCTGTAGCGACTACTTCCTGAAATCAAAATCAATCAGTAGAGCTTCAAGGTCATTGACCTCTTGTTAAAATTATGTCTCAAACAAACCTTTTGATGAAGGGATTACAGTGTATAATAATATGTTGTTCTCCTGTGTGTGTGTGTGTGTGTGTAGTGGTGGGTTGGGGTGGCCTGTGTGAAGAAAACGTGGGTATTTGCGATGGCATGCCGTCGAATTCATTCTAGTTGTGTAATGATTTCGATTTAAATAAACATAAACATTTTCATGAAACAAAACATGGCCGGAGAACTTTAACAGATACTGGTTGCATGGTTGTATATTTGATTTTCCTTTTGGTATTATGTGAAAATACATTATGAAAACCACATAAGGTTATATTCCACTAATAATACAGACTCCATAAGGTTACACTTCACTAATTAGCTCTACTGGCCTAGGGCCATCGAGTTGTCCGTCGTCCGTCCGTTAACTTTTACCTCGTTAAGACAATAGGGCCTTCATTTTTCATCTGATCTTTACCAAACTTTAACATATTGTTAATATTAATGAAAGCTTGGACAAGTCCGAAAACCAGCCAGATTGGATCTTTAACAGCGGAGTTATGGCCCTTGATTTGGTTAAAAATGCTATATTTTGCCTCGTTAAGACGACAGGGCCTTTATTTTTCATCCGATCCTTACCAAACTTTACCATGTCTAAAACTAGGTCAAATTTAAGGAAATTTCAAATGATATCTTCGAAACCACGAGATATATATGAAAATGTTAAAAATGACATCTTCTCTGAAACCGCTTGAAGGATTTTGATGAAACTTAATCACAATGATCTTTGGGTTAGTCCCCCTCAGATTTGTGTTTTTGGGGGCTCCAGTCATCCATGATGGCCATCATGGCTAAACTTAGGTCAGATTTATGGACATTTATCAAACAACATATTACCACTTATTCCATTCTAGTTAAATATCATATACATGTTCCTGTTGTTGGACTCTATGAAGTGTGTGTTTTTCATTGTCAAATATTCAAAATGGCCACCACGATAACCCAAAGTTTACATAGAGTTATATATAGGAAACATGTTTCTTGGGTTGGCCTCTATCCTGTTTATGTTCTTGAATCACATCATACCAGTAGAGCATCTACAGGCCCACTTTGGCCTCTTGTTTTTAGCTCTACTGGCCAACGGCCAGCAGAGCTTATGGGATGGCGAGTCGTCCGTCGTCTGTCATCTGTCCGTCCATCCGATAACTTTTATTTCGTTAGGACGATAGGGCCTTCGTTTTTCATCTGATCTTTACCAAACTTTAACAGATTGTTAATATCAATGAAAGCTCGGACATATTCGAAAACAAGCTAGATCAGACCAGTAACTGCGGAGTTCTGGCTCTTGATTTAGTTAAAAGTGCTATATTTTGCCTTGTTAAGATGATAGGGCCTTCATTTTTCATCCGATCTTTACCAAGCTGTACCAGATTGTTAATATCGATGAAAGCTCGGACAAGTTCGAAAACCAGACAGATTGGACCATTTACATCGGAGTCATGACCAATGATTTAGTTAAAAATGCTGTATTTTGCCTCGTTAAGATGATAGGGCCTTCATTTTTCATCCGATCTTTACCAAACTTTACCAGATTGTTAATATCAATGGAAGCTTGGACAAGTTCGAAAACCATTATATTTCGACTCGTTAATACATATGGCCTTCATTTTTCATCTGATCTTTACCAAACTTTACCAGATGTTTTTGACTTTCTTTTTTTTTTTATTATAATTTTTAGCTCTACTGGCCAGCGAGTTTATGGGATCACTTTTCGTCCATCTGTCTTTCTGTCTGTTAGCAATTATATAAAATCGACATTTCCTCTGGAACCGCTTAAAGGATTTTGATGAAACTTTATGACAATGTTACTTGTGAGGGCCCGTCTCAGATTTGTGTTTTTCATGGCCGCCAGTCATCCAAGATGGCCGCTATGGCTAAAACTCGGTCAAATTTAAGGAATTTTCAAATGACATCTCCACCGAAACCACTTATTCCATTATTGTGAAATACCATAAACATGTTCTTTGGGTTGGCCTCTATCAAGTTTGTGTTTTTCGTTATCGTCGAATAATCGAAATGGCTGCCACGGCGATCCAATGTTTACATAGAGTTATATATTAAAAGGCTAAAAATAACATATTTTCTGAAACAGCTTGAAGGATTTTGATGAAACTTCATTACAATGATCTTTAGGATACCGGTAGTCCCCCTCAGAATTGTGTTTTTCGCGGCTGCAAGTCATTCAAGATGGCCACCATGGCTAAAATTAGGTCAAATTTTAGGAAATTTCAAACAACATCTCCTCCGAAACCACTTATTCCATTCTTGTGAAATATCATAAAACATGTTCCTTGCGTTAGCCTCTATCAAGTTTATGTTTTTTCGTTACCGTCGAATAATCAAAGTGGCCGCCACATCGACCCAAAGTTTACATAGAGTTATATAGGAAAACGTAAAAAATTACATCTTCTCTGAAACCGCTTGAAGGATTTTGATGAAACTTAATCACAATGATCTTTGGTTTAGTCCCTCTCAGAGTTGTGTTTTTGGGGCCTCCATGAGTCATCCATGATCGCCACCATGGCTAAACTTAGGTCAAATTTAAGGACGATAAAACGACATATTACCACTTATTCCATTCTAGTTAAATATCATATACATGTTCCTGTTGTTGGCCTCTATGAAGTGTGTGTTTTTCATTGTCATCAAATATTCAAAATGGCCGCCACGATAACCCAAAGTTTACACATAGAGTAATATATAGGAATTATGTTTCTTGGGTTGGCCTCTATCATGTTTATGTTTTTAAATCACATCATACCAGTAGAGCATCTACAGGTCCACTTGGGCCTCTTTGTTTTAATTTGTTGTTTTTTCGGTTCATTGTTTTTAGCTCTACTGGCCCTTTGGCCAGGTTTATGGGATCACTTTTCGTCCGTCTGTCCGTCCGTCTGTCTGTCCATCCGTCTGTTAGCAATTTTATAAAATCGACATCTCCTCTGAAACCGCGTAAAGGATTTTGATGAAAATTTATCACCATGTTACTTGGGAGGGCCACTCTCAGATTTATGTTTTTCATGGCTGCCAGTCATCCAAAATGGCCGCCATGGCTAAAACTAGGTCAAATTTATTGTTGCTGTTGATCATGAATGCAAACTCTGATGTTGATCATGAATACACACTCTTGTTGATGTTGATCCTGATTACAAACTATTGTTGATGTTGATCATGATTACAAACTCTTGTTGATGTTGATCATGAATACAAGCTTGTATTGATTTTGATCATGATTACAAAATATTGTTGATGTTGATCATGATTGCACGCTCTTGTTGATATTGATCATGAATACAAACTCTTGTTGATATTGATCATGAATACACGCTCTTGTTGATATTGATCATGAATTCAAAATATTGTTGATGTTGATCATTATTGCACGCTATAGTTGATTGGTCATGAATGCAAACTCTTGTTGATTTGATCATGAATACAAACTCTTGTTGATGTTGATCATGAATACAAACATTTGATTATGTTGATCATGAATACAGGCTCTTGTTGATATTGATCATGAATACAAAATATTGTTGATGTTGATCATGAATACAAAATATTGTTGTTCTTGATCATGAATACAAACTGTTGATGATGTCGATCATTATTGCATGCTCTAGCTGATTTGATCATGAATGAAAACTCTTGCTGATTTGATCATGAATACAAACTTGTTGATATTGATCATGAATACAAACTCTTGTTGATATTGATCATGAATACAAGCTCTAGTTGATATTGATCAGGAATACAAAATAGTGTTGATGTTGATCATTATTACACGCTCTTGTTGATGTTGATCATGAATACAACCTCCTGTTGATGTTGATCATGAATACAACCTCTTGTTGATATTGATCATGAATACAGAATATTGTTGATGTTGATCATGATTGCACGCTCTTGTTGATTTGATCATGAATACAAACTTTTGTTGATATTGATCATGAATACAAACTATTGATGATGTTGATCATGAATACAAACTCTTGATGATGTTGATCGTGAATACAAGCTCTTGTTGATATTGAACATGAATACAAACTCATGTTGCTGTTGATCATGATTACAATTTCTTGTTGATGTTGATCATGAATACAAACTCCTGTTGATGTTGATCATGAATACAAATTATTGTTGATGTTGATCATGAATACAAGCTCGTATTGAGTTTGATCATGATTACAAAATATTGTTGATCATGATTGCACGCTCTTGTTGATATTGATCATGAATACAATTTCTTGTTGATATTGATCATGAATACAACCTCTTGTAGATATTGATCATGAATTCAAAATATTGTTGATGTTGATCATTATTGCACGCTCTTGTTGATTTGATCATGAATGCAAACTCTTGTTGATTTGATCATGAATACAAACTCTTGTTGATGTTGATCATGAATAAAAAATATTGTTGATGTTGATCAATATTGCACGCTCTTGTTGATTTGATCATGAATGCAAACTCTTGTTGATTTGATCATGAATACAAACTCTTGTTGATGTTGATCATGGATACAAAATATTGTTGATGTTGATCAATATTGCACGCTCTTGTTGAATTGATCATGAATGCAAACTCTTGTTGATTTGATCATGAATACAAACGTTTGATGACGTTGATCATGAATACATGCTCTTGTTGATATTGATCATAAATACAAAATATTGTTGATGTTGATCATTAATACAAACTTTTGATGAAGTTGATCATTATTGCACGGTATGACTGAAAAGCGAAAAGGGCAATCAAGCTACGAAAAGGGCCTGTTTTATGCAAAGTGCATCAATATTGTTTGGTTTTGGTGATTTAAATGTGAAGAATGTGTAATTATACTAAGAATATAATAAGAATATACTAAATAATAGATGAAAGAAAGTCTTAATTCCTCAAAAATACGTATGTATAGCGACAATTATCAGCTACGAAAAAGGCCGGTCTGCGAAAAGGGCCCGTTTTATGCAAAGTGCATCAATATTGTTTGGTTTTGGTGATTTAAATGTGAAGAATGTGTAATTATACTAAGAATATAATAAGAATATACTAAATAATAAATGAAAGAAAGTCTTAATTCCCCAAAAATACGTATGTATAGCGACAATTATCAGCTACGAAAAGGGCCAGTCTGCGAAAAGGGCTAGGACCAATGTGTTTAATGCATATTATTAGAATGATCACATTTCACATTGGCGTTAGTTTTGTATTATGCATCAAGTATTTATTTATTTATTTATTTATTATAAATATGTTTATGTTGAAAATGGTTCTACAAAAAGGAATTTACCCTCATACGAAAAGGACATACACATTGTCTAATAAAATGATCTGTGATTTCAGTCTTTACATTATGCATCAAGTATTTATTTAACTTCTTTCTTTCTTTTTTTAATATTGGCCTAAAATTATTCATCGTAAAGGACTGTAAGTTATACGAAAATGATATTCACATCTTCGAAAAGCGACGCTGATCTACGACTTTACTACGAAAACTTTTCAGTATAATAGTCTATGTTGTTCACACCTTTGTGTGATCCTTGATTAGATTATAGCACATTCACTAATCGATCGGTAATCGCCCTGGTATCACCTGCATGTTTGCCTTGATTGGATTAGCAAGGAGCATTAATTATCAACACTTACGTAATTATCACATATGTATGATAATGATATTCGTTTTTCAATATATTTGAATAAAAAGACAGAAAACCGGCTTAATTAAAATAAAAAGAAAGCCGAACTTAGAAGTAAGTATAAATCTCCGAGTTTTTATTATTTTAGTCATTATTCTTTCATTGTCATAGCTATATGTGAGATATCATTTCATATTATTCAAAGTGTTATAATGTTGGAATTGTATGCATGTTCAGTGTGTTCTCAGGAGTGCGATGACCACTGCATCTACTGTGATGGAAAGTGACCACATATTACACATAGAAAAAGTACCCGGAAAATGTATTATAAAATCTAATTAAAAAATAGTATGATAATGCACCTTAGTAAACGGCCGAGCACGACATGTTTAAATGTATTAAAATGATTTCTTGATATAGATCTACAATGAACACTTAGAAATATTTGTATAATATTATCGGAGTACTTTCTTTAAGTGTAATGTAATAATACCATCAATTAGCCTAAATGTACTTAGATCTCATCAGTTCAGTACAATTATTGTAATTAATGTTTCTTGTTTCTTGAACCCCATAGAAATTACATTTATATTTAAATCTCATATCTCCATGAGTAAATTTCTCAAGTCTAGATATATAGCTATCACCAAATATAGCGTACGTCATTTTGGTCAGTTTTGGTTGAAAATAAAATTACACGTTTATATATCATGTTAACTGGCTGTTACAGAATTCACTGAAACATTTAATTTGGTAATATGAGAACTGTTTATATAACCTTAATTAATTTTGGCTTGGATTCCAATCACTCAACCACGTATGTCAAGATCATTTGGATATTTGGATAAGTGTCAAAACTTCACAGAGTCATCTAGGTAATTTTAAATGTTAATTGCGATTGACACTTGAAGTTATACACGGGGTCATCACGATTATTTAAAAGTGACATTATACACGGATTTTATTTAAATAAGCTCTTCATTATTCTACCGTAGGTTTAAATATGTTATTGGTGCAATATAATAAAAATATAAAATCCAGAATGCCATGTGTCCCTTTGAATGAACAACAATGTTTCAAAATAGGATTTTATTTAAATAAGCTCTTCATTATTCTACCTTATGTTTAAATATGTTATTGGTGCAATATAATCAACATATAAAATTCAGATTGCCATGTAACAAAAATGTTTCAAAATAAGATTTTATTTAAATTTGTGTTTAAATGTTATTTGTGTTTAACTGTTATTTGTGTTATTTGTGTTTAAATGTTGCTTTGTGAATAGTATGTGAATCGCCCAATTGTTTCACTAATTACTTTAATCCGCACATTTTTGAAGCCGTGTGTCGATACGATTAATGACACGCGTCGCATCTACAGGTATTCCTTTGCTTTGCACAGAAGCGAGGTGTTAATAGGATTAACGACACGTGTTGATTGTGATTTGACTCAGAAGAAACTAAGATGCTAAATTATAAGAAATAATGTAGAAATAATTGATGTAGATTAGTTAAGGTAGACACTATTTAATAAATGTAATGTTTTCTGTTATGTGGAGAGGTTTACTAATGAAACTATGCTTTATGGATTAAATAAATGAATTTAATGCCTTATACTATATAATAGTTTATAACGTGGCAAAATTATTTGTCATTTATAACGAAATTGTTTACCCATCACCAAACTGACATAAGCTACTGGTCAACAATGACAGAAGAAAGCAGACAAAAACGACTAAAGCGATTTCTGACGGACTGCGGTAAAACTAATACCAACACAGTAGTATATGCCCTTTTCGTAGAGCATGTGACCCGTTACTAGTGCATAATTTGGAATTTAGTATCATTCCCAGTCCTCAAAAAGCTTTATGTTAAAATATAAAAAAATATAAATTATTGTAATGGATCTAAATGGTCCAATAAATGTCCTTTTCGTATCATGTCATTTAGCGTGTTTAAATATGCACGTTTCGTGTACAACGGCATTTGTTACATACGTGATAAAATAAGTTTAATAAGATACTTATTGTTTGAGTTTCTTTGAAAAGCACACATTTTTAGCTCTACTGGCCAAGGGCCAGCAGAGCTTATGGGATGGTGTGTTGTCTGTCGTCCGTCGTCTGTCGTCTGTCTGTCGTCCGTTAACTTTTCTTCAAACGACTTCTCCTCAGAAACCGCTTGGCTAATTTTGACCAAACTTCACATGGATGATCCTTAGATGAATGCTTTTTAGATTTGTTAAAATTAGGTCAGCGCTACATCCAAGATGGCTGCCATTACCATATATGGTCGAAACCTTAAAAAATCTTCTTCTCCAGAACCGCTGGACAGATTTCAACAGTTTTTCTTTTAAAATGATCGCCAATGCCTAGACTATCAAGTTTGTTCAAATAAAGTCCCCGGGGTAAAAAATGGCCGTGCTCCGGGGGTCCAAAGTTTGTATATTGAGGTTTTGCATGTTTTTCATATAGACATATAGGAAAAAACTTTAAAAAATCTTCTTCTCTGAAACCACAAGGCACAGAGCTCTCATGTATTACATGTAGCTTCAGCTTATGGTCCTTTACTAAGTTTGTTCAAATGGTGACCCTGGGGTCAAATTTGTCCCCGCCCCGGGGGTCACAGTTTTACTTAGACTTATATAGGATTTTTTTTTAAAAACCTTCTTTTCGGAAACTACAACAGCAAGAGGTTTGATATTTTGCATTTACTATAAGATTATGGTCCTTTACCAAGTTTGTTCAAATGGTGACCCTCGGGTCACTTTTGGCCCCGCCCCAAGGGTCACATGTTTTACATAGACATGTATAGGGAAAAACTTAAAAAATCTTCTTCTCTGAAACTGCAAGAGCCAGAGGTTTAATATTTTGCATTTGCTATAAGCTTGTGGTCCTCTACCAAGTTTGTTCAAATGGTGACCCAGGGTTCACATTTGGCCCCACCCCGTGGGTCACAGTTTTACATAGGCTTGTATAGGGAAAAACTGAAAAAAATCTTCTTCTCTGGAACCACATGCCACAGAGCTCTCATGTATTACATGTAGCATCAGCTTATGGTTCTCTACTAAGTTTGTTCAAATGGTGACCCTGGGGTCAAATTTGTCCCCGCCCCGAGGGTCACAGTTTTACATAGACTTATATAGGATTTTTTTTTTAAAAATCTTCTTCTCGGAAACTACAAGAGCCAGAGGTTTGATATTTTACATTTATTATAAGCTTATGGTCCTTTACCAAGTTTGTTCAAATGGTGACCCTGGGGTCACATTTGGCCCCGCCCCAAGGGTCACATTTTTTACAAAGACATGTATAGGGAAAAACTTAAAACAATTTCTTCTCTGAAACTGCAAGAGCCAGAGGTTTAATATTTTGCTGTTGCTATAAGCTTATGGTCCTTTACCAATTTTGTTCAAATGGGAACCCTGGGGTCACATCTGGTCCCGCCCCGGGGGTCACGGTTTTACATAAATGCTTGTATAGGGAAAAACTGAAAAAAATCTTCTCCGGAACTGCAAGAGCCAGAGGTTTAATATTTTGCATTTGCTATAAGCTTATGGTCCTTCACCAAGTTTGTTCAAATGGTGACCCTCGGGTCACATTTGACCCCGCCCCAAGGGTCACATGTTTTACATAGACATGTATAGGGAATTACTTTTTTATTATTATTTTTTTTTTTTTATTATTTTTTTTTTTGTTTTTAATTTGTATTGATTTTTTTTTTTTTTTAATATCTTCTTTTTTTTTTAATAATTTTTTTTTCAATTTTTTTTCAATTTTTTTTTTTTTTATTGATTTTTTAATAATTTTTTTATTAGCTCTGTTGGACCAGTCGGACCAGTAACAGAGGAGTTCTTGATTTAGTTAAACATGCTATATTTTGCCTCGTTAACACGGGAGGGCCTTCATTTTTCATCTGATCTTTACCAAACTTTACCAGATTCTTTAGTTATGGCCCTTGATTTAGTTAAAAAGCTGTTTTTTGCCCGAAACTTTCAAAAAAACGTAAATGGCAGTCACTCACTTCATTGATGTTATAAGAGCCGTGTTAGCCAGTAGAGCGTCCACAGGCCCTCTTGGGCCTCTTGTTTATTACTTTTATTGATGAAAAACAAAGTTACATGAAACAAATCACAATATTACATCAACATATTTATAATAAATAAAACGGGCCCTTTTCGCAGACCGGCCCTTTCTGTAGCTGATAATTGTCGCTATATATACGTATTTTTGAGGAATTAAGACTTTCTTTCATCTTTTATTTAGTATATTCTTATTAAATTCTTAGTATAATTATACATTCTTCACATTTAAATAACCAAAACCAAACAATATTGATGCACTTTGCATAAAACAGGCCCTTTTCGTAGCTTGAATGCCCTTTTCGCTTTTCAGTCATACCCATTATTGCATGCTCTTGTTGATTTGATCATGAATGCAAACTCTTGTTGATTTGATCATGAATACAGACTTGCTGATATTGATCATGAATACAGACTTTTGTTAATGTTGATCATGAATACAAGCTCTTGTTGATATTGATCATGAATACAAAATAGTGTTGATGTTGATCATTATTACATGCCCTTGTTGATGTTGATCATGAATACAACCTCTAGTTGATATTGATCATGAATACAGAATATTGTTGATGTTGATCATGATTGCACGCTCTTGTTGATTTGATCATGAATACAAAATATTGTTGCTGTTGATCATGAATGCAAACTCTTGTTGGTGTTGATCATGAATACATTCTTGTTGATGTTGATCATGATTACAAACTATTGTTGATGTTGATCTTGAATACAAACTGTTGATGAAGTTGATCGTGAATACAAACTGCTGTTGATGTTGATCGTCAATACAAACTGTTGTTGATGTTGATTGTGAATACAAACTGTTGATGATGTTGATCATGAATACAAACTGTTGATGATGTTGATCATGAATGCAAACTCTTGTTGATGTTGATCCTGAATACAAACTGTTGTTGATTTTGATCATGAATACAAACTCTTGTTGATGTTGATCATGAATACAAACTCTTGTTGATGTTGATCGTGAATACAAACTCTTGTTGATGTAGATCATGAATGCAAACTCTTGTTGGTGTTGATCGTGAATACAAACTCTTGTTGGTGTTGATCATGATTACAAACCTTTGTTAGTGTTGATCATGAATACAAACTGTTGTTGATGTTGATCATGAATGCAAACTCTTGTTGATGTTGAACATGAATACAAACTTTTGTTGAAGTTGATCATGAATACAAACTCTTGTTGGTGTTGATCATGATAACAAACCTTTGTTAGTGTTGATCGTGAATACAAACTGTTGCTGATTTTGATCATGAATACAAACTCTTGTTGGTGTTGATTGTGAATACAAACTGTTGTTGGTGTTGATCATGAATACAAACTCTTGTTGATGTTGATCATGAAAACAAACACTTGTTGATGTTGATCATGAATACAAACTCTTGATGATGTTGATCGTGAATACAAACTCTTGTTGGTGTTGATCGTGAATACAAACTCTTGTTGGTATTGATCATGCATACAAACTCTTGTTGATGTTGATCATGAATACAAGCTCTTTTTGGTGTTGATCATGAATGCAAACTCTTGTTGGTGTTGATCATGAATACAAACTGTTGTTGATGTTGATCATGATAACACTCTTGTTTTCCAGGCAAAAATGCAGCTTTTCTTCGACTAGTCCGATGTCGAAGTATAGAAGATGAATATTGTGATACATCAGAGAAACTTAAAGATATAGGTAACTTTTATTTCTCTAAACAAATGAGAATCTCAGAAATGTTAGTAACATTTATTTCATTTTTGTTGAGCCGCTTTAGCGAAACATAGTCAATAAATACGTCCGTTACTTAAAATGTTAAACAGTGATACAACTTTCAAATCTGGTCAGTATATTAGCTCTGCTTATGGGATGGCCCGTTGTCTGTTGTCCATAAACTTTTACCTCGTTAAAACGATAGGATCTTCATTTTTCATCCACTCATTTCCAAACTTGGCCATATTGTTGATATCAATGAAAGCTCAGACAGGTTCGAAAATCATCCAGCTGGAGTTATGGCCCTTGATTTAGTTAAATATGCTAAATTATTATTATTTATTTTTAAAATAATTGTGATTTTTAGCTCTACTGGCCAAAGGCCAGCAGAGCTTATGGGATGGTGTGGTGTCCGTCCGTCCGTCCGTCCGTTAACTTTTGCTTGTGTACACTCTAGAGGCCACATTTCTGATGCAATCATCATGAAACTTTGTCAGAATGTTTGTCTCAATGAAATCTCGGTCAAGTTCGAAAATGGGTCATGTGGGGTCAAAAACTAGGTCACTAGGTCAAATATTGGAAAAACCTTGTGTACACTCTAGAGGCCATATGTTTGACCCGAGCTTGATGCAACTTTGTCAGAATGTTTGTCTTAATTATATCTTGGTCAAGTTTGAAAATGGGTCACATGGGATTAAAAACTAGGTCACTAGGTCAAATACTTGAAAAACCTTGTGTACACTCTAGAAGCCGTATTTCTGACCCAATCTTGATGAAACGTTGTCAAAATGTTTGTCTTAATTATATCTTGGTCAAGTTCAAAAATGGGTCACATGGTGTTAAAAACTAGGTCACTATGTCAAACTTTGGAAAAACAGTGTGTACACTCTAGAGGCCATATTTTTGACCCGATCTTGATGAAACTTTGTCAGAATGTTTGTCTCAATGAAATCTCGGTCAAGTTCAAAAATGGGTCATGTGGGGTCAAAAACTAGGTCACTAGGTCAAATACTTGAAAAATCTTGTGTACACTCTAGAGGTCATATTTGTTACCCAATCTTGATGAAACTTTGTCAAATTGTTTATCTTAATTATATCTTTATCAAGTTCGGAAATGGGTCACATGAAGTTAAAAACTAGGTCACTAGGTCAAATATTGGAAAAACCTTGTGTACACTAGAGGCCATATTTTTGACCGGAGCTTGATGCAACTTTGTCAGAATGTTTGTCTTAATTATATCTTGATCAAGTTCGGAAATGGGTCACATGAAGTTAAAAACTAGGTCACTAGGTCAAATATTGGAAAAACCTTGTGTACACTCTAGAGGCCATATTTTTGACCCGAGCTTGATGCAACTTTGTCAGAATGTTTATCTTAATTGTTTGTCTCAATGAAATCTTGGTCAAGTTCGAAAATGGGTCATGTGGGGTCAAAAACTAGGTCACTAGGTCAAATATTGCAAAAACCTTTTGTACACTCTAGAGGCCATATTTTAGACCCGAGCTTGATGTAACTTTGTCAGAATGTTTGTCTTAATTATATCTTGGTCAAGTTCAAAAATGGGTCACATGGTGTTAAAAACTAGGTCACTAGGTCAAACTTTGGAAAAACCGTGTGTACACTCTAGAGGCCATATTTTTGACCCGATCTTGATGAAACTTTGTCAGAATTGTTTGTCTCAATGAAATCTTGGTCAAGTTCAAAAATGGGTCATGTCGGGTCAAAAACTAGGTCACTAGGTCAAATACTTGAAAAAACTTGTGTACACTCTAGAGGTCATATTTGTTACCCAATCTTGATGAAACTTTGTCAAATTGTTTATCTTAATTATATCTTTATCAAGTTCGGAAATGGGTCACATGAAGTTAAAAACTAGGTCACTAGGTCAAATATTGGAAAAACCTTGTGTACACTCTAGAGGCCATATTTTTGACCGGAGCTTGATGCAACTTTGTCAGAATGTTTGTCTTAATTATATCTTGGTCATGTTTGAAAATGGTTCACATGGGGTTAAAAACTAGGTCACTAGGTCAAATACTTGAAAAACCTTGTGTACACTCTAGAAGCCGTATTTCTGACCCAATCTTGATGAAACTTTGTCAAAATGTTTGTCTTAATTATATCTTGGTCAAGTTCAAAAATGGGTCACATGGTGTTAAAAACTAGGTCACTAGGTCAAACTTTGGAAAAACCGTGTGTACACTCTAGAGGCCATATTTTTGACCCGATCTTGATGCAATTTTGTCAGAATATTTGTCTCAATTATAGCTTGCTAAAATTCGAAAATGGGTCACACAGGGTCTAAAACTAGGTCACTAGGTCAAATACTTGAAAAACCTTGTGTACACTCTAGAGGCCATATTTCTGACCCGATCTTGATGAAACTTTGTCGAAATGTTGTCTTATTTATATTTTGGTCAAGTTCGAAAATGGGTCCCATGGGGTCAAAAACTAGGTCACTAGGTCAAATACTTGAAAAACCTTGTGTACACTCTAGACGCCTTTTTTTTTTTCATTCGATCTTTACCAAACTTTACCAGATTGTTAATGTCAATAACAGCTCGGTAAAGTTTGTTTTTAGCTTATGGGATGGTGTGTTGTCCGTTTTTCGTCGTCCGTTAACTTTTCTTGTGTACACTCTAGAGGCCACATTTCTGATGCAATCATCATGAAACTTTGTCAGAATGTTTGTCTCAATGAAATCTTTGTCAAGTTCAAAAATGGGTCATGTGGGGTCAAAAACTAGGTCACTAGGTCAAATACTTGAAAAAACTTGTGTACACTCTAGAGGTCATATTTGTTACCCAATCTTGATGAAACTTTGTGTGTGTGTGTGTGTGTAATTCTAAGGTTTATAGTCTGTCCGCCAACGAACACGTCAGGGTATACCTGACGCGATGGGCACAATAGAGTCTGGACTTTTAAAGGTGTAATTTTGAATTTTGAAGCTGATCTAGACCTTGCCAACAGGTCTGTTTAATGCCTAAATATGTGCTAAAAACGGTGTCAACAACAGCGGTTAATTCAACCTAATTTCGTGTATTGACACCTTCCGGTCCTAGCTTTGTTTGGCGTTGTGTTGTATGTGGTGCGTGCTTGTCTTGTAGTGCTATGATTATGTTTTTAACATATCATATTTGCTGGGGTTTGATGAGGGGTATGCCTGTACTACGCCATCTTGGGGATGATTAGCGTGTCCATTTGCAGCATACTAATACTTGTGGTCATCGAACTGGGGCCTGTTCGGTTATTTCTGTGTTGTATGTTTGTACATGTTGGAGCATTTGTTGGTGTTAAGTTTGTTGGTTGCTATGCCTGGGGCATAGCGTGTGTGTCTGGTCTGAGGTACTGTGGCAGCAATTCCACATCTTGTTCGCGCAAGGGGTTTGCTACCACTGGGAAGGAAAGGCCAATTATGGTCGATAACGGTTTCCAGTCAAGATTGCCCCTGTGGGATGTGTCCCACAGGTTGGTGATGAAAGGGACCGTAAGGAGGCGCTCCTTAGTCCTAAATGGGTATGTGCCGTGTTTACTGGTTTTAGAGTTAACATTACTTTTGTACTTAGTTAAGAACTATTACACTATTATTACTGTAGTTGTTGGATTTTAAGACGGTCACATCCCTTATGGTATAATGCACAATAAAAATTTAATGTTTTTGTATGGCTTCTACTGGTATACTTATTTGCTTATTTATTTGTTTTTTTTGTTTTTTTTCTTATAATTGTTATAATACAAAAAATCGAATGCCTAAAAAGTGGCCTAATATGTGCTATTCCCACTATAACACCGCTCGATAATTCCGTGGGACGCGTTTTATTGTATTTACTTATTCGCCTGACGCGAGTGTCAATGGTAGTTACTTAAATAGGCAAATTTAATAACTCGTCCATACATGTGAACGTACGTTAATGCACGGGGTATATATATATATATATATACGTATATTGGGTGATACCACATAGTAGGTAATTATATATAAGGATAATATAAGATTTCATACATACACATAGATATACATACATCCATACATAGTAGATATATACAGAATAATATTATTACAGTTAGTTATTATATTTCATACACACTCATACATATAAACATTTCACTTATTCCCTATATGTTTCATTTTAATTGCGTCGACCTTAACCTGTCGTGTTCTACTGGCCTGACCTGCCCTACTTGCGTGTCCTACCTAAAAATATGTGTTTATTGCCGAGTTTCTTAACTATGTTATTCATGGTCAGGGTCGATATAAGTGTCAAGGTCGGATTTGTCAATTTGGACAAAGCGCGGACCGGATGGAAATCACTTGGTTTTAAAGTGATATTATTACTGATTTTATGATCGAAATAGACAATAACCAAGGCACAACACACCATAATACAAATCAAATCAGCAACCAAAGACTCAAGACAACCTAGAGGCGAGACGGTTAGATAATGCAATATCAACATGTTCATGAAAACCCCCATACCAACTATGTGATTAGGGTACCACAGGAACAGTTAGATCTTCCATCATCAACCTAATCTTGGAATCCGTACTCGGTGAAGTTTTTCATATATGAGTATGTGAGACATGTCAAAAATATCACTGTTTTTTAAGTTTACTGACGGCCCCATCCCTTCTGATGGGATGAGCACTTAGTGGGGTAAATTTACAGAATAATTATATAGACCATTGTATGTTTACATACATACACCTGCACATACATTCATCTCACTGTACCACTTTTTCTGACATATTGCTTTACAAGAAGGGGCTGTAACTTGCCTATGCTAATACTGTATTATTTCTATCATGAATAAATGTACCGGCTCTGCTATGTATGCATGTTCATATACCCTTTTCAAAACACCCCACAGTGATGTCGCGCCACCCCATCTTTTAAGTCTTCTTCGAGCCTAGACTTAAATACGTTTGCACGCCCCAAAGACTACAACGGGCATCCACCTGCTGTATTTGTGTCAGTGGAGAGACTCGCCTACTATCTAGGTGTAGTTCCTTCATAGTTTAGGCATTGATTTGGTAGCGCGGCCCCACCTTGCAATGTTGTCACCATACTTGATATGGGGTCCGGTGCCGCGTCCTCATCGTTAACCTTACTCGGCGCTCACAAGAGCCAGTTCCAGGGTGAGTTACCCCCCAGTCACTACCAAGTGTTAGGAAGGATGGCGGATTTGGCCATAGACCCATATGACAATGTCCGTGTGCACCATACTTATAGTTTATACTGTACATCTTCTCTATTTACCTAACCTTTTGTATCTGTCATATTGTATTCTGCCTGTCATGATATGGTTTGTCCTATTCTAAGTTTTAAGCGAGTATTAGGGCCCGTACTCAAACATAATGACTCGGATTCCACGGTCAGGACCGCGCAGTTCAGAAACCAGGCTGCAGGACCGCGCTTATACGCGGCGCCGCCCGATTTATGAACCATGGAAGTCGCTTGAGCCCCGCCGTTATCACAGTACCACAGAAAATATTCCTCGTGCAGATGAAGCCCCACATTAGACTCAACTAATCGTTTTTAACTTTCGCTAGGTTTTTTAGTAATAGTACGATTTGACTTGTCCATATCTAAGTATGTTTACATTATCTATATAAACATACATTTATATTTACATGGTGCATGTTCGATCCCCATTTAGTTGGAATTATGGTTTATTTTCGTTTTACAAAACGGATTGAAAATGGACCAATCAGGGATTTGTTGGTTTTTAGCTCTACTGGCCAAGGGCCAGCAGAGCTTATGGGATGCTGTGTTGTCCGTCGTCTGTCTGTCTGTCGTCTGTCGTCCGTTAACTTTTCTTCAAACGACTTCTTCTCAGAAACCGCTTGGCTAATTTTGACCAAACTTCACGTGGATGATCCTTAGTTGAATGCTTTTTAGATTTGTTAAAATTAGGTCAATGCTACATCCAAGATGGCTGCCATAACCATATATGGTCGAAACCTTAAAAAATCTTCTTCTCCAGAACCGCTGGACAGATTTCAACAGTTTTTCTTATAAAATGATCGCCAACGCCTAGACTATCAAGTTTGTTCAAATAAAGTCCCCGGGGTCAAAAATGGCCGTGCCCCGGGGGTCCAAAATTTGTATATTGAGGTTTTGCATGTTTTTCATATAGACATATAGGAAAAAACTTTAAAAAATCTTCTTCTCTGAAACCGCAAGGCACAGAGCTCTCATGTATTACATGTAGCATCAGCTTATGGTCCTCTACTAAGTTTGTTCAAATGGTGACCCTTGGGTCAAATTTGTCCCCGCCCCGGGGGTCACAGTTTTACATAGACTTATATAGGATTTTTTTAAAAAAAATCTAATTCTCGGAAACTACAAGAGCCAGAGGTTTGATATTTTGCATTTACTATAAGCTTATGGTCCTTTACCAAGTTTGTTCAAATGGTGACCCTCGGGTCACTTTTGGCCCCGCCCCAAGGGTTACATGTTTTACATAGACATGTATAGGGAAAAACTTAAAAAATCTTCTTCTCTGAAACTGCAAGAGCCAGAAGTTTAATATTTTGCATTTGCTATAAGCTTGTGGTCCTCTATATCAAGTTTGTTCAAATGGTGACCCAGGGGTCACATTTGGCCCACCCCGGGGGTCACAGTTTTACATAGGCTTGTATAGGGAAAAACTGAAAAAAATCTTCTTCTCTGGAACCACATGGCACAGAGCTCTCATGTAATACATGTAGCATCAGCTTATGGTCCTCTACTAAGTTTGTTCAAATGGTGACCCGGGGGTCAAATTGTCCCCCGCCCCGAGGGTCACAGTTTTACATAGACTTATATAGGATTTTTACAAGAGTCAGAGGTTTGATATGTTACATTTATTTTAAGCTTATGGTCCTTTACCAAGTTTTTTCAAATAGTGACAATAGTGACCCTGGGGTCACATTTGGTCCCGCCCCAAGGGTCACATGTTTTAAAAAATCTTCTTCTCTGAAACTGCAAGAGCCAGAGGTTTAATATTTTGGTGTTGCTATAAGCTTATGGTCCTTTACTATTTTGTTCAAATGGGGACCCTGGGGTCACATCTGGCCCTGCCCCGGGGATTCACAGTTTAACATAAATGCTTGTAGAGGGAAAAACTGAAGAAAAAAAATCTTCTCTGGAACTGCAAGAGCCAGAGGTTTAATATTTTGCATTTGCTAAAAGCTTATGGTCCTTTACCAAGTTTGTTCAAATGGTGACCCTGGGGTCACATTTGGCCCCGCCCCAAGGGTCACATGTTTTACATAGACATGTATAGGGAAAAACTTAAAAAATCTTCTTCTCTGAAACTGCAAGAGCCAGAGGTTTAATATTTTGCTGTTGCTATAAGCTTATGGTCCTTTACCAATTTTGTTCAAATGGGGACCCTGGGGTCACATCTGGCCCCGCCCCGGGGGTCACAGTTTTACATAAATGCTTGTATAGGGAAAAACTGAAAAAAATCTTCTTCTCTGGAACTGCAAGAGCCAGAGGTTTAATATTTTGCATTTGCTGTAAGTTTATGGTCCTTTACCAAGTTTGTTCAAATGGTAACCCTCGGGTCACATGTTTCACATAGACATGTATAGAGATTTATTTTTTTTGAATTTTTTTGGAATTTTTTGGAATTTTTTTTTTGGAATTTTTTTTTTTTGGAATATCTTCTCTTTTTTTTGAAATGTTTTGCAATTTTATTTTTTTTTTGCAATTTTTTTTGGAATTTTCTTTCTTTTTTTTGCAATTTTTTGGAATTTTTTTAGCTCTACGTTCGACCAGTCGGACCAGTAACAGAGGTGTTCTTGATTTAGTTAAACATGCTATATGTTGCCTCATTGATACGGTTGGGCCTTCATTTTTCATCTGATCTTTACCAAACTTTACCAGATTCTTTAGTTATGGCCTTTGATTTAGTTAAAAAGCTGTTTTTTGCCCGAAACTTTCAAAAAAACGTAAAGGGCAGTCACTCACTTCATTGATGTTATAAGAGCCATGTTAGCCAGTAGAGCGTCCACAGGCCCTCTTGGGCCTCTTGTTAGTTTCGCGAAACGGATTGAAAATGAACCAATCAGGTGTAAGCTGCATTTTCGTTTTGCAAAACGGATTGAAAATATCCGCGCGGTCCAAAGTGAGAGCACCGTTAATGAAATGTTGGTTTTTTAATGGTTTTTAAGTTATGGGTTCCACCCCTAGTTGCTTTCCCATCCCTCTTTCGGCACCCATGGGAGCAAAGCATGTATTGAACACCTTATACCGATGGGCAGTGGTGCTGCAAGTAGAGTGTGGGTCCATTTACTTGGTGTTTTAGCGCTAATAAGTCGTCTTGAGATATGGTGGTAGAATGTCAAATGTGTGCAATTCCGTTTATGCATTTATATTAATGATGGCAGAAGTCAAGATCAGATGTACAGTATACCCCCATATGGCTAAATATACACATAGACCCATACATTTCATGCTACATACGACATATACCGACATACATATTCCTTTACTGGCTATTTGCTACGTAAATATGACCACACACATGTACACCATAGGAGTTTAATATATATGAGGATCATCCGGCACACATATTACGCAAGAAATTGACTGTTACATGCATGTCGGCGATCCCCATATACATAAATATCACCACTTGTGCCTTTTTACTGAGTACTTAGCGGCAACAGAGCATGTTTGATTCTATATTCTGTATAAAACTCCTGTCGATCGGAGGAACTTAAATACCACTTTCCGCGTTTCTACTGCATATTGAGTTTCCGGGAATAATAGCGCTTTTTGGTTTATTATTTTTAATCCTAACTTGAGAAGGTCGGTTTTTAGTGTTTCGCGTTGGCTTAAGTATAAGGGGCATAGACCCGAGGGATCAAAGAAGGTGTGGTCAAATGATCCGTTTTGACCGCATGTTTCGCAATCTGTGCTTAGTCCGTTGCTAGTTTTTATCTTATCATTGTCTCCTAGCCGGCTATGTCCTAATCTTAGTCGGGTATATGCAATATCCATGCGCCTATCTTCGCTATATTGTATTACTTTATTTGGTACATGGGGGTGCATGGAAATATGTTGTGTGGTAGCTTTTGACCAATTTTGCTTCCATTCGCTTGTCATTTTAGCTTTAATTATCGAATATATTTCTTTAAGGCCTAATGGCAGGGGTATTGGGGTGCCTTTGCTTGCCCCTCTGTTAGCCCAGTAGTCCGCCCTTTCATTCCCTTCTATATCTATGTGGCTGGGGATCCAATTCATTTCTAACAGTATGTTTAGTTCTGAAATGGTGTTGATTTGTTTTAGGATCGAATAAGTTAGATCAGGTCTACTATTGTTAGTACCATTAGCTATTGATTGTAGTGAACTCAGACTGTTGCTGAATATCACCACTTTTTCGGGTTTGAATGTTATTATCCATTCGTGCGCTATTCGAATCGCTAATAGTTCGGTTGTGTATACTGATAACCTGTAGTCTACTTTATAACCTTTTTCTAAAATCAAAGTATTGTTGGTACTGTATATGCAAATTCCCGATCCGGCTATTTCTTTCTCGGGGTTTTTACTCCCATCTGTATATATTTTGACATAATCCTTATAGTTGCTGTCTATATGGTCTATACTTATATTGCGTGCTATCGCGGGTTCTGTTTGTTTTTTATTAATTAAGTGGGTGAGATCTAGGCACGGCTTTAAGATTCGTATTAGCGTATTATCGGGGTAGACGGGTTTTGATATTGATAGGTTGGTCATGTTATGTTTACTTAACAAGGTTTGTATTTGCTGAGTATACGGGAGTTTTAGGCGAGTTTTATCTTTTTTATGTTCGAATATGCCTATCTTTGTTATTTTCCCGTTAATTGGGAGGTTTTGTGCTAGCCGGGTTGATCTTGCCCAGTATTTAAGCATATTCTTTTCGCGGTGTATAAACAGTGGCGTTTCTGCACATTCCGCCATGAGTCCAGTTATGTTGGTTGACCTATGTGCCCCTGTGGCTATGCGCAGGGCTTTATTTTGTATTACTTGTAGTTTATATAGTAACCTATCGGACGCGGAGGCATATGCTATGTCTCCATAACTGATTTTACTTAAAATTAGCGCTTTGTATAGGTTGATTAGGGATGTTTTATCTGCACCGTACGTGCTGTTAGTTAACATTCTAAGCAGGCGCATATCCTTATTACATCTTTCTAAGACATACGTGATGTGTTTCTTCCATGTCAGATGCCTATCGAAGTACATTCCCAGGAGTTTTGCATGTGGCGCGTATTCTACTGTTTTGTTACATAGTTTCAGTTTTTTAGCTCTACTGATCAGAGATCAGCAGAGCTTATGCCGTGGTGCGGCGTCCGTCCGTCTGTCCGTCCGTTAACTTTCATTTGTAGCTACTACTCCTCTGAAACTACTGGATGGTTATTCATAAAACTTTACAGAAATGTTGCCCATGAAGTCTAGTTGATCCTAGCAAAAATTCATGTTGATGTGAAATCCAAGATGGCCGCCAAAGCTAAAAATAGATTTTTTAAATTCAGGTTTGTAGCGACTACTTCTTGAAAACTATAAGTGATATTGATATGGGACTTTTTCTAAAATGATCAGCATGACATGATGTTGGTCCTTGTCGAAAATCATTTTGATTCGACGTTAAACGTGGCTGCCAGCGGCCATCTTTGTTTACATAGAGTTATATAGTAAAAACTTGTAGCGACTACTCCTCTGAAACTACTTGGCGGATTTTCATGAAACTTCACAGAAATGTTGCTCTTGATGTCTAAATGATCCTAGCAAAATTTCAGGTCGGCCGAAAATTCAAGATGGCCGCCACGGCTAAAAATATATTTTCAAAATACAAGTTTGTAGCGACTACTACTTGAAAACTATAAGTGATATTGATATGGGACTTTTTCTAAAATGATCAGCATGACATGATGTTGGTCCTTATCAAAAATCGTTTTGATTTGACGTTAAACGTGGCTGCCAGCGGCCATCTTTGTTTACATAGAGTTATATAGTAAAAACTTGTAGCGACTACTCCTCTGAAACTACTTGGCGGATTTTCATGAAACTTTACAGGAATGTTGCTCTTAATGTCTAATTGATCCTAGCAAAATTTCAGATCGGCCAGAAATTCAAGATGGCTGCCACAGTTAAAAATAGATTTTTAAAATATAAGTTTGTAGCGACTACTTCTTGAAAACTATAAGTGATATTGATATGGGACTTTTTCTAAAATGATCAGCATGACATGATGGTTATCCGAGTCGAACATTATTTTGATTCGACATTAAACATGGCTGCCAGTGGCCATCTTTGTTTACATAGAGTTATATAATGAAAACTTGTAGCGACTACTCCTCTGAAACTACTTGACGGATTTTCATGAAACTTCACAGAAATGTTGCTCTTGATGTCTTATTGATCCTAGCAAAATTTCAGGTTGGCCGGAAATTCAAGATGGCCGCCATGGCTAAAAATAGATTTTCAAAATACAAGTTTGTAGCGACTACTTCTTGAAAACTATAAGTGATATTGATATGGGACTTTTTCTAAAGACATGATGTTGGTCCTTGTCGAAAATCGTTTTGATTCAACGTTAAACATGGCTGCCAGCGGCCATCTTTGTTTACATAGAGTTATATAATGAAAACTTGTAGCGACTACTCCTCTGAAACTACTTGACGGATTTTCATGAAACTTCACACGAATGTTGCTCTTGATGTCTAATTGATCCTAGCAAAATTTCAGGTCGGCCTGAAAATCAAGATGGCCGCCACGGCTAAAAATAGATTTTTAAAAAATAAGTTTGTAGCGACTACTTCTTGAAAACTATAAGAGATATTGATATGGACTTTTTCTAAAATGATCAGCATGACATGATGTTGGTCCTTGTCGAAAATCGTTTTGATTCGACGTTAAACATGGCTGCCAGTGGCCATCTTTGTTTACAAAGAGTTATATAATGAAAACTTGTAGCGACTACTCCTCTAAAACTACTTTACGGATTTTCATAAAACTTCACAGGAATGTTGCTCTTGATGTCTTATTGATCCTAGCAAAATTTCAGGTCGGCCGGTTCAGGTCGGCCGGAAAATCAAGATGGCCGCCACGGCTAAAAATAGATTTAAAAAAAATAAGATTGTAGCGACGACTTCTTGAAAACTTTAAGAGATATTGATATGGGACTTTTTCTAAAATGATCAGCATGACATGATGGTTATCCGAGTTGAACATTATTTTGATTCGACGTTAAACATGGCTGCCAGTGGCCATCTTTGTTTACATAGAGTTATATAATGAAAACTTGTAGCGACTACTCCTCTGAAAGTACTTGACGGATTTTCATGAAACTTCACAGAAATGTTGCTCTTGATGTCTATAATTGATCCTAGCAAAATTTCAGGTCGGCCGGAAATTCAAGATGGTTTTCACAGTTAAAAATAGATTTTTAAAAAATAAGTTTGTAGCGACTACTTCTTGAAAACTATAAGTGATATTGATATGGGACTTTTTCTAAAATGATCAGCATGACATGATGGTTATCCGAGTCGAACATTATTTTGATTCGACATTAAACATGGCTGCCAGTGGCCATCTTTGTTTACATAGAGTTATATAATGAAAACTTGTAGCGACTACTCCTCTGAAACTTCACAGAAATGTTGCTCTTGATGTCTAATTGATCCTAGCAAAATTTCAGGTCGGCCGGAAATTCAAGATGGCCGCCATGGCTAAAAATAGATTTTCAAAATACAAGTTTGTAGCGACTACTTCTTGAAAACTATAAGTGATATTGATATGGGACTTTTTCTAAAGACATGATGTAGGTCCTTGTCGAAAATCGTTTTGATTCGACGTTAAACATGGCTGCCAGCGGCCATCTTTGTTTACATAGAGTTATATAATGAAAACTTGTAGCGACTACTCCTCTGAAACTACTTGACGGATTTTCATGAAACTTCACACGAATGTTGCTCTTGATGTCTAATTGATCCTAGCAAAATTTCAGGTCGGCCGGAAAATCAAGATGGCCGCCACGGCTAAAAATAGATTTTTAAAAAATAAGTTTGTAGCGACAACTTCTTGAAAACTATGAGAGATATTGATATGGACTTTTTCTAAAATGATCAGCATGACATGATGTTGGTCCTTGTCGAAAATCGTTTTGATTCGACGTTAAACATGGCTGCCAGTGGCCATCTTTGTTTACAAAGAGTTATATAATGAAAACTTGTAGCGACTACTCCTCTTAAACTACTTTACGGATTTTCATAAAACTTCACAGGAATGTTGCTCTTGATGTCTTATAGATCCTAGCAAAATTTCAGGTCGGCCGGAAAATCAAGATGGCCGCCACGGCTAAAAATAGATTTAAAAAAAATAAGATTGTAGCGACGACTTCTTGAAAACTTTAAGAGATATTGATATGGGACTTTTTCTAAAATGATCAGCATGACATGATGGTTATCCGAGTTGAACATTATTTTGATTCGACGTTAAAAATGGCTGCCAGTGGCCATCTTTGTTAACATAGAGTTATATAATGAAAACTTGTATCGACTACTCCTCTGAAAGTACTTGACGGATTTTCATGAAACTTCACAGAAATGTTGCTCTTGATGTCTATAATTGATCCTAGCAAAATTTCAGGTCGGCCAGAAATTCAAGAGGGCCACCACGGCTAAAAATAGATTTTCAAAAATCAAGTTTGTAGTCACTACTTCCTGAAATCAAAATCAATCAGTAGAGCTTCAAGGTCATTGACCTCTTGTTTAGTTTAAATTCTTTTTCGGGATACCTTCCTGGTTTTGATATTATCATGACCTGTGTTTTTTCGGGGTTTATTTTCATACCCCACGTTATTGACCACTTTTCGATTTTGGACATCAGTTGTTGCCCTAGTTGTGTTAATCTAACCGGACTTCGAGATTTTATCCACATGGCCCCGTCATCGACGTATTGGGCTAATTGAGTGCGATTTAACCGTGTTGTAATAGTTTCGTTGTGCTCCGTCACCGCCATTTTTAGAGTATTCATGTATATACAGAAAATGATTGGGGATAAACCTACCCTGGGGACAGCCATTTTCTGCTATTTTGGTGTCTGATACATGACCATTTACTTTAACTTTAATTTTTCTTTCCATTAAAAATACATTGAGCCATTTGAGTAGTCTCCCCCTGATTCCCAGCTGATACATTAACATGAGGGCTCCCTTGTTCCAGTGTATATCAAATGTATTACTAAGGTCCATGAACACCGTTAGTAAGTAGTTATTTTCAAGTTGGGCTTGTCTACCATCATTTTCTAGTCTTGCGAGGTGGTCAGTGCAGGAGTGGTATGGCCTGCATCCTGACTGATCTATTGACATTAGGCCCTGTGGTTCTAGATAGGCTATAATTCTGGGTTTTATCATTTTTTGCATGATTTTAGAGAGTACTGGGGTCAGGGATATAGGCCTGTACGACGATGGGAGGGTTTTATCTTTTCCCATTTTTAGGATGGGGATTATGAGGGATTCACTCCATTCTTCGGGATGTGTTCCAGTTGACCAGGAATAGTTATATAATTCGACCAGTTTGATTTTGCCATTTGTTGTGAGGTTAATTATCATGTCATAATGAATGCTATCTTCCCCCGGGGCTGTGCTATTACATGTTAAGAGTGCTAAATTGAGCTCAGAGAGTGAAAATGGCTTATTAAATTTGCAGTCAGAGTGGTCTCCCTCTGTTTCCATTATTTTATCATACGTGGTTTCATTTACTTTCTTTAATTTTAGAAATTGTTCGTCATAATTCATATCACTGCTTACTTTCTGATATTGGGATGCCAGTGTGTTTGCTTTAGTTTGGTTATCATATATTTCTTTTTGATCCTGTACTAAAGTGGGTATCGGTTCCATTGGTTGACCTTTGAACCTTTGAACTATATTCCAGACTTGTTTCGATGTTGTTTTGTAGTTAATTTGGGATATGAAATGTTTCCAGCATTCATATTTTGCTTTTTTGATAGTGTTTTTTGCTATGGATCTCTGGGTTTTGAATTTTTTCCAGGTTTCATCGTTTTTATTGCTCTTATATGTTTTTCTGAGGTTTTCCCTTTTTTTAATATCTATTTTGCATTGGTCTGTCCACCAGGGAAAAACGTTCTTTCTTTTCTTCATACCGGCTTTAGTTTTTGGTATTGCCGTTTTGCACACATTTTGTAATTCTGTTGTAAAGGCATTGTATTTACCTTGGATATTGTTCTCAGGCGTGTTGTAGTCGAAGTGTTGGTCACATGTGTTTTTAAACTTAGTCCAATCTGCCTTATCTACCTTCCATTTAGCTGGAATGACTATGGGCTGGTATTGGGTTTTGAATCTAACGCTAGTGATTGTAGGGTAATGGTCGCTTCCTATAGTGTTATCTAGTACACTACAGGTTGCTTTATGGGCTATACTATTTGAGACTATACTAAGGTCTAGGGTAGAGTCCCGTTGACCGTCTTCACCTAATCTAGTGGCCTGGTTATTATTTATTATTTGCATATTAATGGCTTCTATAAGATACGTAGCCTGATTGTCATGCCTTGGATCGCCCGGGGGGTTCCACATTGGGTTTTTTAAATTGAAGTCCCCGGTCATGATTGTACAGTGTGTTGTATTGTTACATAGCGCTCTTATATTATTTTCATTGGCATAGTCGGTGTGGGCGATATAGACATTAATTATAATAACGTTTTGTGTGGTTCCCTGTATTTTGACAGAGTTGTATTCTATGTTTTCTATTGTTTTGACTTTATTTTCTATAAATTGGATCCCTAATTTAACATAAATCGCTACTCCCCCACCTTTTTGAAGGCCTGGCCTCTGGGTATTAATTGGTGTTTGATATCCAATTAGTTTAACCGCCTTTTCTTCTGAAAATGTTTCTTGAATGCAAATTACATCTGGTTTAGGGTTCATATCTTCTAATACCTGCTGGAGTTCTGTTGCTTTATGCGTTTTTTATCCCCGTAAGGCCCCTGGCGTTCCATGACATGACTACTAGGTTTTGTTTCTGGAAGTTAAACTTACTATATTTGGGGGCGTAATAAGTACCGATCCTAGTAGTAGTGGTTGGGGCTACAATTGGGGAGTTGTACCCTATTTATTTAGTATGGGTAGTATGGGGGATGGGTTAAGTAACCCATATTTTGAGGGGGCCTCCTGTCTAATGGGTGCACTCTGTGTTGCTGCCTATATGCATTGTATGGGAGATTGCCCCATCGGGGTGGGGGTGGGGGTGGTCCTCTATTCAATCTGAATGATCTGTGCTGATCATATATCGGTCCGTGGTCTGGCATGTTAGCCCAGTGGGGTGTGGGAGGGGTTGGGTTTTTGTTGGCTCCATGTTTGCTCCGTGTCCCGTTGACTACGGTGTTTGGGGCGGGGGTGGTTGGTGCTATTGTGTGGGCCGTTCCTGAAGCTATAGCATCATCCACTATGCTGTCTACTAGGGTCTGTTCTATATTGGGTACCCCCAGTTTTGGTATTATTTTCTTAATTATGTCCCTTATGATTGCTTCCGTTTTTGGATCAAGAGATTGGACCGGGGGTGTTACCTCAGACGCTATCTGGACGCATTCTTTATTTTCAGGGGGTGTGGGTGCCGGTGATGACACTGGCTTTTTTGAACCCACATGGGCTTTTTGTATTATTGCATTTTTGCCATTTACAATATTTAGATATGCATGATACGAAGGGCAGCCTTTGTATGCTGCGCTGTGCTTTTTGTGACAGTTTGCACATTTTTTATTATCTCTTTGACGACAGTATTCGCCTGTGTGATTTCCTGCACAGTGAGGGCATTGGGGTCCGTTGGTACATTTTATAGTGCTATGTCCGTGCATCTGACACTTGTTACACCTTATTATAGCTAGGAGGGCTGGATTTACTTCAATTATAACTCCTGTTTTTGTTTTAATAGAGGACGGGATGCTTGCCGTACTAAATGTTATTATGATTGTTGTCAATTTTTGATTTGATTGCCTATTAGGCACATATGCGCTACTTATGTTGTTGTTTTTTGCGTCCAGATATGCCATTAGTCTTTCCTCCGTAATGTTCTTTGTTAAATTTGTATGGGCTACCCCCTTACTGTATGCTGTATCCTGGTTTATTTTATTACTAGAGGAGATTACCGGGACAAGTTTGTAGTCCATTTGTCCATACGTGAACTGCTTTGCTATGTGTAATTTACTTTCTACAATACAGAATTGTGGGTTTTGACCCTGACCCACAGTCCTTGGTGTGCAGAAGGCAGCACCTACATGCTTTATAAAGGCTTCTACTACTTTCCCATAACATTTGGGTGGGAACTGCCCAGCTACTGTGCATAGAGTCATCATGACTGTCACGAGCTTTGAAGCCGTGTAAGGTGGAGAGCTTCTCTGGGGCTTGTCCTTAGTTACCCATGGTTCCTTACATTCGCTACCATCTGGTACTACTGTTATGGGTGCTACTGGTGCCACCGATGACACTGGTACTGATGGTACCACTATCGGTACTGGTACCGCCGTCTCCGCATGCGGCACTGTCTCTGGTGTGATGCCCACCAGGCTATCTCTATATGTTCTAACTATCATGGTGGTACGTTGCGTTGTGGGGGAACACGTTGAACAGCTCGCTATGGAGTTGTCCCCGTCGGTGTGGCCACTACATTTGCTACCTCTACTACACTCGCTCCCACTACTACTTTCACTTCCACTCTCACTACTACCACTGCTACTACCACTACTACTAAACAGATCCACACAGCTTATATTCATGGTTATGTCTGACTGATATATACTATATAGGAGATACCTTAAGGAGAGATACAAAAAGAACAATTCTGTGGTCTTTGATAATGTAAATATGTTGTAATTACTTTGGATTTTGTTTAATAAACCGGATTGAAAAATGGACCAATCAGAATCAAGGAGAAAATTTTCTATCAAATCGCGTTAGATTCTTAATTTTTTGGATTTTTATTTCACAAAACTGTTTGATAACGGGCCAAATGTATATAATAGATTCTGTTGCTATAGCCCTAATAAGATTTTAATACACCCTACTTAAAGGATATTAGGAGATTTGAGATATTGGAAAAGTTTTAATTTTTGTTTCACAAACCGGATTGAAAATGAACCAATCAGAATCTAGCAGAATTAATCTTATTTCCGGTTTGTGCAGAGATTTAGTTAATCTGTGTAAAATACTAAAATTATGTCTAACGGCTATGAAATGGTTGTTAAATGTTTCTGAAAGGTGGTTTATCGTCAGTAGTTTGAATACTAGACCATTTGGAGTTGTTTTATTGAAATTTGGCTTGATATTTTAAAGTTCAGTTTTATTTCACAAAGTGGATTGAAAATGGACCAATCAGAATCAAGGAAAAATTTCCTATAGAATTGAGTTAGATTCTTTTTGGATTTTTATTTCACAGAATTGTTTGATAATGGGCCAGTCAGAGCAGAAATGTAAATGTAGATATTAAATTTGTTAATATGGTTCTAATAATGCTGCAAGGAGACTAGTAGAAACTAATAGAGGCAAAGATTGCTATGAAAACTAAACGAATTTCACAATTTGTATTAAAAAGAATGGACCAATCAGAGCCAGGGATACAATTTGCTCTCAGCCAATCAGATTCAAGCTTGTTTCAGGATTTAGGTTTTTTCCCAGGATTTTGATTTTTTATACGATCTACTAGAGGTTTGCTAATGGCTTGATAAAAGGTTATTATAAAACCCTTCGTGTTAATTTGTCCACTAAACTTACTTGCTTTCTGTCTTGCTTATTTTTCCTTTCTTCCCTATACAGTAGCACTCAGACCACCACAAATACAGCCCAAATATCCAATATAACACAAATACAATATAGTACAAAATATCACACTTACACACAAATTTATTTTATAGTAGACAATATCAAGTTTCAACACAGAACCACACAGTGAACCAAGCGAATTACTCTATATGTTAAAATTAAGCTTTAGTACTTGGATTTTTTACTTGAGACTATGGTCCTAATAAGACTACAAGAAAACTAATAGAATAAAGGTTGGTTATAAGTTCTAAGTGAATTTCCCAAATTGGATTGAAAGAGGGGCCAATCAGAGCCACGGAGACAATTTGCTATTTCAATTTGCTATTTGCTCTTAGCCAATCAGAATCGAGCTTATTTCCGGTTTATTCAAAGATTTCACTGCTTTTTTGCTAAATATTAGGAGTTTGATACTGGATTAAGAAAAGGTTGTTATGATTATCCTGATGTTAGTTTATTCTCTAAACTTACTTGACTTCTGTCTTTATTATTGTTCTTCCCTTTCTTACACAGCACACCACAGATCAGCACAATATATCACAGAACAGGACAATACAGTACAATATATCAATATATCACAATTCAACACAATTCAATACAAAGAACACAGTGAAACACGCGAGTTGCACGACTTGTTATACAAAAAAGGAATTTGCGATTATAACAGTTAGATAGAAACTTGAGGTGGTTATACAGATTGGTTTGATGTATTACCTAAACTTTACTTGTATTAAACCTAAAATGGTTTATTGTAGCCCACTCACTTTGCTGGTGATAAATCTAGTTTAATAAAGTGGTTATGAAAATTTTCTTATATTCAGAGCATTAGACAAAAGACTTTAAATGGTTTTAGGAACCTGGTTTAGTATAAAATTTAATTTTACTGGTGATAAATCTAGTTTAAAGTAGCTGATTATGAGGATTTATCTCGAATTCACAAAGATCGGCTTGAAAACCGGGCCAATCAGCGCCAGGAAGATATGCGCTCAGCCAATCAGAAATTTTCAAAAATTTAATGCTTTTTGCTTTTTGCTAGAAAGTAACAATTTGGCAATGGATTACACACTGATTAATTAATGTTTACTGAAAATATCTTACTATTAGTTTTTCTATACACTTACTTGTTTCCTATCTTTCTTTTCTTTCTTGAACAGCACAACACAGAACAATACAAATTACAATACAACACAAAGACAGCTTTTAACACAGAAAAACGGTGGTGCGCGCGAATTGCTCAAAGCTCAATACGACACGCGATGTATTATGGTATAAACGCTTACTTTGATTAATACCTCCGATAGGTTTTAATTAATTAATTCTTTAATTCCTTATCCTGGTTTATGACGATAAGAACGTTAAGAACGTTTTATTTAAAATCCCTATGTTTATTTACTAACCTTGGTTTTCAACTGTTTCCAACTATTTACTAAAGTAAAATAGAGTTTTTATCAAGTTAACCGCGCGTTTTAAAATGCTAGTCACGAGACTGGTTTTATACACGTCTGATCACGAGAGAAATCAGAATGAGAATGATGACGGAGAATGTGATGAAACTTTGTCAAATTGTTTATCTTAATTATATCTTGATCAAGTTCGGAAAAGGGTCACATGAAGTTAAAAACTAGGTCACTAGGTCAAATATTGGAAAAACCTTGTGTACACTCTAGAGGCCATATTTTTGACCCGAGCTTGATGCAACTTTGTCAGAATGTTTGTCTTAATTATATCTTGGTCAAGTTTGAAAATGGGTCACATGGGGTTAAAAACTAGGTCACTAGGTCAAATACTTGAAAAACCTTGTGTACACTCTAGAAGCCGTATTTCTGACCCAATCTTGATGAAACTTTGTCAAAATGTTTGTCTTAATTATATCTTGGTCAAGTTCAAAAATGGGTCACATGGTGTTAAAAACTAGGTCACTAGGTCAAACTTTGGAAAAAACGTGTGTACACTCTAGAGGCCATATTTTTGACCCGATATTGATGCAATTTTGTCAGAATATTTGTCTCAATTATAGCTTGCTAAAGTTCGAAAATGGGTCACACAGGGTCAAAAACTAGGTCACTAGGTCAAATACTTGAAAAACCTTGTGTACACTCTAGAGGCCATATTTCTGACCCGATCTTGATGAAACTTTGTCGAAATGTTGTCTTAATTATATTTTGGTCAAGTTCGAAAATGGGTCCCATGGGGTCAAAAACTAGGTCACTAGGTCAAATACTTGAAAAACCTTGTGTACACTCTAGACACCATGTAGTACGACTCGATTCATCAATGGTATAACAGCCAGTAGAGCGTTAACAGGCCCTCTTGGGCCTCTTGTTTTAGGTTTTTGCGGTTTTTGAACTGAGCCGAAGGGATCACTCTTTGTCCGTCGTCAGTGTTAACTTTTGCTTCAAACGACTTCTCAAAAATTGCTTGGCTAATTTTGAACAAACTTCACATGGATAATCCTTAGATGAATGCTTTTTAAATTTGTTAAAATTAGGTCATTCAAGATGGCCACCATTACCATTTATGGTCGGAACCTTAAAAATATTCTCAAGAACCGCTGGACAGATTTCGACAGTTTTTAGCTCTACTGATCAGAGATCAGCAGAGCTTATGCCGTGGTGCGGTGTCCGTCTGTCTGTCCGTCCGTAAACTTTTTATTGTAGCGACTACTCCTCTAAAACTACTGAATGAATTTTCATGAAACTTTACAGAAATGTTGCCCATGAAATCTAGTTGATCCTGGCAAAAATTCAAAATCTAAATTCTAAAAGTAGATTTTGAAAAAACAAGTTTGTAGCGACTACTTCTTGAAAACTCTAAGTGATATTGATATGGGACTTTTTCTAAAATGATCAGCATGACATGATGTTGGTCCTTGTGGAAAATCGTTTTGATTCGACGTTAAACATCTTTGTTTACATAGGGTTATTTAGTAAAAACTTGTAGCGACTACACCTCTGAAACTACTCTTCGGATTTCCATAAAACTTCACAGGAAAGTTGCTCTTGATGTCTAAATGATCCTAGCAACATTTCAGGTTGGTCGGAAATTTAAGATGGCCACCACAGCTAAAAATAGATTTTCAAGAAACAAGTTTGTAGCGAGTACTTCTTGAAAACTATAAGCGATATTGATATGGGACTTTTTCTAAAATGATCAGTATGGAATGATGTTGATCCTTGTCGAAAATTATTTTGATGCGACGTTAAGCGGGTGCCAGAGGCCATCTTTGTTTACATAGAATTATATAGTAAAAACTTGTAGCGACTACTCCTCTAAAACTACTTGAAGGATTTTCAGGAATGTTGCTCATGATGTCTAGTTGATCCTAGCAGAAATTCACGTTGATGTGATATCCAAGATGGCCACCAAACCTAAAAGTAGATTTGTAAAAAACAAGTTTGTAGCGACTACTTCTTTGTTTAGATAGAGTTATATAATGAAAACTTGTAGCGACTACTCCTCTGAAACTACTTGACGGATTTTCATGAAACTTCACAGGAATGCTGATCTAGCTATCAAAAACCTATCATTAAAGCTTCAAGGTCATTGACCTCTTGTTCTTTTATAATGATCGCCAATGCCTAGTCTATCAAGTTTGTTCAAATGAGGTCCCCGGGGTCAAAAATTGCCATGCCCCGGGGGTCCAAAGTTTGTATATTGAGGTTTTGCATGTTTTTCATAGACTTATATAGGACTATATTAAAAACCTTCTTCTCTGAAACCATAAGGCACAGAGCTCTCATGTATAACATGTAGCATCAGCTTATGGTCCTCTACTAAGTTTGTTCAAATGTTGACCCTGGTGTCAAATTTGGCCCAGCTTCGGGGGTCACAGTTTTACATAGACTTATATAGGGAAAAAATTAAAAAATCTTCTTCTCTGAAACTACAAGAGCCAGAGGTTTAATATTTTGCATTTACTATAAGCTTATGGTCCTTTACCAAATTTGTTCAAATGGTGACCCTGGGGTCACAATTGGCCTCGCCCCAGGAGTCACGTTATACATAGACTTGTATAGGGAAAAACTTAAAACTTCTTCTCTGAAACTGCAAGATCCAGAGGTTTAATATTTTGCATTTACTATAAGCTTATTGTTCTCTACCAAGCCTGTTCAAATGGTGATTCTGGGGTCACATTTGGCCCCGTCGCAGAGGTCACATGTTTTACAAAGGCTTATATAGGGAAATATTTAACTCAACTGGGCAGAGGCCAGCAGAGCTTATGGGATGGCGAGTTGTCCGCCGTCCGTCCGTTAACTGTTGCCTCGTTAGCTCGATAGCACCTTCATTTTTCATCCGATCTTTATCAAACTTTACCAGAATGTTGATATCAATGAAAGCTCGGACGAGTTCAAAAACCAGCCAGTTCGGACTAGTAACACTGGTGTTATGGCCCTTGATTTTGTTAAAATTGCTATATTTTGCCTCAATGCGATAGGACTTCATTTTTCATCCGATCTTTTTCAAACTTTACCAGATTGTTGATATCAATGAACGCTCGTACAAGTTTTCGAAAACCAGCCAGTTCGGACTAGTTACACCAGAGTTATGGCCCTTGATTTAGTTAAAACTGCTATTGTTTGCCTCATTAACACGATAGGGCCTTCATTTTTCATCTGATCTTTACCAAACCCAATCAGATTGTTGATATCAATGAAAGCTCAGACAAATTCGAAAACCAGCCAGAAAGGACAAGTAACACCAGAGTTACGGCATTTGGTTTTCTTAAATATGCAATGAGCTATATTGGAAACTTGGGTCAAACTCATGGTTTCTGCTCAATAGCGTTTATTAAAATAACTTTTATTTTGAACGAGATATTGCGATGAAACTTGCAAGGTGTGTAACTTACATGGAAAGGAAAGTTATTGTTGCCTTTGGGGCCATTGGCTTTGAGGTCGCTGTTGCTAAAAATAGAAAAATGGTTTCTGATCAATAACTTTTGTTTAAAGTGAGGTATTTTGACGAAAATTGCTGGGTAGGTAGCTTTTGTGGAAAGGAACGTTGGGATTGCAATTTGGGTCACTGGGTTCAAGGTCAGGGTCACTGTTACTAAAACAGAAACATGGTTTCTCTGCTCAATAAATTGTGTTAGGAGTGAGGTATTGCAATGAAACTTGCAGGATATTTAAGGATGGTTCGGATTGTGTTTGGGTTGCTGTGACCTACTTTCGTCAAAAATTCAGGTCATGTATGGTCTCCGCTACAACATACGTATCCTGCTTCTTTCTCATAGAATTTTCACCAAACTTAATCAGAATCTTCCTTATATGTATCTTGCTTCTTCCAGGATTTTCATCAAAATTCACCAGAATGTTCCTTATATGCACCTAACATCATGTGCAAAATTTCAGGTCGCTGTGACCTACTTTGACGAAATATAGGTCATGTCCGAGCTCTGCTACGACATGCGTATCTTGCTTCTTTCTCACAGGATTTTTACCAAAGGACTAGGTATGATAAGGGACAAAATTGGCCCCCAATATTGAAAGTTTCAATGCACAAGTTTTGAATATCTAGTTTAGCTACAAATGAACTGAATCAATATTAAAACTCATTACAAGTATGTTTGAAGGCTCTAAATGAGTTTAAGAGCCTCTCAAACAAGGCCTTTTCTTTCAAAAAGTGACAGCAGCTTTTGATCAATTTTTGGTCTTGGAAATACAGAGCGCACCCTCAAGCACAGCTGATTTTTTGTTGAAACAAGTACTTGATAGGGATGCATCATCAGCCAAAAAACTGTGTGTGCTCGGAGGTGGGCTCTTTATTTTTAGGAATAAAATCTTGCCCGGAAAGGTCCAAAATCTACAAAATATAACACAATTAACAAAAATGCCGTTATCATCGAATAATCAAAATGGTTGCCATGGTGACCCAAGATTTACATAGAGTTATATAGGAAAAGGTTAAATATGAAATCTTCTCTGAAACCTTTTGAAGGATTTTGTTGAAACTTTATCTCAATGTTTGGCTTCTATTAAGTTTGTGTTTTTTGTTTTCTTGCAATAATCGAAATGGCTGCCATGGCGACCGAAGTTTATATAGGAAAAGGCTAAATATGACATCTTTACACAGTAAAGCGTCTACAGGCCCTCTTGGGCCTCTTATTGTTTACATAGAGTTATCTAGTAAAAATTTGTAGCGACTACTCCTTTGTAAGCCTCGTGTGGTTCCCGGGGGCCCCCGTTTGGTCACGGGGCAAAGAATAGGGCCACTGCAGATCCCTTTGGAGGGGTAGGCAGAGGGGTAGAATCCCCCCAAATTCATGTTCATTTCATCATTTTTTGTTCATTTCATTAAAGGTCATCATCATGATCCCTGCATTGTTTCAGGTGCCATCTCGCTCGCATCAAAAGAGCAGTGGCAGAAAAACAATAAACGTGGCTCAAGCATAAATGGAGTTTCTACGATAGAATTTGCAGCAACTCTGCAGTTCAGGGTGAAAAGGTTCTAGGCCCATTTTCCATATTTTATCTCGATGTACATGGAGGATGAGCCTGGCATGTTCATGCCTGTTAGGCGCCATATAACCTTTTCATGTGTTGGTGCGCCTTAAAACCCAATTCAATTCAATTCCTCTGTAACTACTTGACGGATTTTCATGAAACTTCACAGGAATGTTGCTCTTGATGTCTAATTGATCCTAGCAAAATTTCAGGTCAGCCGGAAGTTCAAGATGGCCGCCATGACTAAAAATATATTTTCAAAATACAAGTTTGTAGCGACTACTTCTTGAAAACTATAAGTGATATTGATATGGGACTTGTTCTAAAATGATCAGTATGACAGGATGTTGATCCTTATTAAAAATTATTTTGATTGGACATTAAACATGGCCGCCCGGCCATCTTTGTTTACATAGAGTTATATAATGAAAACTTGTAGCGACTACTCCTCTGAAACTACTTGACGGATTTTCATGGAACTTCACAGAAATGTTGCTCTTGATGTCTTATTGATCCTAGCAAAATTTCAGGGCACCCTGAAATTCAAGATGGCCGCCATGGCTAAAAATAAATTTTCAAAAAAAACAAGTTTGTAGCGACTACTTCTTGAAAACTATAAGTGATTTTGATATGCCTCTTTTCCTAAAATGATCAGTATGACACGATGTTGATCCTTATCAAAAATTATTTTGATGCGACGTTAAACATGGCTGCAGCGGCCATCTTTGTTTACATAGAGATAAATAATGAAAACTTATAGCGACTACTCCTCTGAAACTACTTGACGGATTTTCATAAAACTTCACAGGAATGCTGATCTAGCTGTCAAAAACCTATCAGTAGAGCTTCAATGTCATTGAGCTCTTGTTTCTAAATCTATATTGTAGTTATTAATCGCCCCGTCCATCTGTCTGTCTGTCCGGATTCCGTCATTCCGCAGTTCGTGTCCGGACTGTACCTTCAAAAACCCCTGCATGGATTTTTGATTAACTTGGCACAAGTGATCACCGTAACAAGACAATGTGTCGCGCGCAAAACCCAGGTCCGTACCTTAAAGGTCAAGGTCACACTTGAAGTTCATAGGTCAAAAACAGGTACGCAATTTCGTGTCCGGACCGTTACGTCACAACCCCTGACGGGATTTTTAAATAACTTGGCACAACTGATCATCATAACAAGACGATTTGTCGCGCGCAAAACCCAGGTCTTCAAGGTCAAGGTCACACTTGGAGGTCAAAATTCAAATTGTGTCCGGTCAATAACTCTGGCATTCATGGATGGATTTTCAAATAACTTGCACAAGTGCTCACCACAACAAGACGATGTGTCGCGCACAAAATCCGGGTCTGGCCCCAAGGTCACACTTAGAGGTCAAAGGTCAAATCGTGTCCGGTAAATAACTTAACGTAAATAAGTGCTCACCTCAACCAAACGACGTGTCGTGCACAAAATCTAGGTCCATAGGTCAAGGTCATACTTATACTTCAAAGGACACTTTGGGAGCATTTATCACTTACAGCGATATTTCTTGTTTTTAGCTCTACTGATCAAAGATCTAAACACCTTGTCCGTCCGTATACTTTTTTTTGTGGTGACTACTCCTCTGAAACTACTTGACGGATTTTCATGAAACTTCCCAGGATGTGCTCCTGATGTGTAGTTGATCCTAGCAAAAATTCAGGTCGGTCAGAAACTAAAGGTGGCCATGGCTAAAAATAGATTTTAAAAATGCAATTTTGTATCGACTACTGTATTCATCTGAATATAATCAGCACCTAAGTATAATACACACCACCTACATTTACACAATATTTGCAGGAAAAAAACGTATCTCTACTTATAATCCGCAACTGATTTTTGCTTTCAGGTTTGTTGCAGATGACAAAAATAATATGAAGATTGAAAAAAATATATGAACAATAAAATAAATTATCGTTGTTCGAACTTTTGGTAGTTTATTTTGGTAATGGAAGTAACTCTAAGAGAATGACATCTAAAAGACGGGACCTTTTTTACCATCTAAACAAATAGGTCAATCGTGTCAGTTACTGCTCAAACTTGTCAAATTCATCAGCTCAGAATGTAATTGTTATCACAGTCTCATGCCAATTAAGATAGCAACACAATTGACAACAAACACAGGATATAACCTGTGATTTAGTGTCAAACTGTCAAAACACCAGTCCATCCAGTCCAGTCTTCACTTTTGTTTATACAGTGTCCCGTTAATCAGTCTATAGCGGTCTACAGCAATCACAGCAGAACCTGTCTATGTTTTGAAATTTACTGTTCGGTAAATCATAGTTAATCTGGACCGAAACATTCTGAAAAAGACATATGAAATTGAATTCCTGTATATTATCCGCACCCCTTGATTTTTAGCTCTACTGATCAGAGATCAGCAGAGCTTATGCCGTGGTGCGTCGTCCGTCCGTCCGTTAACTTTTATTTGTAGCGACTACTCCTCTGTAACTAGTGGATGGATATTCATAAAACTTTACAGAAATGTTGCCCATGAAGTCTAGTTGATCCTAGCAAAAATTCATGTTGATGTGAAATCCAAGATGGCCACCAAAGCTAAAAATAGATTTTTAGCTCTACTGATCAGAGATCAGCAGAGCTTATGCCGTGGTGCGGCGTCCGTCGTCCGTCTGTCTGTCCGTATGTCCGTCCGTCTGTCTGTCCGTAAACTTTTTTTTGTAGCGACTACTCCTCTGAAACTACTGAATGGAGTTTCATGAAACTTTACAGAAATGTTGCCCATGAAGTCTAGTTGATCCTAGCAAAAAATCATGTAGATGTGAAATCCAAGATGGCCGCCAAATCTAAAAAGAGGTTTTTAAAAAACAAGTTTGTAGCGACTACTTCTTGAAAACTCTAAGGGATATTGCTATGGGACTTTTTCTAAAATGATCAGCATGACATGATGTTGGTCCTTGTCGAAAATAATTTTGATTCGACGTTAAACATGGCTGCCAGCGGCCATCTTTGTTTACATAGAGTTATATAATGAAAACTTGTAGCGACTACTCCTCTGAAACTACTTGACGGATTTTCATGAAACTTCACAGGAATGTTGCTCTTGATGTCTAATTGATCCTAGCAAAATTTCAGGTCGGCCGGAAATTCAAGATGGCCGCCACGGCTAAAAATAGATTTTTAAAAAATAAGTTTGTAGCGACTACTTCTTGTAAACTATAAGAGATATTGATATGGGACTTTTTCTAAAATGATCAGCATGACATGATGTTGGTCCTTGTCGAAAATCGTTTTGATTCGACGTTAAACATGGCTGCCAGCGGCCATCTTTGTTTACATAGAGTTATATAATGATAACTTGTAGCGACTACTCCTCTGAAACTACTTGACGGATTTTCATGAAACTTCACAGGAATGTTGCTCTTGATGTCTAATTGATCCTAGCAAAATTTTAGGTCAGCCGGAAATTCAAGATGGCCGCCACGGCTAAAAATAGATTTTTAAAAAATAAGTTTGTAGCGACTACTTCTTGAAAACTATAAGAGATATTGATATGGGACTTTTTCTAAAATGATCAGCATGACATGATGTTGGTCCTTGTCGAAAATCGTTTTGATTCGATGTTAAACATGGCTGCAAGCGGCCATCTTTGTTTACATAGAGTTATATAATGAAAACTTGTAGCGACTACTCCTCTGAAACTACTTGACGGATTTTCATGAAACTTCACAGGAATGTTGCTCTTGATGTCTTATTGATCCTAGCAAAATTTCAGGTCGGCCGGAAATTCAAGATGCCGCCACGGCTAAAAATAGATTTTAAAAAAATAAGTTTGTAGCGACTACTTCTTGAAAACTATAAGAGATATTGATATGGGACTTTTTCTAAAATTATCAGCATGACATGATGGTTATCCGAGTCGAACATTATTTTGATTCGACGTTAAACATGGCTGCCAGTGGCCATCTTTGTTTACATAGAGTTATATAATGATAACTTGTAGCGACTACTCCTCTATAAAATACTTGACGGATTTTCATGAAACTTCACACGAATGTTGCTCTTGATGTCTAATTGATCCTTGCAAAATTTCGGGTCGGCCGGAAATTCAAGATGGCCGCCATGGCTAAAAATAGATTTTCAAAATACAAGTTTGTAGCGACTACTTCTTGAAAACTATAAGTGATATTGATATGGGACTTTTTCTAAAATGATCAGCATGATGTGATGGTTATTCAAGTCGAACATTATTTTGATTCGACGTTAAACATGGCTGCCAGTGGCCATGTTTGTTTACATAGAGTTATATAATGATAACTTGTAGCGACTACTCCTCTGAAACTACTTGACGGATTCTCATGAAACTTCACACGAATGTTGCTCTTGATGTCTAATTGATCTAAGCAAAATTTCAGGTCGGCCGGAAATTCAAGATGGCCGCCATGGCTAAAAATAGATTTTCAAAATGCAAGTTTGTAGCGACTACTCTTGAAAACTATAAGTGATATTGATATGGGACTTTTTCTAAAATGATCAGCATTACATGATGTTGGTCCTTGTCAAAAATTATTTTGATTACATGTTAAACATGGCTGTCAGCGGCCATCTTTGTTTACATAGAATTATATAATGAAAACTTGTAGCAACTACTCATCTGAAACTACTTGACGGATTTTCATGAACTTCACAGGAATGTTGCTCTTGATGTCTAATTGATCCTAGCAAAATATCAGGTCGGCCGGAAATTCAAGATGGCCGCCACGGCTAAAAATAAATTTTCAAAAAACAAGTTTGTAGCGACTACTTCCTAAAATCAAAATCAATCAGTAGAGCTTCAAGGTCATTGACCTCTTGTTATAAATTCTGGGAGTAAAAAGTGTGGATTATATTCAGGCGATTACGGTAGTTCTCAAAACCCATAAGTGATATTGATTTGGAACCTTTACCAAAATGACTGCCATGACATGTAGTTGGTCCTAACCAAAGTTCATTTTGATTTGATGTCAAACATGGCCGCCAGCAGCCATCTTTGTTTAGATAGAGTTATATAGGAAAAACTTGTGGCGAAAAAAAATAATTTTGCTCGACACTTTACAGGAATGTTGCTCTTGATGTCTAGTTGGTCCTAAGTAAAAATCAGTTTGGCCAGAAATTTAAAATGGCCGCCACAGGTAAATATACATTTTTAGCTCGACTGATCAGAGACTACTTGACACTTTTTTATGAAACTTCACAGGAATGTTGCTCTTGATGTCTAATTGATCCCAGAATTTTTTTAGGTCGACCGGAAAACTGTAAGTGATATTGATATCAGACTTTTTCTAAAACGATCAGCATGATGTGGTGTCGATCCTTGTCGAAAATTATTTGATTCGGCATTAAACGGGCACCAGTGGTCATCTTTGTTTACATAGAGTTTGTATAGTAAAAATTTGTAGCGACTACTCCTCTGAAACTACTTGACGGATTTACATAAAACTTCACAGGAATGTTGCTCTTGATGTCTAGTTGATCCTAGCACAATTTCAGGTCGGCCGGAAATTCAAGATGGCCACCACGGCTAAACAAAGATTTTTAGCTCGACTGATCAGAGATCAGCAGAGCTTATGCCGTGGTGCATCGTCCATCCGTCCGTCTGTCCGTCTGTCTGTCCGTCCGTCTGTCCGTAAACTTTTTTTTGTAGCGACTACTCCTCTGAAACTACTGAATGGATTTTCATGAAACTTTACAGAAATGTTGCCCATGAAGTCTAGTTGATTCTCGCAAAAATTCATGTTGATGTGAAATCCAAGATGGCCGCAAAATCTAAAAATAGGTTTTTAAAAAACAAGTTTGTAGCGACTACTTCTTGAAAACTAAGTGATATTAATATGTGACTTTTTCTAAAATGATCAGCATGACATGATGTTGGTCCTTGTCGAAAATGGTTTTGATTCGACGTTAAACATGACCATCTTTGTTTACATAGAGTTATATAATGAAAACTTGTAGCGACTACTCCTCTAAAACTACTTGACGGATTTTCATGAAACTTCCCAGGAATGTTGCTCTTAATGTCTAATTGATCCTAGCAAAATTTCATGTCGGCCAGAAATTCAAGATGGCCGCCACAGCTAAAAATAGATTTTTAAAAAATAAGTTTGTAGCGACTACTTCTTGAAAACTATAAGTGATATTGATATGGGACTTTTTCTAAAATGATCAGCATGACATGATGGTTATCCGAGTAGATTCGACGTTAAACATGGCTGCCAGTGGCCATCTTTGTTTACATAGTGTTATATAATGAAACTTGTAGCGATTACTCCTCTGAAACTACCTTACGGATTTTCATAAAACTTCACACAAATGTTGCTCATGATATTGATCCTAGCAAAATTTCAGGTCGGCCGGAAATTCAAGATGGCTGCCATGGCTAAAAATAGATTTTCAAAATAAAAGTTTGTAGCGACTACTACTTGAAAACTATAAGTGATATAGATATGGGACGTTTTCTAAAATTGTCAGCATGACAAGATGTTGGTCCTTGTCAAAAATCATTTTGATTCGATGTTAAACATGGCTGTCAGCGGCCATCTTTGTTTACACAGAGTTATATAATGAAAACTTGTAGCGACTACTCCTCTGAAACTACTTGACGGATTTTCATGAAACTTCACAGGAATGTTGCTCTTGATGTCTAATTGATCCTAGCAAAATTTCAGGTCGGCCGGAAATTCAAGATGGCCGCCACAGCTAAAAATAAATTTTCAAAAAACAAGTCTGTAGCGACTACTTCCTGAAATCAAAATCAATCAGTAGAGCTTCAAGGTCATTGACTTCTTGTTAAAAAGAAGTTTGTAGCGACTACTTCTTGAAAACTGTAAGTGATATTGATATGGGACTTTTTCTGAAATGATCAGCATGACAAGATGTTGATCCTTGTAGAAAATTATTTTGATTCGACATTAAACATGGCTGCCAGTGGCCATCTTTGTTTACCTAGAGTTATATAGTAAAAACTTCAACTTGTAGCGACTACTCCTCTGAAACTACTTGACAGATTTTATGAATCTTCACGGGAATGCTGACCTAGCTATCAAAATCTATCAGTAGAGCTTCAAGGTCATTGACCTCTTGTTAAAAACAAGTTTGTAGCGACTACTTTTTGAAAAATGTAAGTGATATTGATATGGAACTTTTTCTGAAATGAGCATGACAAGATGTTGATCCTTGTCGAAAATTATTTTGATTTCACATTAAATATGGCTGCCAGAGGCCATCTTTGTTTACCTAAAGTTATATAGTAAAAACTTCAACTTGTAGCGACTACTCCTCGGAAACTACTTGACAGATTTTTATGAAACTTCACAGGAATGCTGATCTAGCTATCAAGATCTATCAGTAGAGCTTCAAGGTCATTGACCTCTTGTTAAAAACTATGTGATGGAATTTCATAAAACTTGACAGGAATGTTGCTCTTGATGTCTAGTTGATCCTAGCAGGTCAGTAGGAAATTCAAGATGATGGCCACCACTGCTTAAAATAGATTTTAAAAATGCGACTGTGGAGACTGCTTCTCAAAAACCGTAAGTGATATTGAAATGGAACCTTTACCAAAATGAATAGTGCAACACGGACTTGATAACCAAGACTTGCAACAGGTACTTGGTAACCAAGATTCATTTCGATTCGATGTCAAACATGGCCACCAGAGGCCATCTTTATTTACATAGAGTTATATAGGAAAAATTGTGGCGATTACTCCTTTGAAACTACTTGATGGAATTTCATGAAACTTGACAGGAATGTTGCTCCTGATGTCTAGTTGATACTAGCAAAATTTCAGGTCTGTAGTAAATTCAAGATGGCTGCCACTGATAATAATATATTTAAAAAATGTGACTGTGGCGACTACTTCTCACAAACCAGAAGATGTTTTATTGAAACCTATACCAAAAGGACTGGCATGACATCTTGCAGGCTGATCAGGGTTTACACCGTTTTGGTGCTCATCAGTCATTTGTCCCAAACACCCCTTTGTACTATAAATGGACAGGTCCAAATTCAAAGAAAGGACTCCATTATACATTCATAGTGGGGTAAGGATTAAGTCTCCTTTGTATTTTTGGCTCTCAGAAAAATACTAAAAACAAATTGTTGGATTTTAAGATTTTATTTTGATTCTGATTTTCCAAATATAACCACTGAGACAAGAGCAAGTCTACTTGTACTGGTGAGATAGTAACCTAATTCTCAGGAGAAATTGCATGACCTGTGACCTGGTCACACACTTGCTATATTTATGAATATGGATCATTCCATTTATGTTACAAAAGGGTGATTTGTTATGAGAAATAACTGTTGAGCAGCAAATAGGATCTATTAAGGTTGATGTTAGAGATTTTATTGGTATAGCTTTATAACTAAAATTTGTGGTAGCATTATGACATGTTAAGCTGGAAAAAGATATATTCTTTAGACTAGGATACAATTGAATGAGATTTTGTTGTTGCATAGGTAATGTTGCATATTTAGGAATATAGGAATGTTGCTCTTGATTGGTAAATATCAGGTTAGCCTAAAATTCAAGATGGCCACCATGGCTAAAAATAGATTTTTAGATACGATTTTGTTCGGTTTGGTACCTTTACCAAAATGACTTTAATAAAACTTTACAGGAATGATGTCCAGTTAGTCCCAAGTGAAAATCGGGTTGGCTGGAAATTCAAGATGGCTTCTGCAGCTTAAATACAAGTTTGTGGCAACTACTTCTCACAAACAATAAGTGGTATTGATTTGGAACCTTTACTAAAATGACTGGCATGACATGTAGTTGGTCCTGAACAAAATTAATTTTGATTCTATTTCAAACATGGCCGCCAGCGGCTATCTTTGTTTACATATCTTTGTTTACATAGAGTGACATAGGAAAAACTTGTGGAGACTACTTCTCTGAAAGTGTTGGTCTTATTTCCATAAAACTTCAATGTTCCCATGGCTAATCTGGCTATCCAAACCTATCAGTAGAGCTTCAAGGTCATTGACCTCTTGTTATAATTGAAAATATTGGCTTAAAAACATAATGTTCTACCTTTATTCAAAAATAAGAAGCACATACTAGTTCCTGTCATAATGTTTTATATCGAAGGAATCATTAGACAACACATTAAAATGAACATATTCGGGGAGAATTTCAAGATATTCAATTCAGTTACAAAGGGGTTGTTGCATATTCCGGAACTAGCTTCCTTTAAAAGGGCTTTAAAAACCATGGAAAAAGATGAAAGAATTATCGAAATATCATGAAAAATACAGGAGATATGGTCTTTTAAAAATGTGCAAACATTCTTAAACGGAGGCAGCCATCTTGGATTGATGACGTCATCACGCCTGTTTACCATGTATTGCATATTGATAAATATCATTTAAACAAAAGAATACAGCTGTAAAAACATGTAAATCGTAAAAAGAGCATATACAGTATAACTATATTACTTTGTATTTATAATTTAATCATTTATTTGCTTTAAACACTATTTACTATCAAGTTTCCATATATGGAAAACGGCGCTATGACGTCATCATTCAAAAATGCTTTCATTCTTTTTGCACATTTTCAAAAGGTTATATCTCTTATATTGTTTAAGATATTCTGATAGTTTTTTCAACATTTACCACGGATATTAAAGCCTTTTAAATGAAACTAGTTCCAGAATAGTGCAACATCCCCTTTAAAATCATATCCAAAGGTATCATGAACTGGTTCAGAAGTCTTTAATGTTATGCCTGCATGGGCAGTGGGACTATAAATCTGAGGTAACACATGCACATTTAACCGGTTCCATTTTGTCTCACTTCAGCACAACATTTGGAGGATGAAGAGCCTAATGATGTTGTCTTTTATGTCTTGCTTCGTGCTGTCAACAAATTCCAAGAGCAATACAGTAGTTATCCTGGCTGGTATACCGACAAAGTGGAGTCAGATGTTGTAAAATTAAAGGTGGGTAACTTAATGCGAGACATGAATTCCATTATGTTGTTTAGGTACATTGCCCTAGGTGTTAGAAGGAACACTATTGTTTTTGGGGGCAGTAATTCATAGGTCAAGGTCACAGTGACCTTATATGGAAATATGCATTCTGCACAATAACTTCAAAATCATAACACCTACACTCATAAAACTTCATAGGTACATAGAAGAAGAACCCTATGCATTTGGGGCCAGTAGGTCAAAGGTCAAGGTCACAGTGACCTGATATGGAAATATAATCCACATAACGTCAAAACCATTAAACCTACACTTATAAAACTTCATTGGTACATTGCCCTAGGTGAGAGAAGGAGCCCTATTGATTTTGGGGCCAGTAGGTCAAAGGTAAAGGTCATGGTGACCTTATATGGAAATTGCATTCCGCACAGTAACACCAAAATCGTAACACCTACACTCATAAAACTTCATACATACATTGCCCATGGTGAATGGAGAAACCCTAATGTGTTTGGGGTCAGTAGTTCAAAGGGCAAGGTCCCCGTCACCTTATATGGAAGTATTAATTCCACATGATAACTTCAAAACCATAACACCTACACTCTTGAAATTTTATAGGTTCATCACCCTTGTTGATAGCAGGAACCCTAGTGCTTTTGGAGTTAAAGGTCAAGATCATTGTCCTTATATGGAAATATGAATTCCACATAATTTCAAAAACGTAACATCTACACTCATGAAACTTCATAGGTTCATCGCCCTTGTTGAAAGCAGAAACTCAATTTCTTTTGGGGTCAAAGATCACAGTATATATTTGACCTTATATTGCAATTCCACACAATAACTTCAAAACCGTAACACCTACACTCATAAAACTTCATAGGTACTACATTGCCCTAATTGAGAGGAGGTACCCTATTGTTTTTGGAGCCAGTAGGTCAAAGGTCAAGGTCACAGTGACCTTATATGGAAATAGACATTCCAAACCATAATACCCATACTTATTAAACTTCGTAGGTACATTGCCTTTGGTGAGAGGAGGAACTCTATTGATTGTGGTTCAATGGGACAAAGGTCAAGGTGGCCATGACCTTATATGGAAATAGGCATTCCTCGCGATAACTTCGAAACTATAACCCCCACACTCAAGAAAGCTATATTGACTTTGGTGAGAGGAGGAACCCTATTGATTTTGGGTCAAAGGTCAAGGTCGCCTTGACATTATGGCATTACTAGCCAATGACCATACTAAAATATGAAGGTCAAGGTCTCACTGTAGGTCATTATATGGGTTAAATACTCAGTTTTTCCTTCATGAAAACTTAACGTTGGCTATAACTTTCTCATTTCTTGATATTTCTTCATCAAACTTTCAATATATACTCATCATGACAACACCAACATGAACATACTAAAATATAAAGGTCAAGGTCACACTGAAGGTCGTTATATGAGTTAAATACTCATTTTATTCACAAAAACTTAACGTTGGTTATAACTTTCTCATTTCTTGATATTTCTTCATCAGACTCATCATGACAACATTGACATGACAATACTAAAATATAAAGGTCAAGGTCACACTGAAGGTCATTATATGGGTTAAATACTCATTTTTTCTTCACGAAAACTTTAGTCAGGCCAGTTTGTCAAGGTCATTTATCTGGGTCCAAATAAACTTGTTATACTGACAAAGCGCTGACAGGCGACACACGTGTTCCGTGGAACACCCATCTAGTGAATGTATTGTTCCCAAACTTCATATACTCATAACAACTGATGACCTTATGCCACTCTACATCCCCAATCATTGATTGCCTAATTTATTACAGAATTATGGCCTTTTCTTTGACCTAGATTTTGCATCTGTCCTGTCCCTGTCCCTGTCACCTCCTGTAACACATTTTTTAATACTTGCATATCTTGAGCATTTTTTAATGGATTGTTCCCAAACTTCATATACTCATAACAACTGATGACCGTATGTCACTCTTCATCCCCAATCATTGATTGCCGAATTTATTACACAATTAAGGCCATTTGTTAAAACTTAGAATTGTCCACTCTAATTATGTATAATGACCTGTTAAAATATTTCTCAAACATTTTCAAATTGATTGTTCCCCAACATCATTTACACATAACATGTGATGACCTTATGTCCCTCTACATCACCCATCATTGATTGCCAAATTTATTACAGAATTATGGCCCTAAGTTTGACTTAGAATAGTCCACTCTAATTATGTATAATGACCTGTTAAAATATTTCTTCTCAAACATTTTCGAATTGATTGTTCCCAAACTTCATGTACACATAACAACTGATGACCTTATGTCCCTGTACATCACCCATTTTTGAGGCCCTTTATTTGAATTTTTGCGATGTTCTCGAAGTATAACAAGTCACAATCTTTTGCGATGTTCTCGAAGTATAACACGTCACTAATTGTATAAAAGAGGTTTTATACAATTTGTGACCCATCATTGACGTGTTATACTTTGATAACATCGCAAAAAATGAAAAACAATCCTACAAACTTATATCAATGATAATCTTTACTGAACGTCCATTTTATTTCACATGCCCCAGTAAGCTCTAAATTAAATTTATTTCAGTCGAACCGATAAGCCAAATCACACATTTTCAAATTTGAAATCTACACCACCCAAGGTATACTGTAGGCAAAATGCTATCGTATTCACTGTTAGTTTACTTACATTTTAATTTTAAGTTGCAAGCCATTATAACCATATATTGGTAATTTTTTGAACAGAGACGTTAGTTGAAATGTCACAACAACTCAATTTTACATTCAATTTACCCTTTAACATAAACAACTATGAGATTATGAACTACATGTAAACAATGGAGACTGCCAGGGAGTACAGAAAGTTACTATCTCAGAGGCTAATTTTGATTTGAAATTACTTCAAACATCTGTAATACCACTCACCGTGTCATTTTCAACACATATAAGGTTTTATATGACGACTTCCTGTGGTTGAGGTAGAAAAAAAATCACCCTTCTAGTTTAATCACGGTGGCGAAACCAATTTACTTTTTAATCATTCAGTCATGCCAAAAAATTGTAAACAGCTCGCTTGATTCAGTTGTTTTTTTGGCTTCATGATTTTCTTAATATTTAACAAATTGTACTCAACAAAATCGCAAGTATCCTCCAAAGTGAGTTCTTTCCTCTGCCATAAAAAATAATTTGATGCATCCAGTACTTCCGGAGATTAGCCCTCCGAAAAACTCAGATATTAAAGAAATCTATGACCATGTACATTGTGGGAGGGCTAATCTTAGAAAGTACTGAAGTAATAAGTTTTTTACCTTTTCCGACGGAGAGAAGACCTCAGTTTGTACAGGTATGTGTGCTTTAGGTGAACAAAATTATTTAAATGAAGTTATGAAGCAAAAATTGAATCGAGCGCTTTTCTGATATTTTTTTGCCGAGAACCCGATCAAAAAGTCCTGTGGTTTCGCCACCGTGTTAATTATATCTCCGTGGAACAATTAATTATTACACAGAGATTATTGGATCCAAATGTACGGACGGATAGACAGACAGGGGTAGACCTATAGTACCCTCCGGTTTAAACCGTTTAAACCAGTATGGGACTAATAAAATACAGGCAACATTTTTATATATTCTTGGTGTTATAGCTAGGTTCTCGACAGAGCCATTGCTTGACATTCTAAAACACGTCACAGCCATGGTGCCTAAAGTGACTGATTATCTTAACATCATCTACGTGCCGAAACACCAATATCATATACTTAACTCTTAATTTATGTTCATAAAAAGGAGTTACAGGGCATCGTAATTGTTCATGAAGTACTCTGAAATAGTGGAAAATTACGCCTTCATCTCAAATCCTGAATCCGCATCTGCCGTAAGTCGTAAACATGCACTGAATGAATTGAATTACATTTTAAGGCCCAGCAACACGAACGGTTATATGGCGCCTAACAGGAAGGAACAAGCCAGGCTCATCCTCCATTTACATAAAGATAAAATATCGAGCATGGGTCTAGAACCTTCTTACCTGCAGAACTGCAGAGTTATTGCAAATGCGATAGTAGATACTCCATTTATGACAGAGCCACGTTTCCATACACAGTGTCATGATGAAGACGTTGAATGAGCATGATAAAAAATGACAAAAAGAATATGAATGTGGGGGGAGGGGAGTGTGGGGTGTGGGAGGGGTCTACCTCTCTGCATGTGACGGTGTGTTTGTGAGATTGCAGTGGTTGTTTTCTACCCTGGCAACCACACGGTGGAAACATGCACTGAAAATAGTTATTTTAAATAGTTGACTACACCAGTGACATGTACATATGTCTGTGATTACACTCACAATCCAGGAGACAATTCAATGTCCACATTATTTTCGCACTATTAAAAGTGATATTAAATGCAATTACATGTATATACGGGCTTTTAATTAGTAATCGTCATATTGCCACAATCACTGTACTGACAATATGTCAATTACGATCTGATTTGTCGATTTATCTCGGCGTGGACCTGCAACCCCGGAGGTCCCACGTTCTAGCCTCATCGGTGCCACATATTCATTGGTGCGTTCTTGAGCCTGACACTTTCCCTTAGCCTCGTTCATTAGACGAAAACGTAAAATAGGCAGTCTCGTGTATTTGAGTCTTATTTTCGAAAAAGAACCACAGGAATCCAGCTTTAATAAGTTTAGACAGAGATCTAAGAAGTAATGGTTTATTACGTCTCTGGTGTAGGGCAGGGTTCATAATTCCGATCTATTCTGTTCCCTATATGGGGCGGCTTTAAAAATTGTTCTTTACGAAAAATAAAAAAGGGGCGGGGAGGGCATCTTCTCCTCCATGGTCACCTGAAATTGAAGACTAACAATCTATGGCACTAGGCACTAGCGTCTTATTCTGGAACTATTCAAACATGCCAGCATGCGGTTGCCATTATATGCATACGCGTAGGAGCTGGGTATGCTTTGGCCCCCCAATAATTTGAAGAAAAAAATGGTTATCGCTCAAAAAGTACTTTTTTCCCTATATAATGTTGTATGTTTTGGTGTAATTGAGAGTGGATAACGTTTTTTAGCTCTACTGATCAAAGGTCAGCAGAGCTTATGCCAGGGTCCGTCTGTCCGTAAACTTTTTTTGTAGTGACTCTGAAACAACTGCATGGATTTTCATGAAACTTTATAGAAATGTTGCCCATCATGTCTAGTTGATCTTAGCAAAAATTCACTTTGATGAGAAATTCAAGATGGCTGCCAAAGCTAAAAATAGCTTTTTAAGAAACAAGTTTGTAGCGACTACTTCTTGAAAACTATAAGTGATATTGATATGGGACTTTTTCTAAAATGATCAGCATGACATGATGTTGGTCCTTATCGAAAATCATTTTGATTCGACATTATCCGGGTGCCAGCGGCCATCTTTGTTTACATAGAATTATATAGTAAAAACTTGTAGCGACTTACCCTCTAAAACTACTTGAAGGATTTTCAGGAATGTTGCTCTTGATGTCTAGTTGATCCTGGCAGAAATTCACGTTGATGTCAAATCCAGGATGGCCACCAAAGCTAAAAGTAGATTTGTAAAAAACAAGTTTGTAGCGACTACTTTTTGAAAACTATAAGAGATGTTGCTATGGGATTTTTTCTAAGATGATCAGCATGACCTGATGTTGGCCCTTATCGAAAATTATTTTGATTCGACATTATCCGGGTGCCAGCGGCCATCTTTGTTTACATAGAATTATATAGTAAAAACTTGTAGCGACTTACCCTCTAAAACTACTTGAAGGATTTTCAGGAATGTTGCTCTTGATGTCTAGTTGATCCTGGCAGAAATTCACGTTGATGTCAAATCCAGGATGGCCACCAAAGCTAAAAGTAGATTTGTAAAAAACAAGTTTGTAGCGACTACTTTTTGAAAACTATAAGAGATGTTGCTATGGGATTTTTTCTAAGATGATCAGCATGACCTGATGTTGGCCCTTATCGAAAATTATTTTGATTCAACGTTTAATATGGCTGCCATAGAGTTCTATAGTAAACACTTGTAGCGACTACTCCTCTGAAACTACCTGACAGATTTCCATGAAACTTCAAAGGAATGTTGTCTTGATGTCTAGTTGATCCCTGCAAAATTTCAGGTTGGCCGGAAATTCAAGATGGCCACCATAGCTGAATATAGATTTTAAAAAACAAGTTTGTAGCGACTACTTCTTTAAAACTATAAGTGATATTGATATAGGACCTTTTCTAAAATTATCAGCATGACATGATATTGGTCTTGTCTATCGACATTAAACATAGCTGCCAGCGTCCATCTTTGTTTACATGGGGTTATATAGGAAAACTCCTGTGAACTAATTGACGGATTTTCATGAAACTTCACAGGAATGTTGCTCTTGATGTCTAGTTGATCCTAGCATAAATTCGGGTTGGCTGGAAATACAAGAAGGCCGCCACATCTATAATAGATTTTAAAAAATACTTGTTTGTGACGTCTAATTTTCAAAAACCATAAGTGGTATTGATTTGGAACATCATTAAAATGACTGGCATGACATGTAGTTGGTCCTAACCAAAATTCATTTCAATTCGATGTCAAACATAAGCCAGCGGCGGCGACTACTCCTCCGAAACTACTTAATGAATTTTCATGAATCTTTACAGGAATGTTCCTCTTGAGGTCTAGTTGGTCCTAAGTAAAAAATCATGTTGGTCGGAAATTCAAGATGGCTGCCACAGCTGGAAATAGATTTTAAAAATGCAAGTTTGTGGCGACTACTTTTCAAAAACCATAAGTGGTATTAATTTGAAACCTTACTAATATGACTTGTGTGACATGTAGTTGGTCCTAAACAAGTCATTTCGGTTCAATATCAAACATAGCCACCAGAGGATAGAATTATACCAGAAAACTTTTGGCGATTACTCCTCTGAAACTACTTGATGGATTTTCATGAAACTTTACAGGAATGTTTCTCTTGATGTCTAGTTGGTACTAAGTAAAAACCAGATCGACCGGTAATTCAAGATGGCAGCCATAGCTATAAATAGATTTTAAAAATACAACTGTGGCTACTACTTCTCAAAAAAACACAAGTGGTATTGATGTGGCACCTTTACTAAAATGACTGGCATAACATGTAGTTGGTCCTAAGCAAAAAATTTTCGATTTGATATCAAACATGGCCAACATCTGCCATCTTTGTTTATAAAGAGTGCTGGTCCTATTTCCATAAAACTTCACAAGTTCTCATGGCTGATCTAGCTATCAAAACCTATCAGTAGAGCCGTCGTCTGTCGTCAACATTTAGCTTGTTTACACGATAGAGGCCACATTACTGGAGCAATCTTAACCAATTTTTAGCTCTTCTGATCAGAGATTTAGCTCTTCTGATCAGAGATCAGCAGAGCTTATGCCGTGGTGCGGCGTCCGTCGTCCGTCTGTCCGTCCGTCTGTCCGTAAACTTTTATTTGTAGCGACTACTCCTCTGAAACTACTGGATGGATATTCATGAAACTTTACAGAAATGTTGCCCATGAAGTCTAGTTGATCCTAGCAAAAATTCATGTTGATTTGAAATCCAAGATGGCTGCCAAAGCTAAAAATAGATTTTTAAAATACAAGTTTGTAGCGACTACTTCTTGAAAACTATAAGTGATATTGATATGGGACTTTTTCTAAAATGATCAGCATGACATGATGTTGGTCGTTGTCAAAAATCGTTTTGATTCGACGTTAAACATGGCTGCCAGCGGCCATCTTTGTTTACATAGAGTTATATAGTAAAAACTTGTAGCGACTACTCCTCTGAAACTACTTGGCGGATTTTCATGAAACTTTACAGGAATGTTGCTCTTGATGTGTAATTGATCCTAGCAAAATTTCAGATCGGCCAGAAATTCAAGATGGCCGCCACAGCTAAAAATAGATTTTTAAAAAATAAGTTTGTAGCGACTACTCCTTGAAAACTAAAAGTGATATTGATATGGGACTTTTTCTAAAATGATCAGCATGACATGATGTTGGTTGTTGTCAAAAATCGTTTTGATTCGACGTTAAACATGGCTGCCAGCGGCCATCTTTGCTTACATAGAGTTATATAGTAAAAACTTGTAGCGACTACTCCTCTGAAACTACTTGACGGATATTCATGAAACTTCACAGGAATGTTTCTCTTGATGTCTAGTTGATCCTAGCAAAATTTCAGGCTGGCCGGAAATTCAAAATGGCCGCCACGGCTAAAAATAGATTTGAAATAAATACATTTGTAGCGACTACTTCTTGAAAACTGTAAGTGATATTGATATGGGACATTTTCTAAAATGATCAGCATGACATGATGTTGATCCTTGTCGAAATTTATTTCGATGCAACTTTAAACATGGCTGCTAGCGGCCATCTTTGTTTACATAGATTTATATAGTAACAACTTGTAGCGACTACTTCTCTGAAACTACTTGACACATTTTTATGAAACTTCACAGGAATGTTGCTCTTGATGTCTTATTGATCCCAGATTTTTTTTAGGTCGGCCGGAAATTCAAGATGGCCGCCATGGCTAAAAACAGATTTTTAAAAAAAAAGTTTGTAGCGACTACTTCTTGAAAACTGTAAGTGATATTGATATGGGACTTTTTCTGAAATGATCAGAATGACAAGATGTTGATCCTTGTCGAAAATTACTTTGATTCGACATTAAACATGGCTGCCAGTGGCCATCTTTGTTTACCTAGAGTTATATAGTAAAAACTTCAACTTGTAGCGACTACTCCTCTGAAACTACTTGACATTTTTAGCTCTACTGGCCAACGGCCAGCAGAGCTTATGGGATGGTGTGTTGTCCGTCGTCCGTCGTCCGTCTGTCTGTCGTCTGTCTGTCGTCTGTCGTCCGTTAACTTTTCTTCAAACGACTTCTCCTCAGAAACCGCTTGGCTAATTTTGACCAAACTTCACCTGGATGATCCTTAGATGAATGCTTTTTAGATTTGTTAAAATTAGGTCAGCGCTACATCCAAGATGGCTGCCATTACCATATATGGTCGAAACCTTAAAAAATCTTCTTCTCCATAACCGCTGGACAGATTTCAACAGTTTTTCTTTTAAAATGATCGCCAACGCCCAGACTATCAAGTTTGTTCAAATAAAGTCCCCGGGGTCAAAAATGGCCGTGCCCCGGGGGTCCAAAGTTTGTATATTGAGGTTTTGCATGTTTTTCATATAGACATATAGGAAAAAACTTTAAAAAATCTTCTTCTCTGAAACCACAAGGCACATATCTCTCATATATTACATGTAGCATCAGCTTATGGTCCTCTACTATGTTTGTTCAAATCATGACCCTGGGGTCAAATTTGTCTCCGCCCCGGGGGTCACAGTTTTACATAGACTTATATAGGATTTTTTTCTAAAAAATCTTCTTCTCGGAAACTACAACAGCCAGAGATTTGATACTTTGCATTTACTATAAGCTTATGGTCCTTTACCAAGTTTGTTCAAATGGTGACCCTCGGGTCACATTTGGCCCCGCCCCAAGGGTCACATGTTTTACATAGAAATGTATAGGGAAAAACTTAAAAAATCTTCTTCTCTGAAACTGCAAGAGCCAGAGGTTTAATATTTTGCATTTGCTATAAGCTTGTGGTCCTCTACCAAGTTTGTTCAAATGGTGACCCAGGGGTCACATTTGGCCCCAACCCGGGGGTCACAGTTTTACATAGGCTTGTTTAGGGGAAAACTGAAAAAAATCTTCTTCTCTGGAACCACATGGCACAGAGCTCTCATGTATTATATGTAGCATCAGCTTATGATCCTCTACTAAGTTTGTTCAAATGGTCAACCTGGGGTCAAATTTGTCCCCGCCCCGAGGGTCACAGTTTTACATAGACTTATATTGGATTTTTTTTTTAAAAATCTTCTTTTCGGAATCTACAAGAGCCAGAGGTTTGATATTTTACATTTATTATAAGCTTATGGTCCTTTACCAAGTTTGTTCAAATGGTGACCCTGGGGTCACATTTGGCCCCGCCCCAAGGGTCACATGTTTTACATAGACATGTATAGGGAAAAACTTAAAAAATCTTCTTCTCCGAAACTGCAAGAGCCTGAGGTTTAATATTTTGCATTTACTATAAGCTTATGGTCCTTTACCAATTTTGTTCAAATGGCGACCCTGGGGTCACATCTGGCCCCGCCCCGGGGGTCACAGTTTTACATAAATGCTTGTATAGGGAAAAACTGAACAAAATCTTCTTCTCTGGAACTGCAAGAGCCAGAGGTTTAATATTTTGCATTTGCTATAAGCTTATGGTCCTTTACCAAGTTTGTTCAAATGGTGACACTCGGGTCACATTTGACCCTGCCCCAAGGGTCACATGTTTTACATAGACATGTATAGGAAAAAACTTAAAAAACCTTCTTCTCTGAAACTGCAAGAGCCAGAGGTTTAATACTTTGCATTTGCTATAAGCTTATGGTCTTTTAACCAATTTGTTCAAATGGTAACACAGTTTTACTTAGGCTTGTATAGGCAAAAACTGAAAAAAATCTTCTTCTCTGGAACCACATGGCACAGAGCTCTCATGTATTACATGTAGCATCAGCTTATGGTCCTCTACCAAGTTTGTTCAAATGGTGACCCTGGTGTCAAATTTGGACGCGCCCCGGGGTTAACAGTTTTTAGCTCTACTGGCCAGGGGCCAGCAGAGCTTATGGGATGCTGTGTTGTCCGTCGTCCGTCGTCTGTCGTCTGTCTGTCGTCCGTTAACTTTTCTTCAAACGACTTCTCCTCAGAAACCGCTTGGCTAATTTTGACCAAACTTCACTTGGATGATCCTTAGATGAATGCTTTTTAGATTTGTTAAAACTAGGTCAACGCTACATCCAAGATGGCTGCCATTACCATATATGGTCGAAACCTTAAAAAATCTTCTTCTCCAGAACCGCTTGACAGATTTCAATAGTTTTTCTTTTTATAATGATCGCCAACGCCTAGACTATCAAGTTTGTTCAAATAAAGTCCCCGGGGTCAAAAATGGCCGTGCCCCGGGGGTCCAAAATTTGTATATTGAGGTTTTGCATGTTTTTCATATAGACATATAGGAAAAAACTTTAAAAAATCTTCTTCTCTGAAACCACAAGGCACAGAGCTCTCATGTATTACATGTAGCATCAGCTTATGGTCCTCTACTAAGTTTGTTCAAATGGTGACCCTGGGGTCAAATTTGTCCCCGCCCCGGGGGTCACAGTTTTACATAGACTTATATAGGATTTTTTATTAAAAAATCTTCTTCTCAGAAACTACAACAGCCAGAGGGTTGATATTTTGCATTTACTATAAGCTTATGGTCCTTTACCAAGTTTGTTCAAATGGTGACCTTAGGGTCACATTTGGCCCCGCCCCAAGGGTCACATGTTTTACATAGACATGTATAGGGAATTCTTCAAACGACTTCTCGTCAGAAACCGCTTGGCTAATTTTGATCAAACTTCAAATGGATGATCCTTAGATGAATGCTTTTTAGATTTGTTAAATTTAGGTCAGCGCTACATCCAAGATGGCTGCCATTACCATATATGGTCGAAACCTTAAAAAATCTTCTTCTCCAGAACCGCTTGACAGATTTCAACAGTTTTTCTTTTAAAATGATCGTCAACGCCTAGACTATCAAGTTTGTTCAAATAAAGTCCCCGGGGTCAAAAATGGCCGTGCCTCGGGGGTCCAAAGTTTGTATATTGAGGTTTTGCATGTTTTTCATATAGACATATAGGAAAAAAGTTTAAAAAATCTTCTTCTCTGAAACCACAAGGCACAGAGCTCTCATGTATTACATGTAGCATCAGCTTATGGTCCTCTACTAAGTTTATTCAAATGGTGACCCTGGGGTCAAATTTGTCCCCGCCCCGGGGGTCACAGTTTTACATAGACTTATATAGGATTTTCTTTTTAAAAATCTTCTTCTCGGAAACTACAACAGCCAGAGGTTTGATATTTTGCATTTACTATAAGCTTATGGTCCTTTACCAAGTTTGTTCAAATGGTGACCCAAGGGTCACATGTTTTACATAGACATGTATAGGGAAAAACTTAAAAAATCTTCTTCTCTGAAACTGCAAGAGCCAGAGGTTTAATATTTTGCTGTTGCTATAAGCTGATGGTCCTTTACCAATTGTGTTCAAATGCTGACCCTGGGGTCACATCTGGCCCCGCCCAGGGGGTCACAGTTTTACATCAATGCTTGTTTAAACAAAATTAATTTCTTTATTTTTTATTTTTTTATTTTAATTTTTTTTTGATTATTAATTTATTTTTTTTCATTTTTTTTTTTACTTTTTTTTTTCAATTTTTTTATTTATTTTTTTTTATTTTTTTTTATTTTTTATATATATATATATATTTTATATTTTTTTTATTTTTTTCGAAAAATTTTTTTCGATATTTTTTTCGATTTTTTTTTTTTTTTTTTCGAAATTTTTTTTTTATTATCTCTACTGGCCAACTTGGAAAACCAGCCAGATCGGACCAGTAATGACAGAGTTACTGCTCTTGATATAGTTAAAAATGCTATATTTTGCCTCTTTAAGACGATAGTCACTCGCTTCATTGATGTCATAAGAGCCATATTAGCCAGTAGAGCGTCCACAGGCCCTCTTGGGCCTCTTGTTTTTTTTTAATTATTTTTTTTTTTTTGTTTTTTGTTTTTTTTTATTCATTTTTTTTTTATTATCTCTACTCGCCAACTTGGAAAACCAGCCAGATCGTACCAGTAATGGCGGAGTTACGGCTCTTAATATAGTTAAAAATGCTATATTTTGCCTCTTTAAGACGATAGTCACTCGCTTCATTGATGTCATAAAAGCCATATTAGCCAGTAGAGCGTCCACAGGCCCTCTTGGGCCTCTTGTTTGGAATACTTGATAGTATAGACATATAAAATAAAAAATTGTGATTAGGGATCTCATATATCGGTCAGATCTTTAAAAGTGTAAAACTCTTTTTAGCTGACCTGAGCCGAAGGCTCAAAGGTGAGCTATTGGGATCACTCTTCGTCCGTCGTCGTCGTCCGTCCGTCTGTCGTTAACTTTTGCTTCAAACGACTTCTCCTCAGAAGCCGCGTGGCCAATTTTGGCCAAACTTCACGTGGATGATCCTTAGGTGAATGTTTTTAGATTTATTAAAATTAGGTCAGCGCGACATCCAAGATGGCCGCCATTACCATATACGGTCGAAACCTTAAAAAATCTTCTTCTCAAGAACCGCTGGACAGATTTCAACAGTTTTTCTTTTAAAATGATCGCCAACGCCTAGAGTATCAACTTTGTTCAAATAAAGTCCCCGGGGTCAAAAATGGCCATGCCTCGGGTGTCCAAAGTTTGTATATTGAGATTTTGCATGTTTTTCACATAGACATATAGGAAAAAACTTTAAAAAATCTTCTTCTCTGAAACCACAAGGCACAGAGGTCTCATGTATTACATGTAGCATCAGCTTAGGCCTTTTTTTTTTAATGACTTGGTTTACGGATCCGCCGAGTCTAATTTTCCCGTTTTGGAAAAAAAATAAAATTGTACTTTTCAATTTTTTTTATTTTTTTTTTATTTTTTTTATTTTATTTTTTTTTTATTTTTATTTTATTTATTTTTTTTTTCCACTCGTGTCAAGGACATGCTCGGTTATCTAAACTATGCTATTAAACATGGATTTCGATAGGGATCTACGAAAAGTGATGTTCGATTTTTGATTCCCTCCCCCTTTTTGACTTAAAACGTCAACATTTTGCTTGTAATTTTTTCTCTCAATTTCCCCTGAGTAATTTTATTTTTATTTTTATTTCGACCTCCTGACGTAATTTTTTCAGAAAAAATCCGTAAACCAAGTTATTAAAAAAAAAAGGCCTTATGGTCCTCTACTAAGTTTGTTCAAATGGTGAGCCATTGGGTCAAATTTGTCCCCGCTCCGGGGGTCACAGTTTTACATAGACTTATATAGGGGGGGGAAAAAAATCTTCTTCTCGGAAACTATTTTGTTCAAATGGTGACGCTCGGGTCACATTTGGCTCCGCCCCAAGGGTCACATGTTTTACATAGACATGTATAGGGAAAAACTTAAAAAATCTTCTTCTCTGAAACTGCAAGAGCCAGAGGTTTAATATTTTGCATTTGCTATAAGCTTATGATCCTATACCAAGTTTGTTCAAATGGTGACCCAGGGGTCACATTTGGCCCCGCCCCGGGGGTCACAGTTTTACATAGGCTTGTATAGGGAAAAACTTAAAAAATCTTCTTCTCTGGAACCACATGGCACAGAGCTCTCATGTATTGCATGTAGCATCAGCTTATGATCTTCTACTTAGTTTGTTCAAATGGTGACCCTGGGGTCAAAATTGTCCCCGCCCCGGGGATCACAATTTTACATAGACTTATATAGGAAAAAAAATAAAAAATCTTCTCGGAAACTACAAGAGCCAGAGGTTTGATATTTTGCATTTACTATAAGCTTATGGTCCTTTACCAAGTTTGTTCAAATGGTGACCCTCGGGTCACATTTGGCCCCGCCCCAAGGTTCACATGTTTTACATAGACATGTATAGGGAAAAACTTAAAAAATCTTCTTCTCAGAAACTGCAAGAGCCAGAGGTTTAATATTTTGCATTTGCTATAAGCTCATGGTCCTCTACCAATTTTGTTCAAATGGTGACCCTGGGGTCACATTTGGCCCCCGCCCCGGGGGTCACAGTTGTACATAGGCTTGAATATCAAAAACAATCTTCTTCTCTGGAACTGCAAGAGCAAGAGGTTTAATATTTTGCATTTGCTATAAGCTTATGGTCCTCTACCAAGTTTGTTCAAATGGTGACCCTGGTGTCAAACTTGGTCGCGCCCATGGGGGTCACAGTTTTATATAGACATATATATAGGAAAAAACAATCTTCTCTGAAACTGCAAGAGCCAGAGGTTTAACATTTTGCATTTACTATAAGATTATGGTCCTCTACCAAGTTTGTTCAAATGGTGACCCTGGGGTAATATTTGACCCCACTCCGTGGGTCACAGTTTTACATAGACTTATATAGGAAACACATTAAAGTCTTCTTCTCTGGAACTACAAGAGCCAGAGGTTTAATATTTTGCATTTACTATATTCTTATGGTCCTTTACCAAGTTCGTTCAAATGGTGACCCTGGGTTCACATTTGGCCCCGCCCCAGGGGTCACGTTTTACATAGACTTGTATAGGGGAAAACTTAAAAAATCTTCTTCTCTAAAACCACAAAGCACACAACTTTCATATATTACATGTCTCCTGGGGTCACATTTGGCTCTGCCCAAGGTGTTACTCTCTAGCACCTTCATTTTGTATTTGATCTTTACCAAACTTTGTCAGGGTATTAAACTGTCAAACCAATGTTGTTATACACAACAGAGCCCACATTTCTTGAACAATCTTAACCAAACTTGCACAGATTGTATATGACCATAAGATTTCGAAGAAGTTCGATAATGTGCCAGTACTCAGGTGATCGCTTAAGGGCCATCTTGGCCCTCTTGTATTGGTTCAGATTTACTCAGGTGAGCGATATAGGGCCATCATGGCCCTCTTGTTTTCTATAATCATATAATTGTTCTATAAATTGTATTCCTCTATCAAACCAAGACTTTTTGAAAATTGTTTTATTATCGACTTTTATGTTTGAGTTATTCCAAATGATTTCTTTACCTTTTACGTTTGTTTGATTTTGACAGTGAATGTATTGCCATGCAATTACAACATCTTGTAAAAAAAACATGTAAGTAAGTTACTTTCAAATAACAATTTACTACCATAATTTGAAAACATTTCGGCATAAAAAAGTCTTCCATTTGCTGTTATTTTCTTTTAATTTGATCAGTTTTGTTATCCCATAAGAAGTTAAACATGGTGACATTTATACTTTTTATATATTCTTTTGGAGGGTTCGGAAGTACTGTCCACGGGTAAATCAACTTGGGTAAGGCAAAGAATTTTAGCACAGTAATTTTCCCAAGGAGGGTCAGCTTTCTGTGCTGCCAATGTTTTAAACAATTACAAAAAGCATTTATTTTAGGTATTAAATTTGATAGGAAGTTTTTTGATTTGTCAGTATGAAACACCATTTTCTAATGATTTTACATTATCAGAGCACCAATGAAACTTTTTGTTCACACAGTAGATTGTATCATTGTTTTTTAGATGGCCTGCTCTTTAAGTACGGTACATCTGGTTGTATTTAACTTGAGACCAGAAATAAAGCTAAAATTATCTAGTACATCAAAGTTGTAAACAATTTTTTTGATCCGTCTGTGATGAATGTGGCATCGTCTTCAAATAATGATTGTTTGAACTCGTGTCCTTTGATGTTAACACCTTTTATGTCTGTATTAGTATATATTTCATATGATAAAAGTTCTATGCATAAAATAAACAGATAAGGGGACAACGGACATCCCTGGCGTACTCCTCTGACAATAGTAAAGAAATCTGACATGTGTCCATTATTAATAATACAGCTTTTTGAATCCGATTAAAATAGTTTTACCCAATTTATAAGTGATTCTCCAATGTTGAAGTGTTTAAGACAGTTTATTATAAAACCATGATCTAAACTATCGAAAGCCTTTTCAAAATCAGAAAAGAATAAAAGGGATGAAATATCAAAGTCGTCTGTGTATTCTAACATTTCAAATAGTAGTCTGATGTTTTCACCAATGTATCGTCCTTTAATAAAGCCTGTCTGTGCATTACTTATGATATAGGATAAAACTGGTTTTATTTCTGTTGGCAATTGCCTTGGAAGCTATTTTGTAATCAACATTGAGAAGGCTTATGGGTCGCCAGTTTTCTAACAGGGTCGTATCTTTTCCTGATTTTGGAATAAGAGTTATGACGCTTTGTTTCTGAAGCTCTGTCATTTCTGCCGTTTGAGAGGAGTGGTTTAATGAATTAATGAGATATTTTTTAGTGTCCTTCCAAAATATTTTGTCTGAACCCGGACTTTTATTGTTATTCATTTGTTTAAGGCCTAAAGCACATTCATATTCAGTTAACAAACCCGCACAATTACTTTTGTTATCTTCATTTAAAGAGTTCATAGTTTTATTAAAAAAGTCGTATTTAGAAAGGCTGCATTCACGTTTTTGTATAGTATGCTGTTTGTTCAAAATATCTTTTTGATTAGTAAGTATTGTACCGTGACAATATAATTTAAATATGACCTTTTTATTCGGAATTTTTTTTTCAATGTTAGCAAAGTATTTGCTGTTCTTTTCATGACTTTCTACATATTGGGAATTTATTCGAAGAATAGTTCCTTTTAGTTTATTCAGCTTCCAAAGGCAATAAGCATGCATTACAACTTCAATTCCCAGGGAACCCGTCTAAAAAACTTGAATGGTATAAACACATATTTTTCAATGTTCAAAGCTTGCCGTTTTATTGCCTCAAATGACGTTTTCGTAGAGCAGTCTACTAAAGTGAAGAATGCGGCAATATTTCCGGGATCTTCACGTCCGGGATTTTTTACGGAGCATAATGAAACCGTAAGTGAAACTGAATGAAAACGCAAGTATTGGAATGGAATAAGTGCAAATCTGTATTTTAATGAAATAATACCATTTTATGGAATAATACCCATTTATAATGCGGTATTCTCGTAAATACCGCCGTGTTATACACTAGTCGATGGGTTTATTCGCTGCCTATATGTTTTTCATAATTGCACATGTAATGGTAAGGTAGCAATGAACAGTTCCATTGAGTTTTAGTCTTTGATAACGCAATCTTATAATTACACATGGTAGCAGTGAGACGTTTATCTCTGTTGTAATGCACATGCTAACGCACACACATCCCTTACATGTGAACACCTGTATTTCTGTGCTGATGTGTACTTCTAGCACGTCGTGCTCCAAAGTTGAATTGTAATCAGTATGTAAGGAAATCAAGGTATTTGAACAGAGAGTAGCGAGGTTGCCCACCTTGATTCAAAATGTTTGGTAGGAACAACTGATGGTAAAACTCGGGAAGAATGTGTCTGGTAAGAAGAATAAACGGTCGTGGCGTGTTTATGTCAACATTATTGTTTTCAATATTGTTTTAACACCCATGACTTGATATGTTATTATGTTAAACTTTGTTTCCAGTCCCTACCCAGATATATGCTATTTCTTCTCGGCAGCTATTTTACGCTTGCGTAAAACTTTGCTTAGTTCCTGTTTCTTCTTATCTAGTTCTGCATTGTTTGTATTCCTATTCTATCAATATCTGATATTGAATGTATTTGGGTTTCTAGGTTTTGGATTTCTGATTTTAGTAACCATTCTTGTTCCTTCTCCAAAGGCTCAAGGTGATCTATTGGGATCACTCTTCGTCCGTCCGTCCGTCTTCCGTCGTCGTCAACTTTTCTTTAAATGACCTCCTCAGAAACCGCTTGGCTAATTTTGACCAAACTTCACGTGGATGATCCTTAGTTGAATGCTTTTTAGATTTGTTAAAATTAGGTCAGCGCGACATCCAAGATGGCCACCATTACCATATATGGTCGAAACCTTAAAAAATCTCCAGAACTGCTGGACAGGTTTCACCAGTTTTTCTTTTAAAATGATCGCCAATGCCTAGACTATCAATTTTGTTCAAATGAAATCCCCGGGGTCAAAAATGGTCGTGCCCCGGGGGTCCAAAGTTTGTATATTGAGATTTTGCATGTTTCATATAGACATATAGACATATATGAAACCACAAGGCACAGAGATCTCATGTATTACATGTAGCATCAGCTTATGGTCCTCTACTTAGTTTGTTCAAATGGTGACCCTGGGGTCAAATTTGTTCCCGCCCCGAGGGTCACAATTTTACATAGACTTATATAGGATTTTTTTTTTTTTAAATCTTCTTCTCGGAAACTACAAGAGCCAGAGGTTTGATATTTTGCATTTACTATAAGCTTATGGTCCTTTACCAAGTTTGTTCAAATGGTGACCCTGGGGTCACATTTGGCCCCGCCCCAAGGGTCACATGTTTTACATAGACATGTGTAGGGAAAATCTTCTTCTCTGAAACTGCAAGAGCCAGAGGTTTAATATTTTGCATTTGCTATAAGCTTATGGTCCTCTACCAATTTTGTTCAAATGGTGACCCTGGGGTCAATTTTGATCCCGCCTCGTGGGTCACAGTTTTACATAGACTTATATAGGAAACACATTAAAGTCTTCTTCTCTGGAACTACAAGAGCCATAATTTTAATATTTTGCATTTACTATACTCTTATGGTCCTTTACCAAGTTTGTTCAAATGGTGACCGTGGGGTCATGTTTTACATAGACTTGTATAGGGAAAAACTTAAAAAATCTTCTTTTCTGAAACCACAAAGCTCTCATATATTACATGTAGCCCTGGGGTCACATTTGGCCCCGCCCAAGGTGTTACACTCTAGCACCTTCATTTTGTATTTGATATTTACCGAAATTTGCCGGTGTCTTTATATCAGTGTTGTTATACACAACAGAGCCCACATTTCTTGAGCAATCTTAACCAAACTTGCACAGATTGTATATGACCATAAGATTTCGAAGAAGTTTGATAATGTGCCAATACTCAGGTGATCGATTTAGGGCCATCTTGGCCCTCTTGTTTTCTTTTGTATTTGATGGTTTCATTTCTAATTGTTCCTTTTATTAATTCCCATAATGTATTTGGATTAGCATCTTTATTTATGTTAGATATTTCAGAAATATTTGTTTTAATTAATTCTTGGTACTCTGGCTGTAAAATAAGGCTATTGTTTAATTTGAAGTAGCCTGGACCCCTTGGTTGTTTTACAAAATCAAGGTTTATATTAACTATTGAGTGATAACCAGGTTTTATTTCACATGAATTTGTAAAGTTTACCATGCTATCAGAAATTAGAAAATAGTCTAACCTACAAAATATAGGTGGCTTATTACTAGAATGCCATGCATATTGCATTTTTTCTGGGTTGTATATCCTCCATATATCAACTATATTATGAATATCTATCGTAGCATTTATTTTGTTCCGGTATAATTAGTGCGTATCTTGTCTACCGTTCTTCTTATCGGTGTCAATATTTATAACAGTATCAAAATCCTCTCCGATTATAAACTGTTTTTCTTCATTGTCTATTAGGTATTGTTCAAGTTTATTAAAGAGAGTAATATCGTCTGTGTTCGGACCGTATATATTTATAACTGTTATTTCTTTTTCATCAATATTTAGTTCTATCGCTTGCAGTCGACCGCAAACCAATTCAGTATATTTTGTAACAGTATGGTTAGATCTCGGGTTGAATAAAATACATACACCTTCACTATTAGAGTTTTTACCACTAAAATAAGCATCTCCCCCACATTCATTTTTCCAATATCACTAGTTGAGTGTGTTTCTTGTAGCTGACATAGTAGGTGCGATTGTTTTTTAAGCCATTCAAAAAGTTGGTCTCGCTTTGTTTATTTCTTAATCAGCGAACATGAAAGTATCTTTGTGTTCATTATTGAATTTTGATTTTGAGATCAACCATATGTATACCAAATTAACATACCTAAATGAAGGACAAAGGAGAGGTAAGATAGAAGAAGATGGATACATATAAACAGAATAAAGTGCAAAAACACCTGAGGTTCAAAAGAAACACAGCAAAAGGTCGGATTAGACCAAACCATGGATAGAAACATACCATCCAAGATGTGTAGTAAATGGAAATCTGCTCCTTGGATCAACAAAACATTAAGGAAAATGACCAAAGAAAATCGCGACTATACTGGCATGCAAAGAAAAAACAATGGAACCAGTACAGAGAATACCAAAAGCAGTGTAAGAAAGCAGAGCTGAACCATATCAACGACACAATAATGATCGGTCTGAATGAAAACAACACTAAACCATTTTGGAGATATGTGAAATCCAGATGCCAAGACAATATTGGAATCTCCCCACTGAAAAAGCTCGGTCAACTAATGAACAGAAGCAAGGATAAGGCACAACTCCTAGTAGAACAATTCAGCTCCGTCTTTACAAAAGAAGAAACCTCAGCCACTCTACCAGAAATCAAACGTAGACCAAAGACAAAAATCCCAAAACTGAACATCACTACAACCGGCGTAGAAAAGCTTCTAAATAACATAAACATCACCAAGGCTAGAGGACCGGACAACATCGCGACTATAATGCTTAAAAATTGTGCCTCCCAGTTAGCACCGGCACTACGTTACATCTACCAAAAATCAATAGACTCTGGCAAACTTCCATCTGACTGGCAGAATTTAAACGTCACCCCGGTCTACAAGAAAGGTGACTTCCATCTCCCAGAAAACTACAGACCAGTATCACTGACATGCATTTCTTGTAAACTTTTGGAGCACATTATCTGCAAACATATCCTTAATCACCTAGAGAAAAACAACATCTCAATCACGGCATCAGATCTGGTTACTCATGTGAAACACAACTTATCACCACAATGCACAACCTGCTGAAGAATCACAACCAAGGCTCCCAGATAGACATTGCCATACTTGACTTATATAAGGCCTTCGATATCATGCCCACAAGAAGTTACTGTATAAGCTGGAAAATTATGGAATAGATGGACCTATAAACAATTGACTCCGTGATTTCCTCACCAATAGACATATGAAAGTAGTAGTGGACGGCGAATACTCCGACTCCTTTACAGTTGACTCCGGGGTTCCACAAGGTACTGTATTAGGCCCTCTTCTGTTCTTATGTCATATCAATGACCTACCGGACTCTGTCAAATCACAGGTACGACTCTTCGCAGACAACTGTCTACTATACAGGTCCATCAGATCACAACAAGATCACATAACTCTTCAAACAGACTTGGCTGCTTTGGAAAAATGGGCAAAATTATGGGGAATGCAGTTTAATGTCAAGAAAAAAACTATATAACCATACACCGTAAGTGTTACTGATTTGGAACCTTTACCAAAATGACTGACACGACATGCAGTTGATCCTAACCAAAGTTCATTTTGATTGGATGTCAAACATGGCCGCCAGCAGCCATCTTTGTTTACAAAGAGTTAAATAGGAAAAAATTGTGGCGACCTCCTCTGAGACTTCATGAAGGATTTTTATGAAACTTAACAGAAATGTTGCTCTTTGATGTGTAGGTGATCCAAAATTTCAGGTCTGACGGAAATTCAAGATGGCTGCCTAAGTGATATTGATATGGGACTTTTTCTAAAATGATCAGCATGACATGATGTTGGTCCTTGTTGAAAATTATTTTGATTCAACATTAAACATGGCTGCCAGTGGCCATCTTTGTTTACATAGAGTAATATGGTCAAAACTTGTAGTGACTACTCCTCTGAAACTACTTGACAGAGATTTTCATAAAACTTCACAGGAATGCTGATCTAGTTATCAAAACCTATGAGTAGAGCTTCAAGGTCATTGACCTCTTGTTACTTTTTTTATTACGAGCACATACATGTACAATATGTCTTTCTTAATGTTAACGTTGAAATTACGTATGTTATGCAAATTTAGTTATATTTAATTACTATACGGAGACACTTGATTACGTCTCAATCCTTTTTAGGGAATGTTTTTGTTCAGACAAATGAGTTCTTTCTATCTCCAGTCTCTTTTTTAGCTCTACGTCGTCCGTCGTCAGTCCGTCCATCCGTCCGTCGTTAACTTTTGTCTTGTGAACACTCTAGGGCCTTCATTTTTCATCTGATCTTTACCAAACTTTAACAGGTTGTTAATATCAATGAAAGCTCGGACAAGTTTGAAAACTAGCCAGATCGGAGTAATTTCACCGGAGTTATGGCCCTTGTTTTGCTGAAAAATGCCATATTAAGCCTTGTGAGCACTCTAGCACCTTCATTTATTATCCGATCTTTACCAAACTTTATCAGATTGTTAATATCAATGAAAGCTCGGACAAGTTCGAAAACCAGCCAGATCGGAATAATTTCATCGGAGTTATGGCCCTTGTTTTTTCTGAAAATTGTTATTTTCTGCCTTGTGAACGCTCTAGCACCTTCATTTATTATTTGATGGTTACCAAACTTGCACAGATTGTTAATAGTAAACACCAATTATAGCTTGATTATATGATTAGCTTGAAAATCAGCTGAATTGGGTCAGTAACACTAGAGTTATGGCCCTTGTTTTTTCTGAAAAATGCCATTTTCTGCCTTGTGAACACTCTAGCACCTTCATTTATTATTTGATCTTTACCAAACTTGCACAGCTAGATCGGACCATTAACAGCGGAGTTATTGCCTCGTTAAGACTTTATTTTTTATCCGATCTTTACATGTTAATGTCAATAAAAGCTTGCTCAAGTTCGAAAACTAGACTGATCGGATCAGTAACAGCGGAGTTATGGCCCTTGATTTTGTTAAAAATGCTATAATTTGCCTCGTCTTACGATAGGGCCTTCATTTTGCATCTGATCTTTGCCAAACTTTACCAGATTTTATGACTCTTTTTTTATATTATAATTTTCTATTTTTAGCTCGACTGATCAGAGATCAGCAGAGCTTATGCTGTGGTGCGGCGTCCGTCGTCCGTCCGTCCGTCTGTCCGTAAACTTTTATTTGTAGCGACTACTCCTCTGAAACTACTGGATGGATATTCATGAAACTTTACGGAAATGTTGCCCATAAAGTCTAGTTGATCCTAGCAAAAATTCATGTTGATGTGAAATCCAAGATGGCCGCCAAAGCTAAAAATAGAGTTTTTAAATACAAGTTTGTAGCGACTACTTCTTGAAAACTATAAATGATATTGATATGGGACTTTTTCTAAAATGATCAGCATGACATGGTGTTGGTCCTTGTCAAAAATAGTTTTGATTCGACGTTAAACATGGCTGCAGCGGCCATCTTTGTTAACATAGAGTTATATAGTAAAAACTTTTAGCGACTACTCCTCTGAAACTACTTGGCGGATTTTCGTAAAATTTTACAGGAATGTTGCTCTTGATGTCTTATTGATCCTAGCAAAATTTCAGATCGGCCAGAAATTCCAGATGGCCGCCACAGCTAAAAATAGATCTGTAAAAAATAAGATTGTAGCGACTACTTCGTGATAACAATAAGTGATATTGATATGGGACTTTTTCTAAAATGATCAGCATGACATGATGTTGATCCGAGTCGAACATTATTTTGATTCGACGTTAAACATGGCTGCCAGTGGCCATCTTTGTTTACATAGAGTTATATAATGAAAACTTGTAGAGACTACTCCTCTGAAACTACTTGACGGATTTTCATGAAACTTGACAGGAATGTTGCTCTTGATGTCTAATTGATCCTAGCAAAGTTTGAGGTCGGCCAAAAATTCAAGATGGCCGCCATGGCTAAAAATAGATTTTCAAAATACAAGTTTGTAGCGACTACTTCTTCAAAACTATAAGTGATATTGATATGGGACTTTTTCTAAAATGATCAGCATGACATGATGTTGGTCTTTGTCAAAAATCATTTTGATTCGATGTTAAACATGGCTGCCAGCGGCCATCTTTGTTTACATAGAGTTATATAATAAAAACTTGTAGACACTACTCCTTGTAGCTAAATATTTTTTTTTTTAAATTATTATTTTATTTTTTTTTCATATTTTTTTTTTTTGGAAATTATTCCTTTTATATATATATATTTTTTTTTTTTTTAGCTCTATGTTGGACCAGTCGGACCAGTAACAGAGGAGTATTGCCTCTTGGTTTAGTTAAAAATGCTATATTTTGCCTCGTTGATCTTTACCAAACTTTACATGATTCTTTAGTTATGGCCCTTGATTTAGTTCAAAAGCTGTTTTTTGCCCGAAACTTTCAAAAAAACGTAAATGGCAGTCACTCGCTTCATTGATGTTATAAGAGCCATGTTAGCCAGTAGAGCATCCACAGGCACTCTTGGGCCTCTTGTTTTAGCTCTATGTTGGACCAGTCGGACCAGTAAGAGAGGAGTTACGGCTCTTGATTTAGTTAAAAATGCTATATTTTGCCTCGTTAATACGGTAGGGCCTTCATTTTTCATCTGATCTTTACGAAACCTTACCAGATTCTTTAGTTATGGCCCTTGATTTAGTTGATAAGCTGTATTTTGCCCAAAACTTTCAAAAAAACGTAAATGGCAGTCTCTCGCTTCATTGATGTTATAAGAGCCATGTTAGCGAGTAGAGCGTCCACAGGCCCTCTTGGGCCTCTAGTTGGGCCTCTAGTTTAAAAAATGTGGCCTGCTTTTCCCTGTTCAAATCCATCATCAATTATTCTTTTAAAAGATGATATTCAAGATATGTTCACTAAATATTTGAGGTCTTGGGAATAAACTAAAATGAAAACAAGCATTTGAATGGCTGAAATCTCAATCTTATTCGATTTGCCTTCTGCAGGAGACACGCTCTACTGAAAAAAAATTAAATACATGGAAACCCGAATGGGGAAACGATATATACTTAAGCGGAAATAGTAGTAATAGTGAAGGTGTCGGTATTTTAAATTCTACTGATCAAAGATCAGCAGAGCTTATGCCGTGGTGCATCGTCCGTCAATCTGTCCATCCGTAAACTTTTTTTGTGTCGACTACTCCTGGATTTGCATGAAACTTCACATGAATGTTGTTCTTGATGACTAGTTGATCCCAGAAATTCAGGTCGGCCGGAAATTCAAGATGGCCGTTACGGCTAAAAATAGATTTAAAAAATGTGATTTAGTGGCAGCTACTTCTCAAAAACCGTGATATTGAATTGGAACCTTTACCAAAATGACTGGTGCGACATGTACTTGGTCCTAACCAAGATTCATTTCGATTCAATGTCAAACATGACCGCCAGTGGCCATCTTTGTTTACATAGAGTTATATAGAAAAAAACTTGTGACGACTACTCCTCTGAAACTGCTTGACGGATTTTCATGAAACTTCACAGGAATGTTGCTCTTGACATGACCTGTGACCTGGTCACATACCTGCTATATTTCTGAATATAGATCATTCCATTTGTGGTTTGGAGCTGAAAATAGGATATACTAAGGTTGATGTAAGGGATTTAATTGATATAGCTTTAAAATTAAAATGTGTGGTAGCATGACATTTTTATAAGCTGTAAAAAGATATATATTCTTCAGAGTAGGATAAAATTGAATGAGATTATAATGTTGCAAAGGTAATATTGCATAATAAATCACAATATTAAGGAATATAGGAATATTGCTCTTAATGTCTAGTTGGTCCTAAGTAAAAATCAGGTTGGCCTAAAATTCAAGATGGCCACCATGTCTAAAAATAGATTTATTAAACAATTTTGTGGCGACTACTTCTCTAAAACCATAAGTGGTATCGGTTTGGTACCTTTACCAAAATGACTTTTATAAAACTTTACTGGAATGTTTGTCTTGATGTTCAGTTAGTCCCAAGTAAAAATCAGGTTGACCAGAAATTCAAGAAGGCTGCCACAGCTTAAATACAAGTTTGTGGCAACTAGTGCCAACTACATAAGTGGTATTGATTTTGAACCTTTACTAAAATGACTGGCATGACATGGAGTTGGTCCTAAACAAAATTCATTGATTCTATGTCAAACATGGCTGCCAGCGACCATCTTTTTTCAGATAGAGTGATAATAGGAAAAACTTGTAGCAACTTAACTTCTCTGAAAGTGTTGGTCTTATTTCCATAAAACTTCACAGGTTCCCATGGCTGATCAAGCTATCAAAATCTATCAGTAGAGCTTCAGGGTCATTGACCTCTTGTTTTAAAACAAAGTCTGAATTTATTTCCTATTCAGATATAGTAGTAGGTCGATTACAGGCTTTAAAAATCAGTGAAAAAAACATTGTTATATTAAACATCTACGGTACAAATATGGACGATCCCACTGTAATAGAAAAACTAGATGACTTTATTTTGAATAATGATGAAAATAACGCTATAATAGGTGGAGATTTCAATACAGTTCTAGAACATAGATAAGAAAAATGGTCGAATTAGCAATCACAATAAGCAAAAGTATAATACGAATCAAACATAAAAGTAAAAATGGCAAACCAATATTTCATAGTGACTGGCTCTGTAAGGAAATAAAATATTTTGAACCAAAATTTCAAAAATAAAATGAAAAAAACAACGAACACATTAATGCACAAAACGTTACACCAAATCTTCTAGAAAAAACTTCAAAAATCCTATTATACAGACAATTTTTTGTGCAATTATCAGTTACGAAACAAAATTAACAATGATATTATACAACAACACAGTTGGGAACAAGAGTTTCAAAATGCTAATCTAGAGTGGAAAAACATTTATACTATCCAAATGTATCCAACTATTTCAACAAAATTGCGCAATTTCCAATATAAATATCTTCTGAGAATTTTAGCAACCAATACAAAATTAATGAAATTGATAATTCTAATCTTTGCGATTTCTGTGCAGTGGAAACAGTAACAGTACATCATTTATTTTGGGAATGTATGCATACACAATATTGCTGGTCAGATTTGCATAGGTTCTTAATTACACATGACCTTCATATTAACTTGAGTTTGCAAAACATAATGTTTGGTATAGTTAATACTCCTGTAAACGTTTTGAATTTCATAATTATGAACGCAAAATACTTCATTTACTTGTAAAAAACCCATTCCAAGTTGTTTAGGTTACAAAACATATTTAAAAGTATAGAAATAGAAAATGAAATTGCTCTTAAAAACGAAAAAATAGACAAACATAACAGCAAATGGAGATCTCTTCTCCTGAATTAATTTTCGTATATTGTTTTTTTGAAAGGGGAAACTCACGTCCATCGCTACTCTTTAAAAAAAGAAATATGTTAAAAATCACGTTGGCTGGTATTCATTTATTTATTTTTGGCATTCTTTTTCTTATTACCTAAATAAAAATTCTAGACTACATTTCTCTCCATTTCTCTCCATACATATTTTCCTTGGTAGTATTACGAGGGGTGTCTCAAATGTAATGCAATTTCATTCATGATTTGAAATTGGATTGAAACTGTGCCATTTTTTTCATTTCATCCCTTCGAAGTATTCCCCCTTGTGGAAAATACATAATTTCAGCCGAACAATCCACTTCTGGAATGCATCACGGTACGCTGATTCTGGCACACTCTTAAGCCACTGATAAACAGCAGAACCAAGTTCTGATCTGGTATAATATCTTCGACCAGAAAGGATTTTTTTCAGTTTTGGAAACAAAACAAAATCGCACGGGTCTAAATCTGGAGAATAAGGTGGATGGGGGAGCACAGTGATCTTCTTGGACTTCAGAAAGTCCTTAACAATGACAGATGTGTGTGCTGGAGCGTTGTCGTGTAACAAACGGACATGTCTGATGCCTGTTTTTGGGCGACGTTTCAAAGCATTTCTCAACCTTTTTCAGTACTACGTCACGATAGAATTTTCCTGTCACAGATTTACCCCTTCGTACAGGAATTTGAACAGCAAGTCCTTTATCTGTGAAGAAAATGGCATACAAAACCTTCTTCACACTTTGAAGTTCATTTTGCAACTATCAGGTCTTTGTGTTTTGTGGCCCATATTTTATTACCAATCTTCTGAACAGGCTGATAGAAATGCACCCAGGTTTCATCGCCTGTGATGACATTTGCAAACTTCTTTTTACTGTATTTTGGAAATGATTTTAGTAATTGTTTAGCCACTTCTACATGCTGGGGAATCCAGCGGACAGATATCTTCCTAACTTTCATAACCTTCCTCAGAATACGATGTACCGAGGATCGTGAAACCCCTACCATACGTTCAATCTGTCGCACAGTACATCTCGCATCTTTCGAGATTAGTTCTCTTACCCTGGACTCTACAGACTTTCGTCGCCCTGATTTTACAGAGTCTTTAACAGCTTCTACACCTGCTGAAAACCTCTTCACCCACCTAAAAACTGTAGGGTATGATACCCCAGTATCCTCAGATGCATGTCCAAGTTCATCATATACTGCTTCGCAGACATTCCAAGTTTTGAACGAACCTTTATATAGGCTCTAATTTCTTCACAATTAGCTACTGGTTTTCCAACCATATTTACAACAGAGGTCAACGACTGCTTGTGTTGAAATGACTATTTTCCATACATATCGATTGAGTTGGACAATGATACATTCATGTATAGACAGGTATTGAATAGGGCTACTCATGCATATAAATCTCGGTGTACAACTCCACGTGATTATCGAGAAAACAATGAAATTGCATTACATTTGAGACACCCCTCGTATATCAATGCGTTGAAATTGTAATTCCCAAGTGAGCAAATAAATTGTTTTTGAAAATATTTAAATTTAATATAAATATTGACTTCTGTATAATATTCAACGGAAAATTTCTTCTTCCTTTTTCTTTAAAAATCTACAACTTTATTTACAACAAATTGTATTAATGGAGACTTGTATAGATATCTTTGTTACATATACATGTGGAAGATTCCCACTCTTTCTTCTTCTTTCAGCTTTTAGAAAAGTTAATTCTCTTATAGTTGATAATGTTATTATTTTCTGCTGGCTTCCAAGCCATGTAGGAATACGTGGTAATGATAGAGCTGATAGTGCTGCTAAAGCAGCATAAGGTTAATATATATTTAATGCTAAATTACCTTATACTGATTTTAAAAGTTGTATTAACACATTTATTCGTAACTCTTGGCAAGCCGTTTGGGATTTGTCAGTTAGCAATAAACTCCATTCAGTTAAGCCGTTACTTGGAGAATGGCTTTGGTCTAATAGACCCATTCGTCGAGAAGAAGTTGTCCTAGCCCGGTGCAGAATAGGGCACACGTTATGCTCATTCATATTTATTACAAGCTGAGCAATTACCAGAATGTATACCCTGCTTTGCACCGTTAACGGTCAAACACATCTTGTTGGAATGTGTAGACTTTGATCCTATGCGTCAACGGTACTACAATGTTAATACTATGGAAGAGTTATTTGATTCTTGTTAATACTATAAAAGAGTTATTTGATACTATAGATTTTAGTCTTGTTTTAGATTTCCTAAAAGAAATCAGAATATATAAATCATTATAATGTGTTCTTATATATATTTACTTGTTTATATACCCGTTGACGGGCATTTGTTGATTTACATATATAGTTTTTATTACTACCATATCATCCCTTACTTTTTAATAGTTTTATCTTTATATATTTACATTAATTTTTAATTACTACCTAATTTCTTGATCTTTCGTCGGTTTTTGCACACAGTATGACCTATTTATGTGTCGACGTGCCGTAAAACACCATTCATTCATTCATTCATTCTTCATCCAACAAAAAGAGAAAGAAAAAATGGGTACTAAATATATAAGAGAAAGAAAATGTACTGAAATAGGGCCATTATGAAAACTTTAAATAAAACAACATACATGCACAGGCTCCTTCAAATGAGTAAATAATGAAAATACATAATGCGATGGGTATTGTTTTTTGGTTGTTGTTTTTTGCTATTTTGTTGTTTGTTGCTGTATTTCTCTCTTTTATTATGAATGGTCAAAATGTAATCTATTTTTTTTTTTAAATTACATGATCGTGCAGAAATCTTCAAAAAAACAACATTGTATTATCTTAAGTTTACACTTTATTAAACCTTATTATATACGTTTTAAATCGAAATGTATATACAAACCATGTACGAAAAACGTTGAAAATAAAGATATTGTATTTTAAAAAAAAGATCGGACCAGAAACACCAAAGTTATGGCCCCCTGAATTAACAAAAAATGCAGTTTTACATGTTTTTATCACGATACAGGCCACATTTCTTGAGCAATCCTAACCGTACTTACACAGGTTTTTGAATGCAAGGTTGATTTTCAATTTGCATTCATAGTCATTGCTTTTGTGCGGATAACCTTAACATTTTTTCTCATAAATCAAGACTTCAAGTAGTACATGTATGCTGATCTATGCTAGATGACTGATTGGATGCTGAAGACAACTATAATGTAAATAAACAGGTCGAGAAACTACGAAAATCTCATTATGTATGAATTGTGGGCGATTTTCTTTTTCAAGCGAATTTTTGCAAGACGATGTGACGTCACACTCACCTTCGCTTGACAGCGACTATATTGTTATATTAGGCAAACACCCCGGACAAATTGCAACAAATATTTTTCAATTTTTAGCTCGACTGATTAGAGATCAGCAGAGCTTATGCCGTGGTGCGGCGTCCGTCGTCCGTCATCCGTCTGTCCTTCTGTCCGTAAACTTTTATTTGTAGCGACAACTCCTCTGAAACTACTGGATGGATGTTCATGAAACTTTACAGAAATGTTGCCCATAAAGTCTAGTTGATCCTAGCAAAAATTCATGTTGATGTGAAATCCAAGATGGCCGCCAAAGCTAAAAATAGAGTTTTAAAATACAAGTTTGTAGCGACTACTTCTTGAAAACTATTAAGTGATATTGATATGGGACTTTTTCTAAAATGATCAGCATGACATGATGTTGATCCTTGTCAAAAATCGTTTTGATTCAAAGTTAAACATGGCTGCCAGCGGCCATCTTTGTTTACATAGAGTTATATAGTAAAAACTTGTAGCGACTACTCCTCTGAAACTACGTGTCGGATTGTCATGAAACTTTACAGGAATGTTGCTCTTGATGTCTTATTGATCCTAGTAAAATTTCAGATCTGCCAGAAATTCAAGATGGCCGTCACTAAAAATAGATTTTTAAAAAATAAGTTTGTAGCGACTTCTTTTTGAAAACTATAAGTGATATTGATATGGGACTTTTTCTAAAATGATCAACATGACATGATGTTGATCCTTGTTGAAAATATTTTGATTCGACGTTAAACATGGCTGCCAGTGGCCATCTTTGGTTACATAGAGTTATATAGTAAAAACTTGTAGCGACTACTACTCTGAAACTACTTGACGGATGTTCATGAAACTTCACAGGAATATTGCTCTTGATGTCTAGTTGATCCTAGAAAAATTTCAGGTCGGCCGGAAATTCAAGATGGCCGCCACAGCTAAAAATAGATTTAAAATAAATAAGTTTGTAGCGACTACTTCTTCAAAACTATAAGAGATATTGATATGGGACTTTTTCTAAAATGATCAGTATGACATGATGTTGGTCCTTGTCGAAAATCGTTTTGATTTGACGTTAAACATGGCTGCCAGTGGCCTTCTTTGTTTACATAGAGTTATATAATGAAAACTTGTAGCGACTTCGCCTCTGAAACTACTTGACGGATTTTCATGAAACTTCACAGGAATGTTGCTCTTAATGTCTAATTGATCCTAGCAAAATTTCAGGTCGGCCGGAAATTCAAGATGGCCGCCAAGGTTAAAAATAGATTTTCAAACAACAAGTCTGTAGCGACTACTTCCTGAAATCAAAATCAATCAGTAGAGCTTCAAGGTCATTGACCTCTTGTTTCTAAAACAATATATGAATATATGATTAGAAAACAAGAATTGGACAAATTTGCTTCAGAAGAAAAACATTGTTTCATATTTCAGAATTCGGATAATTGCGCTATCCGGTTACTAGTTCATTTACAATCTTGCCTGTTCGTACTACAGTTATTCGTAATTGAAAATTGTACGTAAATTAATTCCTGTATGCATTTATACATATTGCTTTTTTGGCGAAAAAGGTATTACCATTTTCAGCCATATGCTATCACTCATAGACCAGATACATCGTTTTAGCACACAACGCGGATGTTACCATATTTTTTAAGACAGAGACCTATTTGTTTTTGAGCTATGTGCATTGGGGTGTACCAAAAAAAGGACAAAACGACACCTATCTAACTTTGTTTAACATCCAATATGAAAAAAGAAAATGTGTGATAGCAATCTCTGACAAGTAGCTATTCGTTATTATTGAACAGTTTCCATGGCAACCGTCACTCAAAAGTAGAAATTGGCATAAAGAACCTTTAATGCATCAGAACTTGGTCATTTTTAAATATAGAAAGTTCAAATTGGTGTCAAAGTACAGGTAATGCATTAAGCTTTTATTTTAAGGTACTTTATGCAAATGGCCTCATTTGCATATTCATGAATATTAATGAGATTGTCAAAAAATGTATATGAAATGACCCCAAAATGCTCTATGTTTTCATAAAATACACGATGCATCTATCCTATGAGTACTTTTTCCAGGCTTAAATGCGCATTAATGATGGCTAATATATACAGCTATGAACTAACTTAAGTTTTATGCTATGAATTTACAATATGCAAGCTGTATTTATTCAAGAAAATAGTCAGTGGTATAAGGAGTTAAGTGTAAACCCAATTGAGGTAAAAGGTGCCATATGACAAATGGCACCTTTTACCTCCAAATGTTTGTACAAATTCACGGGGAAACAAACGTATGGTAAAAGGTGACATGTGGAAATGAACCTCCTGTTAATCTAAGCACAAGTACATTTTGTGTATTGCTTATACAGAGATAACTGGTGTTGACAGATAAAAATATCAAATTTCTGTGTACAGTTCTGTTTCTCCGTTCAAGTTGGTTCATCAAACCCGTTTGGGAGGATTCCCGTAGATCAAACAGTGGAAGAAACAGTGAACAAGGACACACAAACACAAGGTGGGACAAAAGGATTTAGCTTAAAACCTGGTGCCTTAAGTAGGTTTTATCTCACTGCTGAGTATCGAAGTTCCTACTTGAGGCAGCTGAAAGAAAGTGTCAACATAAGTGACCCAAACAGCCGCCATGCTGACCTAGGGCAATCGAGAATATCTAGAGATGAGGCTGACGTTCAAAGTCTGATGGATATGTTAGAGAATAATTGGATAAACCCATTCAACTCTGAAGATCAGGATCTTGTCAGCATATCTACGGGAACCCTCGCTACACCAGAAGTTCTGACAGGTTTAAAAGATGCAGAAGATATTGGCAGGAATGCATATGAAGACTTCAGAAAAGACCGAATTGAACCTGGACATGTGAAAAAATGTCATGATCCCATTAAAAAGCAAAAGTTGAAGACATTTAGTTCAATGGGTAAGAAAAAGGTTGTAAAGACCAGTACACAAAATGCAATTCTGAAAGCGGATCGTAATCTTTTCGCCCAAATGATACTTATTGCCCAGACGAGAGACCTGAACATGGAAGAAGTATTGCGACATCCACTTGGCCCCATACCATGGGCATTAGCTGCAGCCGATGGGACATTAAGAAAAACTTCAAAATCATCATTAACTAAAGAGATCATAAAGAATGTTAAGCCTGCAGAAGAACTTGGTGAGAACAAAGCATGCATTATAGACAGTATGGCACTTTTGCAAAAAGTGAATGGTAATCAAATGACCTTTGCTATCTTGTCACAACACATACTATCTTTAATCATAGGGCCAAACAAAATAATATGTGTGGTTCAGGTAACATTGGGGAAAAAAATAGGGTAGGTAGGTAGGGATTTTTTTTTATTTTATTTTTATTTTTTTTTCTCTCGACACGTTCCAAAAATAGGTCAAACACAGTGTTTTAATACTTTTGTAATACTTTGCTTAATATGTTTGTTTGGTTATTGGCTCTTTATACAACCAGGACAATATTTTTAAAAAATGTAGCATGTCAGAGCAAAATAAATTCATTTGACTAAAATATAAATGCACATATCTGTTTTTAAGTCCTTTTTGAAAGTGAAATATATTAAAAAGAAATTGACAAGAGGGTTGCAAAGATGCAAAGTCTGCACTCGGTATATAAGTGAACGGTGTCCCATCCACTTCTGGAGAACATTTATATTTAAACTATTAAAATTTATTTTAATATTTCACCCTTAGTTATAACGTACATAGTTGAAAGAAAACGGCTTCACTTTTATTTAAATATGTTCATGATCGTGTCACATGTTTAAAAAATACCTCGAAGTAGCAATGCAAACGCATTTTTCAAATTAGAAAATATTGGGAAACTGATTAGTATTTTCTAAATAGTATCATCAAAATAGTCCATTGAGGAAAAAAAAGTAAGTTTATGAACCACCCCACATGCAAAAAAAATATTTTTTGTGTCCAACAATTGCCAAAATGAATTCATAATTTTGCATTGCCAAAATGTTGAGATTTTACCTTATTTTCACTAGGTGATAAAAAGAGTGTTACTCGGTTTTTATCTTTGGGTTCTATAGTAAAATAAAAATCTTTCGCAGAGGAAAAAAATGATAATTTTCAAGTTTAGATTTTGAAAGATACATATTTTGAATCAATTTACATAAATGTGTATGAAATATGCAGGGTTTCAAAATAATCACACTGTAAATACCTTAATTTTAACAGTAAACTTGGTTGAACATCAAGGATAAAGACCGAGTGTATCACCTATCAGAATGTATTGTTATGTCTTATTTATAGGTCACTTATTGGTCAGTTTTTTTGATGATGCTCTATCAAAATTATGAATAAGCCTTTTTATCAATTTTTCTGAAAAAAGCAACCTAGCTGATAAATATTGTTTTTTCCTTGCAATGAAGTCATGCAGATCTTTATTTACAAAGTAATGTGTCAAATGAATGTTTCTTTCCCTTTTTCTTTTAAATATGTGCTACTATTTTCACAAGTTGGTGTTAAACCCGTCATCTTTGCTATGTAAACAAATGAGTACTCGCGTTAGATGGCCTACATGACTTATCGTGACAATGTCAAGGTCAAATTTGAACAATTCTGAAAAATGAGTAAATTAGCCGAAAAAAGCCAAAAGTTCTTTAGTGATGAATGATAACATGTGTATGAAATATTTAAAGTGTTATTTCACTAAAGAATTCATGAGAATTATTAGTGGGAACAAGTTTCTAGTCCGAAATAAGACTCGAAAAAGACGATCTTGTTTGTAGTACCACGCATGCGCATTACAGTCACATGACAAGAGTTGTCTTTTCTGATGTTAGCAGGTGTTGAAAAATGCGCAAATACACCACGAGTACGTCATTTTTTGTGAGATTAAATATAAAACAAATTGAAGATTAATTATTGAAGTACTTTATTTGTACATAAACTAGAGCGTAATCATCCGATTTAATACTGAACTTCCAAAAACCGCACTTCGCTTCCATTTATTTTTCATCTACCAATAAATAACAAAAGCCGTGAGGTCAATTGCGTAATGTATGCAGTGTTTTCTTCCAATATTCAACATTTTTTAGTGTCTTAGCACTTAAAAGATGCATAATTTGACGTACCCAACTCCAGGTTGGGATATTCCTAAATTCTAAATATAGCTTACGTGGCGCCACCTATCGGGTTTTGCATTGCTACTCGAAGGGACTTCCATCTCCCATATTCTTATAGGCGAAACACTGAAATGAACTGGTTTTTAAGCCAAAATCGTGGTGATTTTCTTGAAATATATCGATCAATGTAGCTTGGTTTAGGACTGCCTTCATCATTATTTTTTCCGGGCCGTGAATACATCTTTCGAAAGTAAACGCGAACACGGTCGCCGCCATGTTGTATTATACGTTGTTTCGTACTCGCGGCGTTTCGTACTTCGCGGTGTTTCGTACTCTTTACCGAAAGTACCCACGAAAATTCGTTCTCAACCCGAAAAAAATAAATAGGGTCGGCGATTCGGCGGTAAATAAATAGGGTCGGTCGGGTTACCTGAACCACACATATTATTTTGTTTGGCCTAGGTGAAAGTAGAGACTGTGGCAGAGTCGATATGGTGTTTGACGTTTATAAGGAAGGTTCAATCAAAGATGCTGAACGTGTAAATAGGGGATCAGCCGATAGTACACAGTTCAAGAAAATAGCACCAGGTCATAGCGTTCAGCAATGGAGGACATTTCTCAAGGGATCCGAAAACAAGAAAAACCTGATTCAGTTCTTTGTCAATGACTGGAAACAATCAAAGCACAGTGCGTCGATTGGCTCTAAGCAGCTATATGTGACATGCGAGGAAGATTGCTTCGTTATCACTGAAAGTGGATGTGATGAAGTAAGAGAATTGAAATCATCTCAAGAAGAAGCCGATACTAGATTACTGCTACATGCCTTGCATGCATCGACTAATGGCTTTAGCTCGGTGATAGTGGTATCGGAAGATACTGATGTTACAGTTCTATGTCTCGCAAATATATCAGGTAATAGGTGTCAACTGTATCAGAAAAAGAGCACTCAGACACGAACGAAGTACATTGACATTGGTAAGTTAGCATATTCAATTGGACAAGATGTATGTGAAGCTTTGCCTGGGTTACACTCATTCACAGGATGCGATACAGTGAGTGCCTTTGCAGGTCATGGAAAGCTGGCAGCATTAAAACTGTTGAACGCAGTGACTGGTTTTCAGGATTTGTTCAAGCTACTTGGTACTGATTGGCAATTGTCTGATGAACTGTTTGATGGCCTTCAAGCATTCACATGTTCTCTTTACTCTTCAAGAACGTCAACAGCTGATGTGAATGAACTTAGGTATTGACTTTTCTGTGCTAAGGAGGGAGAAATTGAATCTTGGCAGTTGCCACTGTGTGCAGCATCCCTTTATAAGCACTGTATGAGAGCCAACTACCAGTGCGCAATATGGAGACGCTGTCTTCGAGTCATGTCCTGATATTCCCTCTCCGATAGGAAACGGTTGGTGTCTCAACGATGACAATGATGACAGCCGTAGAGGATGTCTAGCTATGGAATGGAATGATGTTCCTGCTGCGCCAGATGCTGTCTTGGAATTGTTAATGTGCGGTTGTTCTCGGGCATGCAAATTTGAAACGTGCCCCTGCCTTAAATACTAACTGAAATGCACTCAGATGTGCAAGCTGAAAACATGCTCAGACCAGCGTGAAGATGAAGAACTGTACACATCAGATAGAGAAAGTGGTGATGATGACACAGACACTGAAAATTAGTTAAATTTTTAGTTAATCAGTCAGAACAGATCTACATGTATCATAAATGACATTGGCTTAAACGAGTCATTTTCTTGTGGAATTATAGTTACACAGCACATTCAACCAAGTCTTAATTTAAACAAAAATATCAACTATCAACTATGATGATACTGTTATATACAGTTTGATAGTTCGAGTACTGCAAACGCATCATATCTATGCTAAATATAGATTTTGTGTACCATTCAGCGCAATGTGTTTTAGAAATTTTAAAATGTTATAATAATTGACTGTGTTTTTGTTCTTATGTAATATTCAGTCAGAATAATCGAAATAATAAGCCATATGCATTCAATATACCACATTAGTTAAATAAAGGGGAACATTAAGATTATACATTTGTAAAACTTAATGTAGGCTAACCATGTAAAAGAAAACTATAGGCTATCTTTAATCATGAAAACATTCCTTTTAGGGTTCGGGTTAAAAATATATGAATTACGTCCCTTTTTATATTCTAAATATTAGATGACGCCACATAATGCTTTCATTTAAAGTGTTTATAAATTGATGCTTTGTATGAATAAAGCATTATGTAATATATTGTAGAAAATATGGTGTTTGCCTGTAAATGTGTTCATAGTATTGTGACATTTACGATATTTTCTGTAGTTTGCGAAAAAAATGTGCATTTTAAAAGCATAAGTGACGTCATTATGACCATGTGACAAAAAAGTTTTATCTAATATTGTAGATAAAAGTGTTATGAATCATTTGATACCAAATAACGTATGTATGTGTTTGTTTTTATCATTCAGTTTCTATGTTTGTCTCCCCTACCATCAAAAATAAATAATAATTTTTCAGCTCAAGGGTACTCTTTTAAATTAGAAAAAAAAGTTATTAAGCTACTTCCAATGCGCTGCTATCATGCATTTTCATTAGGTCTAGATGCATATCTTCCATTATATATAGGTGTCGTTTTGTCACTCTTTCTGGTACACCCAAGTCCAATTTCCTGTATCTAGCTCAAGGACTAACGCAGTAAAATTCGGATAATTGCGCTATCCGGTTACTAGTTCATTTACAATCTTGCCTGTTCGTACTACAGTTATTCTTATTTGAAAATTGTACCGTAAATTAATTCCTGTATGCATTTATACATATTGCTTTTTTGGCAAAAACGGTATTACCATTTTCAGCCATATGCTATCACTCATAGACCAGATACATCGTTTTAGCGCACCACGCGAATGTTACCATATTTTTCAAGACAGAGACCTATTTTACTGAACGCAGTATCTCAGTCCAACGATTTGTCTAGATTTTTGCAATGCTTGTAATGTTTGTATTTACAATCAAGCGTCGAAGATGATCAAGACTACTGCTCAGTATAGGAAAACAACCAACCTCCGCGCAGTGATATTGTAGCCAATAATCCCTGCCATGTGATTACAAAATGGCGATACACTAGGTAGCGCTTGGTACAGCAAACTCTAGCAACAGGCAAATTGGCAATAACATCATCACCTTCGAGAAGATGTTGAAAACATTTTTCAACCTGTTTTGGCTTGAGTGTATTCTCTTTATTAAATTTACGCACAGCTTCTGTAATGTTCTCAATGGAATACATCTTTCTTTACAAGTAACCGGTGTTCATATATTCGCTCATACTGACGTCGTCTCAAATTTTTCAAATTCATGATACTAGTATCGATCGAGAGCGAAAATTATATTCGCTAAAATTGATTTTTTAGCAGGCCAGCAGAGCTTATGGGATGCCGAGTTGTCTGTTGTCTGTCGTCCGTCGTCCGTTGTTAACTTTTGTCTTGTTAAGACGATAGGGCCTTCATTTTTCATCCGATCTTTACCAAACTTTAACAGGTTGTTAATATCAATGAAAGCTCGGATGAGTTCGAAAACCAGCCATATCGTACTAGTAACAGCGGAGTTATGGCCCTTGATTTAGTTAAAAATGCTATATTTTGCCTCGTTAAGACGATAGGAGTTTCATTGTTCATCCGATCTTTACCAAACTTTATCAGATTGTTAATATCAATGAAAGCTCGAACATGTTCGAAAACCAGCCATATCGGACCAGTAACAGCGGAGCTGTGGCCCTTGATTTAGTTCAAAATGCTATATTTTGCCACGTTAAGATGATAGGGGCTTCATTGTTCATCCGATCTTTACCAAACTTTATCAGCTTGTTAATATCAATGAAAGCTCGAACAAGTTCGAAAACCAAAAATATCGAACCAGTAACAGCGGAGTTGTGGCCCTTGATTTAGTTCAAAACGCTATATTTTGCCTCGTTGAGACGAGAGGGCCTTCATTTTTCATTCGATCGTTACCAAAGATTTTTTTTTTTTTTTAAAAAAAATTGAAATTGTGTTATTTATTTTTTGTTAATTTTTTTCATTTAATTTTTTTTATTTTTTAGCTCTACTGGCCGAAGGCCAGCAGAGCTTATGGGATGCCGAGTTGTCCGTCGTCCGTCCGTCGTCTGTCGTCCGTCGTCCGTCGTCGGCGTTAACTTTTGTCTCGTTAAGACGATAGGGCCTTCATTTTTCATCAGATCTTTACCAAACTTTAACAGGTTGTTAATATCAATGAAAGCTCGGATGAGTTCGAAAACCAGCCAGATCGGACAAGTAACAGCGGAGTTATGGCCCTTGATTTAGTTAAAAATGCTATATTGTTATAGTTTGCCTCGTTAAGACGATAGGGCCTTCATTTTTCATCCTATCTTTACCAAACTTTACCACATTGTTAATATCAATGAAAGCTCGGACAAGTTCGAAAATCAGCCATATCGGATTAGTAACAGTGGAGTTATGGCCCTTGATTTAGTTAAAAATGCTATATTTTGCACCGTTAAGACGATAGAGGCTTCATTGTTCATCCGATCTTTACCAATCTTTATCAGTTTGTTAATGTTGTTGAAAACTCGAATAAGTTTGAAAACCAGCCATATCGGACCAGTAACAGCGGAGTTATGGCCCTTGATTTAGTTAAAAATGCTGTATTTTGCCTCGTTAAGACGATAGGGGCTTTATTGTTCATCCGATCTTTACCAAGTTCGAAAACTATTCATATCGGACCAGTAACAGCGGAGTTATGGCCCTTGATTTAGTTCAAAATGCTATATTTTGCCTCAATAAGACGATAGGGCCTTTATTTTTAATCCGATCTTTACCAAACTTTATCAGATTGTTAATGTCTGAAAGCTTGGTCAAGTTCGAAAACCAGCCAGATCGAACCAGTAACAGCAGAGTTATGGCCCTTGATTTTGTTAAAAATGATATAATTTGCCTCGTCATATGATAGGGCCTTCATTTTGCATCTGATCTTTGTCAAACTTTAGCAGATTTTATGACTTTTTTTTTTTTTATATTATTATTTTTTTTATTTATTTTTTAGCTCTATGTTGGACCTGTCGGACCAGTTACAGAGGAGTTACGGCTCTTGATTTAGTTAAAAATGCTATATTTTGCCTCGTTAATACGGGAGGGCCTTCATTGTTCATCTGATCTTTACCAAACTTTACCAGATTCTTTAGTTATGGCCCTTGATTTAGCTAAAAAGCTGTTTTTTGCCCAAAACTTTCAAAAAAAACTAAATGGCACTCACTCGCTTCATTGATGTTATAAGAACTGTGTTAGCAAGTAGAGCATCCACAGGCCCTCTTGGGCCTCTTGTTTTTATTAGCTCAACTGATCAGAGATCAGCGGAGCTTATGCCGTGGTGCGGCGTCCGTCGTCCGTCTGTCCGTCTGTCTGTCTGTCCGTAAACTTTTATTTGTAGCGACTTCACAGCTGAAACTACTGGATGGATATTCATGAAACTTTACAGAAATGTTGTCCATAAAGTCTAGTTGATCCTAGCAAAAATTCATGTTGATGTGAAATCCAAGATGGCCGCCAAAGCTAAAAATAGAGTTTTAAAATACAAGTTTGTAGCGACTTCTTCTTGAAAACTATAAGTGATATTGATATGGGACTTTTTCTAAAAGGATCAGCATGACATGATGTTGATCCTAGTCAAAAATCGTTTTGATTCAACGTTAAACATGGCTGCCAGCGGCCATCTTTGTTTACATAGAGTTATATAGTAAAAACTTGTAGCGACTTCTTCTCTGAAACTACTTGGCGGATTGTCATGAAACTTTACAGGAATGTTGCTCTTGATGTCTAATTGATCCTAGAAAAATTTCAGGTCGGCCGGAAATTCAAGATGGCCGTCACAGCTAAAAATAGATTTTTAAAAAATAAGTTTGTAGCGACTACTTCTTCAAAACTATAAGTGATATTGATATGGGACTTTTTCTAAAATGATCAGCATTACATGATGTTGATCCTAGTCAAAAATCGTTTTGATTCAACATTAAACATGGCTGCCAGCGGCCATCTTTGTTTACATAGAGTTATATAGTAAAAACTTGTAGCGACTACTCCTCTGAAACTACTTGGCGGATTGTCATGAAACTTTACAGGAATGTTGCTCTTGATGTCTAATTGATCCTATCAAAATTTCAGGTCGGCCGGAAATTCAAGATGGCCGTCACAGCTAAAAATAGATTTTTAAAAAAGAAGTTTGTAGCGACTACTTCTTGAAAACTATAAGTGATATTGATATGGGACTTTTTCTAAAATGATCAGCATGACATGATGTAGATCCTTGTGGAAAAATATTTTGATTCGACGTTAAACATGGCTGCCAGTGGCCATCTTTGGTTACAAAGAGTTATATAGTAAAAACTTGTAGCGACTACTCCTCTGAAACTACTTGACGGATGTTCATGAAACTTCACAGGAATGTTGCTCTTGATGTCTAATTGATCCTAGAAAAATTTCAGGTCGGCCGGAAATTCAAGATGGCCGCCACAGCTAAAAATAGATTTAAAATAAATAAGTTTGTAGCGACTAATTCTTCAAAACAATAAGAGATATTGATATGGGACTTTTTCTAAAATGATCAGTATGACATGATGTTGGTCCTTGTCGAAAATCGTTTTGATTTGACCTTAAAACATGGCTGCTTTGTTTACATAGAGTTATATAATGAAAACTTGTAGCGACTACTTCTTTGAAACTACTTGACGGATTTTCATGAAACTACACAGGAATGTTGCTCTTAATGTCTTATTGATCTAAGCAAAATTTCAGGTCGGCCGGAAATTCAAGATGGCCGCCACGGTTAAAAATAGATTTTCAAAAAACAAGTCTGTAGCGACTACTTCCTGAAATCAAAATCAATCAGTAGAGCTTCAAGGTCATTGACCTCTTGTTTTATTTTATTTTATTTTTTTTAAAAAAAATTCAATTATTTCTTAGCTCTATGTTGGATTGGACCAGTCGGACCAGTAACAGAGGAGTTATGTCTCTTGATTTAGTTAAAAATGCTATATTTTGCCTCGTTAATACAATAGGGCCTTCATTTTTCATCTGATCTTTACCGAACTTTAACAGACTCTTTAGTTATGGCCCTTGATTTAGTTCAAAAGCCGTTTTTATCCTGAAACTTCCAAAAAAACTTAAATGGCAGTCACTCGCTTCATTGATGTAATAAGAGTCATGTTAGCCAGTAGAGCGTCCACAGGCCCTCTTGGGCCTCTTGTTCATCCTATCTTTACTAAACTTTACCACATTGTTAATATCAATGAAAGCTCGAACAAGTTTGAAAACCAGCCAGATCGGACCAGTAACAGCGGAGTTATGGTCCTTGATTTAGTTAAAAATGCTATATTGCTATATTTTGCCTCGTTAAGACAATAGGGCCTTCGTTTTTTTTATCCTATCTTTACCAAACTTTACCACATTGTTAATATTAATGAAAGCTCAGACAAGTTCCGAAAAAACAACCATATCGGACTAGTATCAATAAAAGCTCAGATAAGTTCGAAAACCAGGTAGATCAAACCATTAACAACGGAGTTATTGCCCTTGATTTAGTTAAAAATGCTATGTTTTGCATCGTTAAGACGATAGGGGCTTCATTGTTCATCCGATCTTTACCAATCTTTATCAGATTGTTAATGTCGTTGAAAGCTCGAACAAGTTTGAAAAACAGCCATATCGGACCAGTAACAGCGAAGTTATGGCCCTCGATTTAGTTAAAAATGCTATATTTTGCCTCGTTAAGACGATAGGGGCTTCATTGTTCATCCGATCTTTACCAAACTTGATCAGATTGTTAATATCAATGAAAGCTTGGACAAGTTAAAAAACCAGCCATATCGGACCAGTAACATCGGAGTTATGGCCCTTGATTTACTTCAAAATTATATATTTTGTCTCGTTAAGACGATAGGGCCTTCATTTTTCATCCGATCTTTACCAAACTTCATCAGATTGTTGATGTCTATGAAAGCTTGGTCAGGTTCGAAAAACAACCAGATTGGCCCGATAACAGCGGAGTTAAAAATGCTATAATTTGCCTCGTCGTACGATAGGGCCTTCATTTTGCATCTGATCTTTGCCAAACTTTACCAGCTTTTACGACTGTCTTTTTTATATTATTACTAATTTTATTTTTAATTTTTTTTTTTATTATTCCTTTTTATATTATATATATATATATATTTTATTTTTTTAGCGCTATGTTGGACCAGTCGGACTAGTAACAGAGGAGTTATGGCTCTTGATTTAGTTAAAAATGCTATATTTTGCCTCGTTAATACGGTATGGCCTTCATTTTTCATCTGATCTTTACCAAACTTTGCCAGATTCTTTAGTTATGGCCCTTGATTTAGTTTAAAAGCTGTTTTTTGCCCAAAACTTTCAAAAAAACGTAAATGGCACTCACTCGCTTCATTGATGTTATAAGAGCCATGTTAGCCAGTAGAGCGCCACAGGCCCTCTTGGGCCTCTTGTTTGGCTCTACTAACCAAAGGCCAGCAGAGCTTATGGGATGACGAGTTGTCCTTCGTCCGTCTGTCCGTCCGTCCGTCCGTTGTCCGTTAACTTTTGCCTTGGGAACACTTTAGGGCGAACTTTGCTAGTGTCTTTATATCAATGAAAGCTCGGACAAGTTCGAAAACCAGCTAGATCGGACCTTTAACCGTGGAGTTATTGCCCTTGATTTAGTTAAAAATGCTATATTTTGCCTTGTTAAGACAATAGGGCCTTCATCTTTCATCCGATCTTTACCAAACTATACCAGAGTGTTAATATCAATAAAACCTCGGACAAGTTTGAAAACCAGCCAGCTGGGACCAGTAATAACAGAGTTATGGCCCTTGATTAAGTTAAAAATGCTATATTTTGGCCCTTATTTTTCATCCGATCTTTACCAAACTTTACCGGTTTTTAATATCAATGAAAGCTCGAAGAAGTTCGAAAACCAGCCAGATCGGACCAGCAACAGCGGAGTCATGGCCCTTGAATTAGTTAAAAATGCTATATTTTGCCTCGTTAAGACGATAGGGCCCTTATTTTTCATCTGATCTTTACCAAACTTTCCAGATTGTTAATGTCAATGAAAGTTCAGACAAGTTCGAAAACCAGCCAGATCGGACCAGTAACAGAGTTATGGCCCTTTATTTAGTTAAAAATGCTACATTTTGCCTCGTTGAGACGATAGGGTCTTCATTTTCCATCCACTCTTTTCTTTTCCAAACTTTACCAGATTGTTAATGTCAATAAAAACTCGAAAAAGTTCGTAATGGCCCTTGATTTCGTTAAAAATGCTATATTTTGCATTGTTAAGGCAATAGGGCCTTCATTTTTCATCTGATCTTTACCAAACTTTACCATTATATTATTTTTTTTCTTTATTTTTTTTTTATATATTTTTTATTCTTGATTTAGTTAAAAATGCTATATTTTGCCACTTTAAGACGATAGTCACTCGCTTCATTGATGTTATAAGAGCCATATTAGCCAGTAGAGTGTCCACAGGCCCTCTTGTGCCTCTTGTTTGTTTTGTTTTGTTTTTTTTAGATCTACTGATCAGAGATCAGCAGAGCTTATGCCGTGGTGCGGCGTCCGTCGTCCGTCTGTCTGTCCGTCTGTCTGTCCGTAAACTTTTTTTTGTAGCGACTCTTCCTCTGAAACTACTGAATGGATTTTCATGAAACTTTACAGAAATGTTGCCCATGAAGTCTAGTTGATCCTAGCATAAATTCATGTTGATGTGAAATCCAAGATGGCCACCAGATCTAAAAATAGGTTTTTAAAAAACAAGTTTGTAGCGACTTCTTCATGAAAACTATAAGTGATATTGATATGGGACTTTTTCTAAAATGATCAGCATGACATGATGTTGGTCCTTGTCAAAAATCGTTTTGATTCAACATTAAACATGGCTGCCAGAGGCCATCTTTGTTTACATACAGTTATATAGTAAAAACTTGTAGCGACTACTCCTTTGAAACTACTTGACAGATTTTCATGAAACTTTACAGGAATATTGCTCTTAATGTCTAATTGATCCTAGCAAAATTTCAGATCGGCCAGAAATTCAAGATGGCCGCCACAGCTAAAAATAGATTTTTAAAAAAGAAGTTTGTAGCGACTACGTCTTGAAAACTATAAGTGATATTGATATGGGACTTTTTGTAAAATGATCAGCATGACATGATGGTTATCAGAGTCAAACATTATTTTGATTCGACGTTAAACATGGCTGTCAGCGGCCATCTTTGTTTACATAGAGTTATATAATGAAAACTTGTAGCGACTATTCCTCTGAAACTACTTGACGGATTTTCATGAAACTTCACAGGAATGTTGCTCTTGATGTCTAATTGATCCTAGCAAAATTTCAGTTCGGCCGGAAATTCAAGATGGCCGCCATGGCTAAAAATATTTTTTCAAAAAACAAGTCTGTAGCGACTACTTCCTGAAATCAAAATCAATCAGTAGAGCTTCAAGGTCATTGACCTCTTGTTTCATTTGATTAATTTTTTTAAGTTTTTCATTGCATTGTTTCATTTGTTTAAATTGGTTTAATTACTCTCTTTTTTTTAAGCCTTGTGACAAAACCTAGCAGGAAGCATTTGTATGATTTCTAGTTGTGTCTATTGCGGTTTTTTTCTGGCTCGTTGATTTTTGATGGAGTTACGGCCCCTTGACAGTTTTTACCCCTTAGGGCCATACTCAGTCCCTCTTGTTTTGCAATGTTTTAAAAGTAGTACTGATGGGAATTTTGTGATGACAACCCTTGATACAAGAGCCGTTTAAGCCAGTAGAGCATTCACAGGCCCTCTTGGGCCTCTTGTTTAAATGTTACATTCATTTGTTTTAATTGAATTCTTGTGAAACAAGAAAATGGTTGACCCGAATTTACTCCCGTCACATCCAAAATCATGAACATGGGTACCAATTTGATTTTTTTTTAAGTTTTTCATTTCATTGTTTCATTTGTTTAAATTGGTTTAATTACTTTTTTCTTTTTTTTTTTAAGCCTTGTGACAAAACTTAGCAGGAAGCATTGGTATGATTTCTAGTTGTGTCTATTGCGGGTTTTATCCGGCTCGTTGATTTTTGATGGAGTTGACAGTTTTTACCCCTTAGGGCCATACTCAGGCCCTCTTGTTTTGCAATGTTTCAAAAGTAGTACTGATGGGAATTTTGTGATGACAACCCTTGATACAAGAGCCGTTTAAGCCAGTAGAGCGTTCACAGGCCCTCTTGGGCCTCTTGTTTAAAAGTTACATTCATTTGTTTTATTTTAATTCTTGTGAAACAAGAAAATGATTGACCCGAATTTACTCCTGTCACATCCAAAATCAGAACAGAACATGGGTACCACGATAAAGGCAAGAAAATACTCTTTCGAATGATACCTGTCTCTATGATACTTTCAAAAAGTTGAACTCGACTCGAAATTTGTTGAGTGGTCAACATATTCCGTGTGGACAGGCGGCGAATTGACGGACGAGACGACGGATGGGCGGACGGACGGACGAGGAAAAAGAGTTAAAATTATTTATTAACTCACCTATGAACCTTTGGCTCATGGTAGCTTTGTCTAGACTAGTTCTCCTGAACCTCTGGCTGGATTTCAACGAAACTTTGCAGGGATGATCAGTACCAAGCCTAGTTGCATATATCATCACCATGTTCCAGTTGAACATTTCTTGAAAGACTTATGGCCCCTAAGAAAAAAACTATATCTTGAGCCTGTATAGCATCCACAGGCCTTCTTGGGCCTCTTGTTTTATAAATAAATTATTTTTGTAACCAGGAACGGTTTTTCACATTATTTTCCTGTATTTTACACAAAACAAGTTTGTGGCGACTACTTCTCAAAAACCATAAGTAATATTGCTTTGGAACCTTTACTAAAATGACTGGCATGACATGTAGTTGGTCCTACACAAAAGTCATACTCATTTCGATTCGATGTCAAACATTGGCCACCAGCGGCCATCTTCGTTTACATAGTTATATAGGAAAAACTTGTGGCGATTACTCTGATAAAACTTGATGGATTTGCATGACACTTTACAGGAATGTTGCACATGATGTCTTGTTGGTACTAAGTAAAAATTAGGTTGGCTGGAAATTCAAAATGGCCACCACAGCTAAATATACATTTTTAAAAATACAAGTTCATGGCGACTACTAAAAAAAGAGATTTTAACCAACTATCTCAAACAATAACTTGTCACTTCCTACAACCCTTAATCGTGAACTTCAGGTGAGAATTCAGCGGCCTCTTACTCAGTGGATAAGGATGCCACGTTTTGAGAGATCTGTAACATATAACAAGAATCACTTTGATTCTAGATTTTATAAAGTAGGTTGATGGGCAAATGATATGTATAAAAACTATTTTAGTATCAAAATGAGCAATTGCATTTCGTCCTCAGTTTCGTACCTCGTTTCATCACAATATTAATAGTTTAGAGGCCACTCGACCTTTTTAGCTCTTCTGATCAGAGATCAGCAGAGCTTATGCCGTGGTGCGGCGTCCGTCATCCGTCTGTCTGTCCGTCCGTAAACTTTTATTTGTAGTGACTACTCCTCTGAAACTACTGGATGGATTTTCATGAAACTTTACAGAAATGTTGCCCATGAAGTCTAGTTGATCATAGCAAACATTCATGTTGATGTGAAATCCAGGATGGCCACCAAAGCTAAAAATAAATTTTTAAAATAACAAGTTTGTAGCGACTACTTCTTGAAAGCTATAAGTGATATTGATATGGGACTTTTTCTAAAATGACATGATGTTGGTCCTTATCTAAAATCATTTTGACATCAAACATGGCTGCCAGTGGCCATCTTTGTTTACATAGAGTTATATAGTAAAAACTTGTAGCGACTACTCCTTTGAAACTATTTGACGGATTTTCATGAAACTTCACAGGAATGTTGCTCTTGATGTCTAAATGATCCTAGCAAAATTTCAGTTCGGCCAAAAATTCAAATTGGCTAGAAATAGATTTTTAAACAAAAAATGTCACTGTGACTAATGTCCCCTAAGTGACCATTGACCTCTAAGTGTGACCTTGATCTGAAAGCCACAGACCTGGATTTTGAGCGTGACACGTCGTCTTGTTGTGTTGAGCACTTGTGCCAAGTTATTTGAAAATCCGTCAAGGAATGCCAGAGTTATTGACCAGAAACGATTTGATACAGCTATGACAAGATATGTAAGAGATATAGATCAGTAAACACAGCTCGCAGGTGAAATTGAATGTGAAGTGGGACACTGATGCCGGGGCGAGTACATAACTCTCCTTATTCTCCGAATAGTCAAGCTATTGAAGAACAAGGCAGAATATGACTATACATCTGTTGTTACTCGTCAGAGCTTTTATTGATATAAAGACACAATTTCGTTAAGATCGAGTTAAAAATGTTGTTGCTATTGTGTAAACAAGGCAAAAGTTAACAATGGATGACGGATGTAAATGGATCTATATATTGATATTACTTGTATTTATAACAAATAACATTAAAATATTTGTATTATTTTACTTAATGATACATACAATAACCTAATACATCTGTACAGACAATTCATTTAGCAACTGGTGCCTGTTTTCGACAGTAACTGTAGCCCAGTGATTCCGAGTAAAAACGTCATTTTTAGCTCTACTGATCAGAGATCAGCAGAGCTTATGCCGTGGTGCGGCGTCCGTCGTCCGTATGTCCGTCCGTCTGTCCCGTCTGTCTGTAAACTTTTTTTTGTAGCGACTTCTCCTCTGAAACTACTGAATGGATTTTCATGAAACTTTACAGAAATGTTGCCCATGAAGTCTAGTTGATCCTAGCAAAAATTCATGTTGATGTGAAATCCAAGATGGCCGCCAGATCTAAAAATAGGTTTTTAAAAAACAAGTTTGTAGCGACTTCTCCATGAAAACTATAAGTGGTATTGATATGGGACTTTTTCTAAAATGATCAGCATGACATGATGTTGGTCCTTGTCAAAAATCGTTTTGATTCGACTTTAAACATGGCTGCCAGCGGCCATCTTTGTTTACATAGAGTTATATAATGAAAACTTGTAGCAACTACTCCTCTGAAACTACTTGACGGATTTTCATGAAACTTCACAGGAATGTTGCTCTTGATGTCTAATTGATCCTAGCAAAATTTCAGGTCGGCCGGAAATTCAAGATGGCCGCCACGGCTAAAAATAAATTTTCAAAATACAAGTTTGTAGCGACTACTTCTTGAAAACTATAAGTGATATTGATATGGGACTTTTTCTAAAATGATCAGCATGACATGATGTTGGTCCTTGTCAAAAATCGTTTTGATTCAACGTTAATTATGGCTGCCAGAGGCCATCTTTGTTTACATACAGTTATATAGTAAAAACTTGTAGCGACTACTCCTTTGAAACTACTTGACAGATTTTCATGAAACTTTACAGGAATATTGCTCTTAATGTCTTATTGATCCTAGCAAAATTCCAGATCGGCTAGAAATTCAAGATGGCCGCCACAGCTAAAAATAGATTTTTAAAAAAGAAGTTTGTAGCGACTACGTCTTGAAAATTATAAGTGATATTGATATGGGACTTTTTGTAAAATGATCAGCATGACATGATGGTTATAAGAATCAAACATTATTTTGATTCGACGTTAAACATGGCTGCCAGTGGCCATCTTTGTTTACATAGAGTTATATGATGAAAACTTGTAGCGACTACTCCTCTGAAACTACTTGACGGATTTTCATGAAACTTCACAGGAATGTTGCTTTTGATGTCTAATTGATCCTAGCAAAATTTCAGGTCGCCCGGAAATTCAAGATAGCTGCCATGGTTAAAAATAGATTTTCAAAATACAAGTTTGTAGCGACTACTACTTGAAAACTATAAGTGATATTGATATTGGACTTTTTGTAAAATTATCAGCATGACATGATGTTGGTCCTTGTCAAAAATTGTTTTGATTCAACATTAAACATGGCTGCCAGCAGCCATCTTTGTTTACATATAGTTATATAGTAAAAACTTGTAGCGACTAATCCTTTGAAACTTCACAGGAATGTTGCTTTTGATGTCTAATTGATCCTAGCAAAATTTCAGATCGGCCAGAAATTCAAGATGGCTGCCACAGCTAAAATTAGATTTTTTAAAATAGAAGTTTGTAGTGACTACGTCTTGAAAACTATAAGTGATATTGATATGGGACTTTTTCTAAAATGATCAGCATGACATGATGGTTATCAGAGTCAAACATTATTTTGATTCGACGTTAAACATGGCTGTCAGCGGCCATCTTTGTTTACATAGAGTTATATAATGAAAACGGATTTTCATGAAACTTCACATGAATGTTGCTCTTGATGTCTTATTGATCCTAGCAAAATTTCAGGTCGGCCAGAAATTCAAGATGGCCGCCACGGCTAAAAATAATTTTTCAAAAAACAAGTCTAGCGACTACTTCCTGAAATCAAAATCAATCAGTAGAGCTTCAAGGTCATTGACCTCTTGTTGATATACAATTAATGCATATAACTTATCATATACATTCCAACATTAACAACAGCGTAAAAATACCCCCTTTGCATACTAATCCATGCTAAAACGCGTAACTGATTTTATAAAACTGGAAGTTAACATTTTCTGTCATTTTCTGTCATTTTTGTCTCACCCACGATAGTGGGTAGCAGTATCGTGGGTAGCGAGACATAGCAGTCACTTTTCCGGCGGCGGCAGCCACTTTTAAATCAACTATATCTCAACAACCGCTGCCTGAATTTTTCTGAAACTTTCTCAGATGCTTTTTTGGGTCAAGGGACATCACCTAATGCCAAAATTACCAAGGTCAAGGTCATATTTTGCTTATTTCCCCAAATTTAACCTTGCTTAGGTAACCTCAATAACTTTTTGTGATTGCCTCACTTTATGTCTTTGATACTTGGTCATATGTATTGTTGGCATTTTTGGAGACATCGCTGAATGACAAAAAATACCAAGGTCAAGGTTATATTTTGCATTATTTCCCCCAAACTTAACCTTGGTTAGGTAACTTAACCTCAGTTAATTTTATGTGATTGCCTCACTTTATGTCTTTGATACTTGGTCATATGTATTGTTGGCATTGGTGGACATCTCTGAACGACACGAAATACCAAGGTCAAGGTCATGTTTTGCGTTATTTACCCTAAACATCAGTTTGGTTTAGGTAAGTTATTCTCAGTTAACTTTTTCTGATAACTTGAATTTGTTTGTTAGATACATGGTCATATGTATTGTTGGTATTGGTGGACATCACTGAACGACAAAAATTACCAAGGTCATAGTAAAATTTTGCGTTATTTTCCCCTAACTTAACCTTGGTTAGGTAACTTAACATCAGTTAACTTTATGTGATTGCCTCACTTTATGTCTTTGATACTTGTTCATATGTGTTATTGGCATTGATGGACATCGCTGAACGACAAAAAATACCAAGGTCATGTTTTGCGTTATTTACCCTAAACATCAGTTTGGTTAGGTAAGTTCACCTCAGCTAATTTTTTCTGATAACTTTAATTTCTTTGTTTGATACTTTGTGATATGAATTGTTGGCATTGGTGGACATCACTGAACGACAAAAATTATCAAGGTCATATTTTGCGTTATTTTTCCCAAACTTAACCTTTGTTAGGTATCTTAACCTCAGTTAACTTTATGTGATTGTCTCACTTTATGTCTTTGATACTTGGTCATATGTATTGTTGGTACTGGTGGACATTGCTGGATGACAAAAAATACCAAGGTCAAGGTCATATTTTTCGTTAATTTCCCCAAACTTAACCTTAGTTAGGTAACTTAACCTTGGTTAGGTAATTTAACCTCAGTTAACTTTATGTGGTTGCCTCACTTTATATCTTTGATACTTGGTCATATGTATTGTTGGCATTGGTGGACATCGCTGAATGACAAAAAATACCAAGGTCAAGGTCATATTTTGCATTATTTACCCAAAACTACACCCTGGTTAAACCACTTAACCTCAGTAACTTAACTTCTTATGATTACCTCGCTTTTTTTTGTTTGATACTTGGTCATTTCAAGTGTTGTCTTTGGTGGACATCATTTAAGCAGAAATTTAATAAAATATTTCATATGCCATTTGGCGTAGTGGGCGAGACACCCTTAGACCGAGGTCTTGTTTCAGTTATCTCAGAATAAAGGACTTTGTTTTGGAACAAAATCGTTATGATTTAATTAGTTTAATCTTTGTAGCTTTCCGTCAAAGCAAGTATTGTTTCAGAAACACAAATAGTTGTTTAAAAAAGACATTTTATTACGAACCACTTACATTTCTTTCGTATGCTTTTTCAGTTAGCAACAATAAAATAATCGGCTAGTAGCACGGACGCTGTTTTATTTCAGCTAGTAACCATCTAGTTTTGCCACCGTGTATATGTACAACATGCCGGAATAACATTACACAGACGACTAATTTATGTAATGTGCTAAAGCTTTATACAATTAATTTAACCGAGATTATTTATTTTCTATTGTTAACTGCAGTTTGTATTAAATGAGTTCAGTTTTCGTTGAATTAAAAAATATTAATGTAACAAATTGCATACTTAGTATGTTTTGAAGGATTTCGAAAAAAAAGGATGACTTTTGGTATGAAAATCATTATTTTTTTAGCGGACATTTTGAAATAGAGCATGGACAACGTTTGCTAATGGCCCTAAAATAAGATGTCCACTAAATAAACATGTATTACAGCACTTTATTGGTAGCAGAAAATCCATTCTAGTTTGACAATTATTATGCACACATTTCTATGGCTGTAAAGCACATTGATCAAATATTTGTATTTGCAGGCATGTCTCAGCAAGCTTTTACATGACTGGGGACTGTCTGTAACCATTAAGGATGACTATGTTCATGAAGTGTAAGTTGTTTTTTCATATAAAAAAAAATTCTATTATCACATTCACTTGCCCCACTCAGTATATGCTACCATCAGAAACACAAAGCTGTTGGGTTGGTCTCCATCAGAAAGACACAGCTGTTGGTTTGCCAGCATCTGCAACACAACGCTGTTGGTTTACCTGCCCAGTATATGTCCATCAGAAAGACACAGCTGTTGGTTTGCCTGCCTTGTGTATGTACTCATCAGAAAGACACAGCTGTTGGTTTGCCACCCCAGTGTATGTCCCCTTCTGAAAGACACAGCTGTTGGTTTGCCTGTCCAGTGTATGTCCCCATCAGAAGGACACATCCATTGCCTGCCCAGTGTATGTCCTCATCAGAAAGACACAGCTGTTGACTTCCTGCGCAGTGTACTTCCCCATCAAAAAGACACAGCTGTTCGTTTCCTACCCAGTGTATGTCCCAATCAGAAATACACAGCTGTTCGTTTGCCTGCCCTGTGACTGTCCTCTTTAGAATGACACATTGGATGTGACCATCAGAAAGACACAGCTGTTTGGTTGCCAGCCCAGCATATGTCCCCATCAGAAAGTTACTGTTGTTGGTTTGCCTGCCCTGTTAGTGTCCTCTTCAGACTGACACAACTGTTTGTTTTCCTGCCCGGTGTATGACCCGTCAGAAAGACACAGCTGTTAGTTTGCCTGCACAGTGTTTGTCCCCGTCAGAAAGACACAGCTGTTAGTTTGCCTGCACAGTGTATGTCCCCGTCAGAAAGACACAGCTGTTAGTTTGCCTTCCCAGTATATGTCCCCATCCGAAAGCCAGCTGTTGGTTTCCTGCCAGGTGTATGTCCCCATCAGAATGACAGAACTATCGGTTTCCTGCCCAGTGTATGTCACCATCAGAATGATACAGCTGTTGGTTTGCCTGACCAGTGTATTTCTCCGTACGAAAGACACAGCTGTTGGTATATCTGTCCAGTGTTTGTCCCCATCAGAAGAACACATTTGTTGTTTGCCTGCCCAGTGTATGTTTTTTGTCAGAAAGACACAGCTGTTGGTTTGCCTACCCAGTGTTTACCTCATCCGAAAGACATAGCTGTTGTTTTGCCTGTCCAATTTATGTACCTATCTGAAAGACACAGCTGTTGGTTTGCCTGCCCAGTGTATGTCTCAATCATAATGACACAGCTGTTGGTTTGCCTGTCCAGTGTATGTCGGATTGTCCTCATCAGAAAGACACAGCTGTTGGTTTGTCTGCCCAGTGTATGGTTTGCCTGCCTAGTGTAATACTCCATCAGAAAGACACAGCTTTTTTATCTGCCCAGTGTGTCCCCATCAGAAGGACACATTTGTTGGCTCTACTGATCAAAGATCAGCAGAGCTTATGCCGTAGTGCTGCGTCCGTCAGTCTGTCCGTCCGTAAACTTTTTTTTGTGATGACTACTCCTCTGGAACTACTTCATGAAACTTCACAAGAATGTTGCTCTTGGTGTCTAGTTGATCCTGGCAAAAATTCAGGTCGGCCGGAAGTTCAAGATGGCCACCACAGCTAAAAATAGATTTTTAAAAATCAAGTTTGTTGCGACTACTTCTTGAAAACTATAAGTGATATTGATATGGGACATTTTCTAAAATGATCAGCATGACATGATGTTGATCCTTGTTGAAATTATTTTGATTCGACGTTAAACCTCACCGCCAGCGGCCACCTTTGTTTATATAAAGTTGTATAATAAAAACTTGTAGCAACTTCTCCTCTGAAACTCCTCTGAAACTATTCAAAGGATTTTCATGAAACTTCACAGGCATGTTGCTCTTGATGTCTAGTTGATCCTAGCAAAATTTCAAGATGGCTGCTATGGCTAAAAATAGATTTAAAAAACAAACAAATTTGTAGCGCTACTTACTGAAAACTATAAGTAATATTGATATGGGACTTTTTCTAAAACGATCAGCATGACATGAGGTTGGTCATTGCCGAAAATCATTTTGATTCAATGTTAAACATGGCTGCAGCAGCCATCTTTGTTTACACAGAGTTACATAATAAAAGCATTTAGCGATTACTCCTATGAAACTACTTGACGGATTTTCATGAAACTTTGCAGGAATGTTGCTCTTGATATCTAGTTAATCATAGAAAAATTTCAGGTCAGCTGGAAATTCAATATGGCCACCACGGCTAAAAAAAGATTTTTAAAAACAAATTTGTAGCGACTACTTTTTTTAAACTATAAATGATATTTGATATGGGATTTTTTCTAAAATGATCAGCACGACATGTTTTTTGTTCCTGTTGAAAATTATTTTGATTTGAGTTATGTAGTAAATTGATATATAGGGTCCTATAGAAACCACAGCGTCCGAACGCAATGGCATCGTAGGTCCGCTCTGTACTGCAAACAAGGACTTGAAACTACAATGAAAGAGACAAAAAACAACAGAAAGGGTGGTGAAGACATGGTTACCGACTTGGAACGGTCAGTAGGCAATAAGGCCTACTGGTTAGCTTGAATCGATTTTATATGCGCACAATCCTCGCTATTATCCTGTCTTCAGCGCCCAAATAGACAAGACAGTGTAAACAAAACTACATCCCATCAAAAGGAAATCTCTAACAATAAAGTCCACGTCCAGAGAAACCAACTAAAGATATACATACAAAATAATAAACATCTCAGGATGTATCCAGAATCGTACTGAACAACCATAGTAGTTGCAGCTAAAGAGAAAATCAATCTAGGGTACGACCAGAAAACCCGAGGGACGAAAGCTCATGCACCCACCTCCCTTAGTTGGTGTTTCAGTAGGTACAATCATAGAGTCCCAAAACTCGATTACTCCTATGAAACTACTTGACGGATTTTCATGTAACTTCACAGGAATGTTGCTCTTGATATCTAGTTGATCAAAGCAAAATTTCAGGTCAGCTGGAAATTCAATATGGCCACCACGGCTAAAAAAAGATTTTTAAAAACAAATTTGTAGCGACTACTTCTTTAAAACTATAAGTGATATTTGATATGGGATTTTTTCTAAAATGATCAGCATGACATGGTTTTTGTGCCTGTTGAAAATTATTTTGATTTGAGTTATATAGTAAAAACTTGTAGCAACTACTCCTCTAAAACTACTTGACAAATTTTCTTGAAACTACACCAGAATGTTGTTGTTTTTTCAGTCACCAGTACAGTGACCCATTTATTCTCCCCGTAATTTGGGATGTGGGTCGGGGAGGACCATCCCACTGCACGCCTTACAAACAAACATATAAAACTGATTATATATACATATTATTATAATATTTGACTTTCATATAATAAAATCTGTATAAAGCGGTAGTCTTTACATTTTTATAAACATTGAATTGTATGTGTTTTTAGCTCTACTGATCAGAGATCAGCAGAGCTTATGCCGTGGTGCGGCGTCCATCGTCCGTCCGTCTGTCCGTAAACTTTTATTTGTAGCGCCAACTCCTCTGAAACTACTGGATGGATATTCATGAAACTTTACAGAAATGTTGCCCATAAAGTCTAGTTGATCCTAGCAAAAATTCAAGTTGATGTGAAATCCAAGATGGCCACCAAAGCTAAAAATAGGGTTTTAAAATACAAGTTTGTAGCGACTACTTCTTGAAAACTATAAGTGATATTGATATGGGACTTTTTCTAAAATGATCAGCATGACATGATGTTGATCCTTGTCAAAAATCGTTTTGATTCAACGTTAAACATGGCTGCCAGCGGCCATCTTTGTTTACATAGAGTTATATAGTTAAAACTTGTAGCGACTACTCCTCTGAAACTACTTGGCGGATTGTCATGAAACTTTACAGGAATGTTGCTCTTGATGTCTAATTGATCCTAGCAAAATTTCAGATCTGCCAGAAATTCAAGATGGCCGTCACAGCTAAAAATAGATTTTTAAAAAATAAGTTTGTAGCGACTACTCCTTGAAAACTATAAATGATATTGATATGGGACTTTTTCTAAAATGATCAGCATGACATGATGTTGATCCTATTTCGAAAATTATTTTGATTCGACGTTAAACATGGCTGCCAGTGGCCATCTTTGGTTACATAGAGTTATATAGTAAAAACGTGTAGCGACTACTCCTCTGAAACTACTTTATGGATGTTCATGAAACTTCACAGGAATGTTGCTCTTGAGGTCTAGTTGATCCTAGAAAAATTTCAGGTCGGCCGGAAATTCAAGGTGGCCACCACAGCTAAAAATAGATTTAAAATAAATAAGTTTGTAGCGACTACTTCTTCAAAACTATAAGAGATATTGATATGGGACTTTTTCTAAAATGATCAGTATGACATGATGTTGGTCCTTGTCGAAAATTGTTTTGATTCGACGTTAAACATGGCTGTCAGCGGCCATCTTTGTTTACATAGAGTTATATAATGAAAACTTGTAGCGACTATTCCTCTGAAACTACTTGACGGATTTTCATGAAACTTCACAGGAATGTTGCTCTTAATGTCTAATTGATCCTAGCAAAATTTCAGGTCGGCCGGAAATTCAAGATGGCCACCACGGCTAAAAATAGATTTTCAAAAAACCAGTTTGTAGCGACTACTTCCTGAAATCAAAAGCAATCAGTAGAGCTTCAAGGTCATTGACCTCTTGTCTTTATAACCGAACTAGTTTTCGTGCTTGACAGTTTCTCAACTTCGAAATAGTGCGAGTAATAGTCAACGATTAACAGGTAATCGTCACCATCAAGAGTGAATACGTCAGTGGCAACGTTTTGCCAGGGGTACTCTGGTACTTCATGTGAGATCAGAGGTTCTTTGGGATTCGAACATAGGTGTTCGAGACAAATTTCGCATTGTTGTACTACTCTTTCGATATCTGACGTGATTCCGGGCCAGAACATTGTCAAACGTGCTCTATTTGTCACCTTATCTATACCGAAGTGACCAGAATGTAAAATATCTAGCATATTTGACCTTAGAGCTTTCGGAATGATTAATCGCTGACCTTTGACGATAATATCGTCAATAACCGATAATTCATCGCGATAATTCCAGTAGTGACAACTGTTCAGGGCATTGTTGACGTTTTTCGGGCCATCCATTTTGAATGACGTCTTTGAGCATTTGTAACTCGGGGTCTTGCTTTGTGTGTGACCTTATTTCTTGCATTTTTCTATCACTGACAGGTATTTCTTTCATTACGAAATTGACGTGATGGTTGGTAGCCTCAGATAGTTCTGGGTACGTGTCTGGCAAGAAATGTCTTGACAGAGTATCGGCTAGCGGTATTTCTGTACCGGGCTTGTGTTCAAGAACTATGTCATAGCCTTGAAGTTGCAATAACATTCGCTGTAATCTCGCGGGTGCACTGTGCATTGGCTTTTTCATAACTGCCAGCAGCGGTAGGTGGTCAGTTTGAACCAAAACACGGCGTCCGTAAATGTATTGGTGAAAACGTTTACACCCGAACACGATTGCGAAAAGCTCTTTTTCTATTTGCGCGTAATTTACTTCAGTAGGGGTCAATGACTTACTAGCGTACGCGATTGCTCTATTTTCTTGCAATAGACCTACACCTAACCCATATTTCGAGCTGTCACATTGCATGATTAATGGTTTGTCGGGGTCGTAAAAGGCAAGTACTGGACCAGGACATTGTGTCAACAGGTCTTTGACTTTCTGGAATGCCTCCTTCTGTGGTTCCTCCCAGTGAAATAATACTTCTTTGTTCAATAACTGGCGTAGCGGGCTAGTTATTTCAGATAAGTTCGGCACGAAACGCGCGAGATATACAACCATGCCTAATATGCGTTGTAACTCTTCCCTATCTTTCGGCGGTTTCATGTCTCTGATCGCAGATACCTTTTTAGGGTCAGGCTTTAACCCATCCGACAATAGAATATGTCCGAAATAACTTAATTCCGACATACCGACTTCGAGCTTATCGCGGTTTAAACGGATGCCCTGCTGTTGGCATCGTTCTAACACGTTCCTAAGGTTCTGGTCGTGTTCTTGAACCGTACGTCCGAACACACATATGTCATCACATATGACCGCGCAGCCTTCAAGACCGTCCAGGCATTCATCCATTTTGCGCTGAAACTCGTCTTGGCTTGAAACAAGACCGAACGGGAGCCGTTTATACATAAATCGACCTATCGGGGTATTGAACGTGGTAAGAACTGCGGATTCTTCGTCTAATACCATTGACCAGTAACAGTTTTTGCAATCCATTTTCGTCCATACTTTCGCATCTGAAAGCATTGGCAAAATGTCATCAAGCGTTCTCATTGGGTAATGCGGCCTTGATATAGCCTTATTAAGGTCCTTTGGGTCGAGACAGATTCGGACCTTGTCTTTACCTGGCTTGCTTACAACAACCATTGAGTTGACCCATCGGGTAGGCTTTTTTACTTTTTCTATGATCCCGGACTTTTCCATTCGGGTCAATTCATTCTTGACTTTGTCTTGCAAAGACCCAGGGACGCGCCTAGGGGGGTGTACAACTGGGGTAATTTCAGGGTTAACCTTAATTGACACCTCACCGTCAAGGCGGCCAATACCAGTAAACAAAGTGGGGAATTCTGAAAGCACAGATTCCTTACTTAGGGGTTTGCTATCTACAGACATAACCACTTGGATAAGGTTAAAATCAATACATGACCTTAGTCCACGGATAGGACATCTACTTGTGTTGTCATCGACAACATAAAAGACCATGTTGTCTGTCTGAGAGTGTCTCCTACATTGGAGGGTTATTTTTCCTAATACATTTAGGTTTTCGCCATTGTATGCTGTTAATTTGCATTTAGCCTTTTGCAGAGGGGCCTTGACCTTCAGGCTTTTAAAATGGCTTTCGGGCAAGATGTTACAGCTTGCGCCGGTATCTAACTTGAAGGGTATTGAAACACGTTGGGGGCCAACCAAAATATTACAAAATACCTGATCACTCCCGATAGCATCCACGTAAAAATCCAAGTCATCACTAGTGTCACTTAAATTTTCTTCGAGTTCACATATTCCTTTTTTGTTTTGTCTGCACATTTTGTGAAAATGATTCCATTTCAAACAGTTATTGCATTGTTTTCCCTTGGCTGGGCACGGCGATGATTTGTTGTGGCTGTATCCACAGTTTGGACATTTCTTGGAAGGCGTCGATGTCGGCGGATGTTGTCTGGCTTCCTGCAGTGACTTCCGGTTGGGCGTCTTCTTGGGTATGGATGGTTTTGATTGTTTAACTTCTCTGTGTTTTCCACGGATGGCTCCAACTTCGTGTGGTGGATTAGAGCCATGATTTATTGTCCTGAGTTGTTTTTGGGCGTACTCATAGCTTTGTGCGATTTGAATCGACTTTTCAAGTGTCAATTTATCACCTTCGCTCAGTAGTTTCTCTCTGATTTTCTTTGAGTTTAGTCCAAACACAAGACGATCACGTATCATCTCTTCCTTATTTGGATAGTTGCAGTCTTTTACATGTATTTTTAGTTTTGTTACATAATCCTCGATGGATAGTTGTTCCTGAACAATATTGTTAAACTGGTACCGCTTGAATACCGAGTTAACCTTTGGTTCCACATACCCGTTGAACTTCTCATATAATTTGCTGAGTTTTTTGGCATCATCGGCCGATAAGTCCCATGACTTAAAAACTTCACGGCCTTTGTGGCCAACCCACAATAGCAAGTACGTGCATTTCCCTGCTTCGTTTTTATCAGTTAATGGACCACTGAATATTAATGAAATATGTTCATGAAACTGCTTCCACTGTTCAATAAGGTTTGATGAGTTCCAATCAATTTTGGGTGTTGGAATTCCCGTTAATTCCATATTTGAAACACTATATTACAGTTTAATTACTTCATAAAACTGTAGAAATGAATGTTATTAATCCGTTATAAATAAATTCTTACTGTGGAATGTTAGATTAACGGAACTTAAATTCACTCTCTGAATTTAAATGTTAAAATTTCAATTAACACAAAATATCCTTTTGATGTTAAATCAAAAAACACTTCTGACACCATGTATTAATATGTGTCTTCATATTAATGAATTATAATAATGTAATTCCTACGATTGGAATGTACTAAATAAAAGAACGACTCTGTGTTCTAACAACGATGTTTATTCATTCAGTGACTGTATGAAACTGTGCCTGCTATTAAAGAGGCAATGTAAAGTTAAGCATATAGAGTATGTGATCAAGGGCAATAACAGTGTATAGTAAACTGTAGTATTTATAGATAGTAGTTATACATCTTGAAACAGAAATAGAAAATGGGACATAACAAAACTGACATTATATAATAATACATAACAAAAATAAAAAAACTCACCAATAGATATCCATTATATAATTAATATCCATCAAATACATTATAAACTTTTCACACTTATAATCCATATTTTATTCAGAGTTAATCCTGCAGGTAAATAATTTAATTTAAAGCACAATTGTATAAATACATTTTAGCCCTTAGCAATTATGATAAATTATACAACAAGAGGTCAATGACCTTGAAGCTCTACTGATTGATTTTGATTTCAGGAAGTAGTCGCTACAAACTTGTTTTTTGAAAATCTATTTTTAGCCATGGTGGCCATCTTGAATTTCCGGCCGACCTGAAATTTTGCTAGGATCAATTAGACATCAAGAGCAACATTCCTGTAAAGTTTCATGAAAATCCGTCAAGTAGTTTCAGAGGAGTAGTCGCTACAAGTTTTCATTATATAACTCTATGTAAACAAAGATGGCCGCTGACAGCCATGTTTAACATTGAATCAAAATAATGTTCGACTCGGATAACCATCATGTCATGCTGATCATTTTAGAAAAAGTCCCATATCAATATCTTTTATAGTTTTCAAGAAGTAGTCGCTACAAATTTATTTTTTAAAAATCTATTTTTAGCCATGGTGGCCATCTTGAATTTCCGGCCGACCTGAAATTTTGCTTAGATCAATTAGACATCAAGAGCAACATTTGTGTGAAGTTTCATGAAAATCCATCAAGTAGTTTCAGAGGAATAGTCGCTACAAGTTTACATTATATAACTCTATGTAAACAAAGATGGCCACTGGCAGCCATGTTTAACGTCGAATCAAAATAATGTTCAACTCGGATAACCATCATGTCATGCTGATCATTTTAGAAAAAGTCACATTTCAATATCTCTTATAGTTTTCAAGAAGTAGTCACTACAAACTTATTTTTTAAAAATCTATTTTTAGCCGTGGTGGCCATCTTGAATTTCCGGCCAACCTGAAATTTTGCTAGGATCAATAAGACATCAAGAGCAATATTCCTGTGAAGTTTCATGAAAATCTGTCAAGTAGTTTCAGAGGAGTAGTCGCTACAAGTTTTCATTATATAACTCTATGTAAACAAAGATGGCCGCTGGTAGCCATGTTTAACGTCGAATCAAAACGATTTTCGACAAGGACCAACCTCATGCCATGCTGATCATTTTAGAAAAAGTCCCATATCAATATCTCTTATAGTTTTCAAGAAGTAGTCGCTACAAACTTATTTTTTAAAAATCTATTTTTAGCCGTGGCGGCCATCTTGAATTTCCGGCCGGCCTGAAATTTTGCTAGGATCAATTAGACATCAAGAGCAACATTCCTGTGAAGTTTCATGAAAATCCGTCAAGTAGTTTCAGAGGAGTAGTCGCTACAAGTTTTCATTATATAACTCTATGTAAACAAAGATGGCCGCTGGCAGCCATGTTTAACGTCGAATCAAAACGATTTTCGACAAGGACCAACATCATGTCATGCTGATCATTTTAGAAAATGTCCCATATCAATATCACTTATAGTTTTCAAGAAGTAGTCGCTACAAACTTGTATTTTAAAAATCTATTTTTAGCTTTGGTGGCCATCTTGGATTTCACATCAACATGAATTTTTGCTAGGATCAACTAGACTTCATGGGCAACATTTCTATAAAGTTTTATGAATATCCATCAAGTAGTTTCAGAGGAGTAGTCGCTACAAATAAAAGTTAACGGACGGACAGACGGACGGACGCCGCACCACGTCATAAGCTCTGCTGATCTCTGATCAGTAGAGCTAAAAACTAAAATAGTATCCAGAAAAATCAATAAATCCTGTTATGTCTTTCCATGTTATGGGACACTGACAAAATTACTGTCACTACATCAAATGTATTTATTTCTGGATTATGTCCCGAATGTTGTCGTACACGTCAAACTTGTGTCGTCGCAGTTCCAGAGGTGGTCTTCCCATACACTGCACCATTGAAGTACCAGGCCTGTTCAATTTGGTTGTGGTCGAAGGCGCCAAATTAATTCTGTGTTAAGACGCATCACATCGTCCACTAGTCAGTGTCCTCTCGCCTTGAACGCTGACCTGTGCCTCATCACCTTGGTTTTCTCATTATTGTTTACGAGCTTGATAAGAACAGGTTTTGAGTGGCCAGGCTTTCCAGGTATTCGATGAATGGTCATTATTTTAGACGGGTCAATGGTGATACCCTCCTTCTGCCAATGAGGTCTTCTTCAGACTCTGAGGCTTCACAGGAATGTTGATCTAGCTATCAAAAACCTATCAGTAGAGCTTCAAGGTCATTGACCTCTTGTTTTTATCAGGACACATTTGCTGGTTTGCCTGTCGAGATATGTTACTATCAGAAGGACACAGCTGTTGGTTTGCCTGTCCAGTGTATGTCCCCATCAGAAAGACACGTTTGTTGGTTTGCCTGTCCAGTGTTGGTCCCCATCTGAAAGACACAGCTGTTGGTTTGCCTGTCCAGTGTTAGTCCTCATCCGAAAGACACAGCTGTTTGTTTACCTGTCCAGTGTGTGTCCTAATCCGAAAGACACAGCTGTTAGTTTATCTGTCCAGTTTTTGTTCCCATCCGAAAGACACAGCTGTTGGTTTGCATGCCCAGTGTATGTCCCCATCAGAAAGACACAGCTGTTGGTTGCCTGCCCAGTGTATGTCCCCATCAGAAAGACACAGCTGTTGGTTGCCTGCCCAGTGTATGTCCCCATCAGAAAGACACAGCTGTTGGTTGCCTGCCCAGTGTATGTCCCCATCAGAAAGACACAGCTGTTGGTTGCCTGCCCAGTGTATGTCCCCATCAGAAAGACACAGCTGTTGGTTGCCTGCCCAGTGTATGTCCCCCATCAGAAAGACACAGCTGTTGGTTGCCTGCCCAGTGTATGTCCCCATCAGAAAGACACAGCTGTTGGTTGCCTGTCCAGTGCATGTCCCCATTAGAAAGACACAGCTGTTGGTTGCCTGGCCAGTGTATGTCCCCATCAGAAAGGTATAGCTGTTGGTTGCATGCCCAGCATAAGTCGCTATCTGAATTGCTGTTGATTTCAGCTCAAATTTACAATGCTGTGACAGACAAGCTTGAATTTTACCATAAAATCATAACTACAACTTAACAATTCCTCCAGTGTAAATAACAAACTGAATTCATTTTCCTCTAATTTCAGGTGTCGTTACGGAGCAGCAGAGTTGCATACCTTGGCTGCTTTCATAGGTGGAGCTGCTGCACAGGAGGCTATCAAAATAATTACATGCCAATTTGTTCCGTTTAACAACACGTATATTTATAATGCCATGAAACAGACTTCTGTCACCATTGAAGTTTGATGACTGTGTTCTGGGTTGAATCTTAGTAATGACAACTCCTTTCTTATGGATATCAGGACATATACAGTACTGGTTCTACCCAGGAAAAATGAGATGGTCTGCCTCAACCGCAAAAAAAAATCTACCTTGATATATGGTCTAACGTGCTGAAAATGACATAAAACACAATTTAGACAAATCCTTTCAACACAAGAATAAAAAATGAAAATGGCTATCAGTAACATTGATTAACGACAAAACGTTGTAGAGGCATAATTCATACGTGATTGTAATTAAGGGACAAATGGCCATCTTCATGGACTGCATTTTAATTCATAAAATTGCATAAAAGCGACCAAACACACACACAAAATTCTTATTTAGGTCCACCTAATCCAAATACAACTTCATTTTCTTTCAATATTTCCAGCTATAGGCCAAAAGAGCTTATGCAATAGTAGATAGTTATCGCTTGATGTCCATCTTCGTCAATTTGTATGTTCTTGTTTAGCTAACAGATTTGGATTTTCACCAAAAGAGGATGATCAGCAGAGCTTGTACCATGGTGCAACTAGTCCTCTGAAAGTATTGGATGGATTTTCATGAAACTTCACAGGAATGTAGCTCTTGATTTCTAGTTGACATGGCATGAGGATGACCTGAAATTTAAGATGGCCACCACAGCTAAAAATAGATTTTAAAAATACACTTCTTACATACCGTAAGTGGTATTAATTTGGAACTACCAAAATGACTGGCATGACATGAAGTTGATCCGAAACCAAATACAACTCGATTCGATTTCAAACATGGCCACCAGAGGCCATCTTTGTTTACAAAGAGTTATACTGGAATAACTTGTGACTACTCCTCTGAAACTAATAGATGGATTTTCATGAATCTTTCCAGGGATGTCTAGTTGGTCCTAAGTGAAAATATGTCGGCCCAAAATTCAAGATGGCCTTCACAGCTAAAAATAGATTTTAACATTTTTGTGGAGACTTCTCAAAAAGCGTAATGGGTATTGAATTGCAACCGTTATATAGGAAAAACATGTAGTGACTGCTCCTCTGAAACTACTTGATAGATTTTTATGAAACTTGTTGTTCTTCATGTCTAGTTAGTCCTAAGTAAAAAAATTCAGTTCGTCCATAATTTCAAGATGGCCACCACAGCTAAAAATAGATTCTGTTGGTCCTAAGAGAAATACAATTTTATGGTGACTACTCAAAAACCTTAAGGGGTATTGATTTGGAACCTTTACCAAATTGATTGGCATGACAACATTTTGGTGACCATGTGTTGTTGATTTGGTACCTTTACCAAAATGGCTAGCATGTAGTTGGTCCTACATATATATCTTTGATTTGATGTCCACCATCAGCCATTTTTAGCTCTACTGGCCGAAGGCTTATGGGATGGCGAGTTGTCCGTCATCAGTCCGTCTGTTAACTTTTGCCTTGTGAACACTCTAGGGCCTTCATTATTAATCGAATCTTTACGAAACTTTGTCAGTGTCTTTATATCAATGAAAGCTCGGACAAGTTCGAAAACCAGTCTGATCAGATAAATTTCACCGGAGTTATGGCCCTTGTTTTGCTGAAAAATGCCATATTAAGCCTTGGGAACACTCTAGCACCTTCATTTATTATTTGATCATTACCAAACTTCCACTGATTGTTAATATCAATTAATGCTCGGACAAGTTCGAAAACCAGCCAAATCAGATCAGTTCCGCCGTAGTTATGGCCCTTGTTTTTTCTGAAAATTTCTATTTTCTGCCTTGTGAATGCTCTAACACCTTCATTTATTATTTGATCGTTACCAAACTTGCACAGATTGTTAATACCAATGATAGCTTGGACAAGTTCGAAAAGTTGCTAAATTGGGTCAGTTACACCAGAGTTATGGCCCTTGTTTTTTCTGGAAAATGCTGTTTTCTGCCTTGTGAACACTCTAGAACATTCATTTATAATTTGATCTTTACCAAACTTGCATAGATTGTTAATACCAATGATAGCTTGGACAAGTTCAAAAATTAGCTAAATTGGGTCAGTAACACCAGAGTTATGGCCCTTGTTTTTTCTGAAAAATGCTGTTTTCTGCCTTGTGAACACTCTAGAACATTCATTTATAATTTGATCTTTACCAAACTTGCACAGATTGTTAATCCCAATGATAGCTTGGACAAGTTCGAAAACAGCTAGATCAGACCATTAGCAGCGGAGTTATTGCCCTTAATTTAGTTAAAAATGCTATATTTTGCCTCATTAAGTCGATAGAGCCTTCGTTTTTAATCCAATCTATACCAAACTTTACCAGATTGTTTATATAAATGAAAGCTCGAAAACCAGCTAGATCGGACCATTAGCAGCGGAGTTATGGCCCTTGATTTAGTTAAAAATGCTATATTTTCACTCGTTAAGACGATAGGGCCTTTATCTTTCATTCGATTTTTACCAAACTTTACCAGATTGTTTATATAAATGGAAGCTCGAACAATTTCGAAGGACCAGCCAGATCGGACCAGTAACAGCGGAGTTATGGCCCTTGATTTAGTTAAAAATGATATATTTCGCCTCGTTAATTCGATAGGGCCTTCATCTTTCATATGATCTTTACAAAATTTTACCTGATTGTTTATGTCAATGACAGCTCAGTTTCGAAAACCAGCCAGATCGGACCAGTAACAGATGAGTTGTGGCCCTTGATTTAGTTAAAAATGCTATATTTTGCCTCGTTAAGTTGATAGGGCCTTCGTTTTCCATGCGATCTTTATGAAACTTATTAGATTGTTAATATCAATGAAAGCTCGGTCAAGTTCGAAACCAGCCAGATCAGACCAGTAACAATGGAGTTATGGCCCTTGATTTAGTTAAAAATCCTATACAGACGATAGGGTCTTTATCTTTCATCCGATCTTTAAGAAACTTTACCAGATTGTTAATATCAATGAAAGCTTGGACAAGTTCGAGTCATGGCCCTTGATTTTCTGAAATATGCTATATCTTGGCCTCATTAAGACGAAAGGGCTTCATTTGGCCGGATTTCATTGAAACTTTGCAGGGATGATCAGTACCAAGCCTAGTTGTACATAGTCACCATGTTCCAGTTGAATGATTTTGGCGGAGTTATAGCCCTTTAAAAGTTTAATACACAAACTTTGTTGACTAGTTCTCCTGAACCCCTGGCTGGATTTAAACGAAGCTTTTTAGGGATGATCAATTCATGTCTAGTTTTGCAAATCATTGCCATATTCCGGCTGAATGATTTTTTTGGCAGAATTATGGCCCTTTAAAGGTTTTAATACACAAACTTTGATCTACTTCTCCTGACCCCTCGCCAGATTTCAATGAAACTTTGCAGGGATGATCAGCACCAAGCCTAGTTGGGCATGTCATCGTCACGTTCTGGTTTACAGATATTTGGCAGAGTTATGGCCCTTTAAAGGATTTTGATACCACAGTTTTTTCCGGGCTAGTTCTTCTGAACCCCTGGCTGGATATAGACGAAACTTGACAAGATCAGTATCAAGCCTAGTTGTGCATATCATCGCCATATTTCGGTTGAATGATTTTGGCGGAGTTATAGCCATTTAAATGTTTTAATACACAAACTTTGTCCAGATTAGTCTCTTCTGAACTCTTTGCCAAATTTCAGCGAATCTTGGCAAGAATGTTCAGTACTAAGCCTAGTGGCACCTGTCATTGCCATGTTCTAGTTGAATGATTTTTGAAAGACTTATGGCCCCTTATACATAAACTTTATCTTGAGCCAGTAGAGCGTCCACAGGCCCTCTTGGGCCTCTTGTTGTTTACACAGAGATATATAGTAAAAACTTGTGGCAACTACTCCTCTGAAATTACTTGCAGGATTTTCATGAAACTTTACAGGAATGTTACTCTTGTTACAAAACAATTGAGAAATATTGAAAATAATATGTATTTACTCTGACAACTGTAAGACATGCTTGGACTTCATGCCTCCTCTAAACATGGCCACAAAAAAACTTGTATTGTTTAATGATTAACAAACAAATAATGACACACATTAAAACATTTTATGAAACCATTCCAAGATCTAGCTGTTCAGATTTTCAAGAGCATTTCAAGGTCATGGACCTCTTGTTTGTTAAAATTCAATGTTGGATGAGTTTGAGAATTAGAGAAAAATAAGCATTGCAAAAGTTAATGACCTTACTTTGAAATAGTCAAATTTGTGTTATGTAATAAACGCAATTTCTTTAGTAATAAGTACCCCTCACTTCATTTGATTAAAATGTTTGTACTATAAAGATGTTAGATGTCTGTCATTGAGCATAATGGACCAATATATAACAATATATAACAAAATTCAAAAAAAAAAAAGTGGAAGCTTTGTTTTTCACTTGATTTCCACCAAATGTGTACAGCCAGCAGAGTAATATAGGAAGCTTTGTTTTTCACTTGATTTCCACCAAATGTGTACAGCCAGCAGAGTAATATAGGCCCTCTTAACTACATAAAACAAAAGACCCAAGAGAGCCTGGTAAAACACCAGGCTCTCTTGGGTCTTTTGTTTTATGTAGTTATTTGGGTTAAGGGCTTTTTCATGACAATAAGATCTTGGATGAGTCGGCTATAACTGAAACACCACTAGAGATAAATTTGCAAGCAGCATGCAAGCTTCATAATTATCGAAATTAACAGATTGTATGAGAAGGTTTACCTCAAAACAAAGTGTTGCTTTGTTTCCCCGTTTGTTTTATAACATTGTAATAGCTTGAAACAACGGTAATAAAACAAAGCAAAGCTATTCACTCTGTTTCGGGTGCGTGAACTAGGCATGTAATCCTGCATTACTAGTTCGCGAAGTTCGATAACTGATGTAGAATTACCTAGTCGATATGGATATATTCATTCGTCTGATACACACACCCCCCCCCCCCCCCCCACCTCCCCGTGTGATTTGTTCCGTTACTCTCCACCATCATGATGAATGGAGTATAACGTAATTAATCAAAAGTGGGTTTCGACGATGGATATATTTAGGTAAACGAATGTTGCAGAAATGAAGAATAATATACACGATTGCTGAACAAAATATTATCATTTGTGTTTGCTATGTCGAGTCAAACACCTTAAAATGAATACATTTCTGTCACCAACTAACAATTTTGACATTTGACAAGAAATTTAAATAGATAATTCATATAAACCATATAGTGTAGATAAATATTATAAAATTTGGGATAGTTTGAATATCATGTTAAACTTACAAGTAAAACGTCTTGAAGTGTGTCGTCCAGTGGTTAGAAGCTTTGGACTTCAGATTGAAAGATCATGGGTTCAATCCTTACCGTGGCCATGTTATTTATCATTGAGCAAGAAAATTAACACATTGCTTAGTACTGGTTCTACCCTGGAAGCCATCGAGAGTGATTAATATAAGTTGCAAGAACTTGTTTCACAGTCATGTAAAAGAAATATGTTCAAACTAAACAAAAGTATAGTATATTAAGACAGCTGTGTCTTCAAAGATGTCGTCAACATTAAAACATGCGTTACAATAACTTGAGAGTATCGTAGACTACATACCCTAGCTTTAATGAGACATAATAATTGGCGAACATGTTCATGATGACCCAGGTACACTATTGTTATTTGAACTAGAGTTAGCTCAGCAGAATTTTTTTTATAAAATAGGCTAATAGGATAAACATTGTCAAGGCATTTTAAGGATGTAACATACGTGACTGTCCCTCTTGCTATGTTCCATGCTTATTCAGAAAATAGTCATGCAAATTTTGACAGTATTTAAGTTACATTGACTGACCCAGGGTCAGTTCTTTCATTTATCAGTCATAATTTTAACAAATAACTAGTAAAATATTCACTGGCATTAATAAGGACAATGACTAGGAGGTTATATATAAAATCTGAACATTCTACTCCTATGGACAAAGTTATAATAATTATAATATGTAATGCAAACCTTAACGCGGTACATATTATATCGAGGGGTCAGTGCAAAACTATTGTAACTACGTATGAATAAAGAAGTTAAGGTTTGCGACCTTAGGGCTGCGTATCGGTCAGAATAATCGATACGATATTTGTATCGATACAAAATGATCGATATTCGATATATCATGATATTTTTTCAGCAGTAATAAAATACTAAAATGTAAACGTTTTGTCATTTATTCATTCAAAAAGTAAACACAGAAGCTTTATCTGAATTCTTTTTCAAGAATGTCATTGCATCCAATTAACCATCAGTGCACACCTGTGGTGATTTATTATTGGGGAAAAAATCAGAATTTTCCGACAACTTTTCAACTTACCGCTTGAAAAAGCAATCAATCGCCAGAAAAACAATGAGATGCCGAGTGCATCTTTTATATGCAGAGTTGACACGACTGATATATACAATGAATAAATTTCGAAACAAATACATATTTCAAACTTTTAATGCATTTAATCACAAGTTTTGTTTGTTTTTGTTTTCCGAAAGTCAACAGTTTTCCTACCGACATAAATACTAAATACCCATAATCCTTAGCCATGTATGTACCTTTTAACAAGGCGGCAATAATAACGGGTTTATGACCCGGAATTCTTTACCATTTTTCTGATTATTTCTGACTAAAGAACCCATCGATGTAATAATAAACACCAGAATAGTAAAATTTGTTCCAACGAAAGACTAATTAAAAAGGAAATTATAATTTTCAGTATAATTACTAATTGGATATTATGTTCAGTCGCCGCGAAGACGGTAATAGGAACCGCCATATAACTGTCGTGACCTAGTAAACATAATCCGGGCATTCAAATATTCCCACATCCGCTTTTCCAAAACAAAACGAAAGTCTTCTGCTTCAATTTTTATGCCGTGGTGCGGCGTCCGTCCGTCTGTCCGTAAACTTTTGTTTGTAGCGAGAACTCCTCTGAAACTACTGGATGGATAAAATGTATTATTCATGAAACTTTGCAGAAATGTTGCCCATAAAGTCTAGTTGATCCTAACAAAAATTCATGTTGATGTGAAATCCAAGATGGCCGCCAAAGCTAAAAATAGAGTTTTAAAATACAAGTTTGTAGCGACTACTTCTTGAAAACTATAAGTGATATTTATATGGGACTTTTTCTAAAATGATCAGCATGACATGATGTTGATCCTTGTCAAAAATCGTTTTGATTCAACGTTAAACATGGCTGCCAGTGGCCATCTTTGTTTACATAGAGTTATATTGTAAAAACTTGTAGCGACTACTCCTCTGAAACTACTTGGCGGATTGTCATGAAACTTTACAGGAATGTTGCTCTTGATGTCTAATTGATCCTAGCAAAATTTCAGATCGGCCAGAAATTCAAGATGGCCGTCACAGCTAAAAATAGATTTTTAACAAATAAGTTTGTAGCGACTACTTCTTGAAAACTATAAGTGATATTGATATGGGACTTTTTCTAAAATAATCAGCATGACATGATGTTGATCCTTGTGGAAAATTAATTTGATTCGATGTAAAACATGGCTGCCGGTGGCCATCATTGGTTACATAGAGTTATATAGTAAAAACTTGTAGCGACTACTCCTCTGAAACTACTTGACGGATGTTCATGAAACTTCACAGGAATGTTGCTCTTGATGTCTAGTTGATCCTTGAAAAATTTCAGGTCGGCCGGAAATTCAAGATGGCCGCCACAGCTAAAAATAGATTTAAAATAAATAAGTTTGTAGCGACTACTTCTTCAAAACTATAAGAGATATTGATATGGGACTTTTTCTAAATGATCAGTATGACATGATGTTGGTCCTTGTCGAAAATCGTTTTGATTTGACGTTAAACATGGCTGCCAGCGGCCATGCTTGTTTACATAGAGTTATAAATAATAATGAAAACTTGTAGCGACTACTCCTCTGAAACTGCTCGACGGATTTTCATGAAACTTCACAGGAATGTTGCTCTTAATGTCTTATTGATCCCAGCAAAATTTCAGGTCGGCCGGAAATTCAAGATGGCCGCCACGGTTAAAAATAGATTTTCAAAAGACAAGTCTGTAGCGACTACTTCCTGAAATCAAAATCAATCAGTAGAGCTTCAAGGTCATTGACCTCTTGTTTCTAAAGTTATTGAATAATTATGCATTAAAATGACAGCAATTAGAAAAATTGCACCACTTACCTGTGCAGTTTTTACTCGGCGAACTCCGAGTTTGTCTTCGCGGAGTATCGTGGGGTACTTTAGTGGCGTAAGTACGCCGAGAAGCTTTTCCGACTCCGTAGTTTTATCATCAAAAATTCGCGTAATTACGCGATTTGTAAATTCTTCACTCGGCGTCAAAGAGTAAAGTGTGGGCTTCGCGTGAGCTGTACTGTATGCAATGGGAGAGAGTTCACTTTTGATCGATATTTTGACCGATACGGACACGTTCGATATGATAGATCGATCGAACCTTAAATACCGGTTTTCGATATATACCGGGAACCGGTACGCAGCCCTAGTTTGCGTTAAAGTTTGCGTTAAAACTTCTAATTTTGTTGTCCTTTTAAGTAGAATGTTCAAATTTCATATATAACCTCACTAGTCATTGTTCTTTTATACTTGCCCCGTGTACATCGAGATAAAATATGGAGAACGGGCCTAGAACATTCTCACCCTGAACTGCAGAGTTGCTGCAAATTCTATTGTAGACACTCCATTTACGCTGGAGCGACGTTATTACTTTTTCTGCCACTGCTTTAGTGACATGAACGAGATGGCACCTGAAACAATGCAGGGGTCATGATGATAAAATGAACATGAATTTCCGCAAATTCATGTTACACCTTCAAGGTACATCCTTCAAAACAGAAGTGCAAGGCTGTGATTCAAATCCCGTTCCGGGCCTATTTATTTTTTATTATATGTAACCTGTACGGAGGCTTAATAAAAATGAAATTTTACACATCTGTAACACCAGTAAACATGTAATTATTTATTAACCACAACTTATCAACGATCGTATCCATTCACTGCCGCGCCCTGCTTCCCGGGTGATACTATTCCCCGGTCGATTTCCCGGTTACTTCCCGGTTAAAACCCGGTTGAAAAGGGGTGGCAAATGTGATGAGTGTGTTGAAGTTTCAGATGTTTTAATGACATATATGTCTAATGACATATATGTCTTATATATGTATTCATTTTTCCATAATCACTAAAAAAAATGTTGAAAAAAAGAAAAAAAGTAGTTTAATTAAGTGATGAATATTGGTGTTTTTTCACAATAATTTGACTGGTTTTGGCAATTCCCGCTTCAGTTTCGGAGACAGTTATAGGATAACAATGCCTTAATAGTTCATTATGTATTGTTTTATTTCATAATATATGGTATTATTAACTCATAACAATAATAAAAATGGAAATAAAACAGAAAATAAACGTTTTATTGCTTCATTTCCAACACCCGTATTTGTGTAAGGAAAGCCGTAGAAATTACAGGTGAAGCGTTATTTCTGCACGTCGTGAGAAACAGTACACTATAGATTCAAGAAAACTAGATAGATCTACATAGATATTATCAGTATGTAAAACAACACATATCGAAAATATGAATTGGTTATGTTTTACAGTGACATATAATTTAATTATAGTTTTTTGCAACAAAAATTAATGAACTGTTTAACAGGAGGAAACCTCAAAATAGTAAAATATAGCAAGTCTTCATATATGTAGCTATACATTTGTATGCGACATACACACAATAGAAAAAAATAACATTATATATAAAAGTATATGTATGTAGTACACGGATAATAATAATACCGTAGAGCTAACGTAACTGTAATTCGAATGCTTATAATTAAACTATAGGGTTTTTATAGAGACAAGACGGACAGGTCCAGTATTCTAACTTATTTCCGGAGACACATTGTGTATGATACCATTTTTTACATTTTTTATTTTGACATGAAATAAGGTCGTCAACGAAATCAGGCTGTCTACAATGGCACCATAACTGTATATTTATTACCTTTGGGTTAAAACAGGACAGACTTAAATTTCTTCCACATATTGGATTCTTTTGGGAAAGGTGTTATGCGTCCCGTTTCCAGACACTCAATTAAATGAGGACGCATTGCAGATACATTATAAATATTTCTAAAATTAAAGGAAAGTGGAAAGTGACAAAACTCTACTACATTCGCGATCGCGAATAAACCGCAATCATAGGAATTTGGCTGTTGTTGAACCCTAGGAATTTTTATATTGATAAATTTATCACTTGAAGACGCATATATTTGTGATAACTGAATTTTTAAATTTAATTTGATATCTTTAAGGCGTTCTCCTAAACTATCAATATAATAAACAAAATCTCTGTCTGGAACTGGTTTAAAACTGTTTTAAAACTCATGATCCAATGATTTGATCCATTAAAATGTATTTGGCAAGCGGGTGCTACTTTTTTTTTTGTATGTTCCATTTATTTGCATCGTCAATAAAGAACGGAGTGTTAGTTGTAGCTTCTAGGCCATTTATATGAGGAAAAATCTTTTTTCAAAATTGAATTAACGGCTGTCATATGCTTATCATTTAACCAATCAAAATTTGTAATTTCGTGTTTATCCGATATTTTTTAGATCTAACTCTTTTAACCACCAGTCGTCGTTTATTTGCGCGGAACTATTATTTGTATTATCAATTGTAATTATTTCTTCGCCGCTTTTTTCGGGAGACATTTCAGGTAATACTAACTTCCGTCTCTTATTATTTATTGAAATATTTTCTAAAGGTGACTCTTTTCGTTTTTTAGAGCGATATTTCTGCATCGTTAATAAGAGTAGTTTTATTTGGATATCTTCTTCTAAAATGATAGCTTATTTCGAATCCAGTGCTGGAATAACTTCATAATCAGAGGGCTTAGGCCTTTTTTGACCTAATCTTCTTTGGGAACGTGGGCGGTTTTTATATCTCATCAAACTTATTAATTTCTTTTGCTTTTTTTCGTTTAATGTATGCATTCCTATACTTTTTTTGGCAGCTAAAATGCGTCGTCCGCTGGCAAATTGTTGATGCCTGTGTGGACCACAACAGTCTGAAAAGAGATATCATAATGTACATCAGTGTTACTGTGTGTTCAAAGCAAATTGTTTTATTCTTCTTCTTGTGACATTTAAATCTCAGATGGAATAACGAAGTAAATTTGAAAACTTCAATAAGCAAGCAGATTTAAAGTGATAGTTAAGGTTGACGCGTGTCAACAAAGCACAATGATTATACCTGTGTATTCCGGCCTGTCTAAAGGTGTGAATTGTCCTTTACAATATACAGCAAAATCATTTAATCCCATTACAGTAATCGAAACGGTAATAATAGACACACTTATCTAGTTAAATGAAGCTGTTAATGTAGCAGGGACACGCGACAATCTTTAAGGTCTTATTAATAGGAATATCATAATATATCCTAGGAAGGACTATTCTAATTAATCAAAGGTATTGAAATATAAATCGAGTAAAAAAGACAACAAAAATATATATTTATTAAAAAATAGTAATATACAGCAACACATTATTTAATCCCATTACGGTTGACACGTGTTCGTTGTAATCCCTAGTTAAATGAAGCTGTTAATGTAGCAGGGACACGCGGCCATCTTTAAGGTCTTATTACTAAGAATATCATAATATAGGTCTTATTAATATTAATATTAATTGTAAGTAATTAAGTATGAAGAAAAAATGAATAGTAAATATAAAATACGGAAACTTACCGAAACTTTAGGAATCAGCTCTTGTACGTTTGGTAATTCCAACAAATGTTCAACTTTAGATCCAGGAAAACACAAACTCTGAACGTCATCTTCGACATATTGATGAAAATAACGCACTTGACTATGTCCTATAATCAAAGTCTTAGGAGCCATTTTAAACTACAGCACTAAACACGATTAACACTAACGCAATTTTAAACTCAATTTAACATTTAATACGCATGTTATATATGTAATATGTTCCTATGGAATATGAAAACTATTTCTATATTTGAAGATGTATATGTGTATTTTCTTTATGGGTTTTGAAATGGGTTACCATGTTAATTACTGTACGGTCGTTATTTTGTTTACATTTAAAAAAAATAATTTGATCAAGACTTGAAAAGGATGTTTTAAGCTTCCGCTTTTAATTACGCCGTCACTTGTACTTTAATCATCACAAAAACAACACCGTCGCACGAACTGATTCAATTAAGTGTAATGTTTTATATTGAGGTACTGTTTATTTGTCAGCTTAATTTGGTTTCTTTTAAGTTTTCAATTTGAAGTTTGAAGAGTAATTTCATAATTAAACCAGTTGTACACTTAATTAAAGCCATGATCGGGAAACAAACATTTAACACTTTTGAATAACATGTATTGATAAGTACTAATGAAGAATACTAATAATATTACAACTGTTACATTATACTTTAATTAGAAATTACAATAAGAGTTTCAGGCTCAATAACATATACAGTTTCATACCCATTAACATTTAAGTGGACAAAAGCATTCAAGCTGTAAAATTGAAATAATACAATATAATTAATACATCATTGGGAATAAGGTTTTAAAAATCTGTTTTTCACGACGTCCAGAAATAACGCTTCACCTGTAATTTCTACGGCTTTCCTTACACGAAATACGGGTGTTGGAAATGAAGCAATAAAACGTTTATTTTCTGTTTTATTTCTATTTTTATTATTGTTATGTGTTAATAATACCATATATTATGAAATAAAACAATAAATTATGAATTAATAAGGCATTGTTATCCTTTAAATGTATCAGAAACTGAACCGGGAATTGCCAAAACCAGTCAAATTATCGTGAAAAAACACCAATATTCAACACTTAATTAAACTACTTTCTTTCTTTTTTTCAACATTTTTTTAGTGATTATTGAAAAATGAATACATATGTAAGACATATATGTCATTAAAACATCTGAAACATCAATACACTCATCACATTTGCCACCCCTTTTCAACCGGGTTTTAACCGGGAAGTAACCGGGAAATCGACCGGGGAATAGTATCACCCCTGCTTCCCGCTCCCACCAATCGTACAAAGCTACCTCCTTGCCTGCTCTTCTAATTACCCAAAAGGTATCGATCGAACACAATCATTATATTTACCGGTATTGCATCATCCCCCGCTTATGTGAAGACACGTCCCCGTGTCTCATAACACCTAACACAACTACACGAACCTTCATAATAATGCATTAACCCCAAACAAAATCCATACGTTCGCACTTATTCCCCTTGCACGATCCTCTCCCCGTTTAACACCACATAACCTGTTGTGACTATTCATAACTTTCACATCTGGTCAACTTCCGGTAGGTTGAGATATTCAGTAGGTGAAAATAAAGGGGTTTACTCGGACTTTATCCTCAAATTCTATACGAAAAATGAAAACATTAGACCATGATTTAAATTAAATGTATCCATATTGCTGTCTTAAAATCGACAACACCAAAAGAAGATACATAGATGTACACAAAAAATAAAGCTTTTAATATAATTATCACTATAAACTAGTTTTATAAAGGGCTAAAGTCGGTTGAGCACCAACGATAAACACCGAGTTTACCCACTACCAGAATGTGGAGGTGCTTTATTTTATTGATTACTGATTGGTCAATTTATTTTGATGATGTCATGTGAAAGTTATGAATATAAATGATCATACTTATGCTTTAACCAGAAACTAAAACGCATACACTCTCACTCATTCCCCTTGCAAGAGTCTCCCCATATAACTCCACATAACATGTCAATTTACTTCAGTGTGACTAAAATGTCTGACAAGGTCGTCAGTATGTTAAGAACTGTCTTCAAGATACAAAGTCCTCTAAGTATATAGGTGTTCGTGTTACTCGTCTCGGTCGTTCTATTACATCTACAACCGTTTTTACTTCATTTGGGTCATCATCGTCCTCACTGTCCCGTTCAGGCCATCCATCTGACGAACTATCATCACCGCTATACCCAACTTCCTCTTCAGGAGCTGCCATCTGCTGCTCCCGTTGAAAGTAAAGCTCTCTGCATCTCTATCACCTGTTGATGAAGGTCGTCCACAGGAGCTGCTATCTGCTGCTCCAGGGTGGACTTCCTTTTTCTTCTGTGCTCCCCCTTTGGTTGTGGAACGTCTGCCAGGAGCTGCCATCTGCTGCTCCAGGGTAGACCTATCTGTTCCTTGGTCATCCTTTTCCGAGACTGATGAGTACATTTTCAGTCTATTGAAATGCACTATTTTTGTTTTCCCAGTGTGTTTCTTTATTTTGTAATCTACATCAGAGATTTTCTCTAATACTGTATAGGGGTCTTTTTCTTATGGGCAGTGCAGTTTTCTAGATTTCCCCGGTTTGACGATTGGCGTGTACATCCCTTTTGCACCTATGATTATTTCACTCCCCGAAACCCGTTTATCATAATAATCCTTCTGTCTCTTCTGTGCTATTCCCAGATTGCTCCGGACTTTTTCAAAGGCTGAGCAAAGTCGTTTTTTCAGTGAAGACGCATACTTTGTTTTATAAACATCCTCTACCAGGGGACACTCTGTCACAAAATGTCACGGGTAGAGCGTACTGGTCGTATATAGCTCTTGTATCGGTTACACCCAAAATCTATTGTTCGAGGTGAAACAATTTCACAATATTCATGATCTATTCATGTAACACGTAAAAGCGTGCACATTTTAAGTGGCCGCCAGAGAGGCCGTGTCATAAGTTTAGTTTTGTGCTAATGCATGTAAACGTATAGGTATATTTTCCTTAAACGGCAAAATTGTATAAGGGCCTCGCGTGTAGATTCAATACTGTAGATTTAGCCACGTTTGTCACGGACTGAACGGGGCAAATAATGATTTGGGCGTAATGTTTGCTATAAAACCCATTGTCTTCTAGCTTTCGCCGGGATCATCGAAAGTACTTTGTTGGAACAGAGATTGGACGGCAAATTTCACAGGCAACATGTGGTTAGTAGTTTTATTAAACTTTTATCGTATATTTGTATTCAGTGGGCGGCGCCATCTTGTTTGGCGGTTACGACATCCGGTTAGCATTGATGTTTCTCAAACATAACTTTAGACTAGCATATGAGTTTGAAGTTACTTTATTAGATGTAATTATTGTAATTGATCATTAATTGTAAAACAATATTAATTTGATAACAGTGGATAATAGGTGCATTAGTTAACGTTGGCGTATAACTCAGTGATTGTAATACACGATTGTTAACATTGCGTGCAAACATAACTCAGTGAGTGTAATATATGAGTTATTTGATCATGTTTATATTACATGTATTAGGGGCATTGATTAACAGCGACGTACATAGCGTATACATGGCGTTGTAGAATATGTATACATTGCTACTCATCATTAGTACAGCTTACATATATTGATTGAATAATGATTTGTTTGGGTAATGATAATTATGCAAGATTGTTATGTTTGTAAACCGACAGCTAAAACGTATGTATAATTACAGCCTAAGCCATCCAGGATATAAGCCATCCAGGATATAAGCCATCCAGGGTTGGAGTAAGCCATCTAGGTTTGGATATCCAGGAGTGGAGCTAAGCTTCCACGAATAACGTTACAAGCGGTGGAGACGGTCCCCGTACCTGCGCAGCCAGGTTTTACTAACGATAACCCCCGGGACACAAGGTGGGCCCGTTACCAGTCCTCACTGGAGGAATATCATTCACAATCTCAGTGGAGATTAACTGTCATTGCATCGCGTCATCAACCCTTACAGAAGGCATTTGATGACAATCATCCATTGAATTCGCGCATCATCATCTTCATGAGCTCTCGCGCATCACAGTTATCGCGCTAGATCAACATTGTTATAGCTTTAACAATACTTCAGTGTCTTAGACATTCAGTATTTATAACAATACTAAGAACGTCTTAAACGTTCAGGAGAACATTCTTTTCATAGTTCATTTGTGTATTCGCTTGTTTTTTTAGATAATTGTATATATATTAAACATATTTTAAAAGTTGCATTAAACTTATGTAAATGCATTCACCGTCATTGATTCTTTCCTGAGTTAGCCCAACCACTAAGGTCATCCTGTGACAACTGGTGTCAGAAGTGGGATTTTGGGCGACTACGGAGGGAAAGAATCAATACGTGATCTTTATTATGATATACTAAATCTCTACTTATTATTTTAGAATTGTGTACCACCCTCTGATCCATCAAGGCGACTGTCGACGATCACGGCTACTGCTTGGAAGACAAGTCAAGACACGACAAGGGTAGGGTGAGTCCAAACTGTTGTTTTGTCCGTTCTTTCCTTGGCGCGAGGTCGCAGTGGTCTACACGAGTGGGTCTGAGGCACTTTTGCTCAATAATTTGGGTGTTTGTTTTTACCTCCCTTGATATACATATAGTATCCAATTAGGTTGGCGAACAAGACGTTCTACTCATGTTGTGACACTCGAGTATACTTATATTGATGGGAGAAGTAAATACACATGTACATGTTATACACATTTCTATGATTGTTTAAGGTTTATGTCCAATATCAAATTAAGATATTTTATGTAGTGTATATGTTTTGTGGAAGCTAGATACTATCTACACATAATCGTTAGTAGTTAGCGCTAGTACAAATGTGTATGTAACTTGTTCTATGATGATGCCCAGGTATTTACTGAGGACACAGTGACTTACCATTAGTAGTTAGTTGAGTAGAATTATTAGTGACGTGTGTATTGTAATTATCGTAGTGTGTAGTTCACAATGTCTATAGACATGACGTCCATAAAGGATCTTACGGAAATGGGTAAGGAGTTAGGGTATGCTGGAGAGGAGCTTAGAACCTTTGTTAAAGACGAACAGGCTAGGGAAAGGGAATTTAGACTTAAGGAAAGAGAATTAGCAAAGCGGGAAAGGGATGAAGAGAAAGATAGGTTAGAATTCGAAAATAGGTTAGCTAAAGAGAAGCTAGAAACTGAGAAAGATAGGTTAGAAGTAGAAAGTAGATTAGCTAAAGAGAAGCTAGAATTAGAAAGTAGACTATCCACAGAGAAGTTAGAATTAGAAGGTAGGTTAGCTAAAGAGAAGCGAGATGATGATAAAGAGAAGGTAGAATTAGAAAGTAGAATAGTAAAGGAGAAGCAAGAGTTAGAACATGAGAGGTTCGAAACAGATGGTAGACTAGCTAAGGCTAAGATGATAATGGAAAGGGAGCAAAAAGAGTTTGAGCATAAGTTAGCTTTAGAGTTGGAAGCAGCTAAGACACATAGTAAGGAAAGTAAAACTGAAGGGAAAGATAGTTATTCTGGGAAGTTAAAAGGTTCGAAGTTACCATACTTTGATGCTGACAAAGATAACATGGACAGTTACTTGTTACGGTTCGAACGTTATGCTGAGTTACAGGAATGGACCAAAGATAAGTGGGCAGTTCATTTAAGTGCGTTATTGAGAGGCAAGGCCTTAGATGTATTTTCTAGATTACCTAGTTTAGATGCTCTTGACTATGACAAGTTAAAGGATGCTCTTTTAAAGAGATTTGAGTTAACTGAAGAAGGTTTTAGAAAGCGGTTTAGAGCGTGTCTGCCTGAGAAAGGCGAGTCATTTATTCAGTTTATTAGTAGGTCTAGAAATTACTTAGATAGGTGGTTAGAGTTAGGGAAGGTAGCGCAGACTTATCAGGGCCTCGTAGATTTCTTGTTGCGGGACCAGCTATTCAATGTTTGTAGTAGAGATCTGTTCTTATTTCTCAAAGAAAGAAAATTAGCTAGTGTAGGAGAAATGGCAACACAAGCAGATCAGTTTGCCGAGGCTCGAGGTGGAGCTCATAATGTAGTGTCGAAAGACAGAACTTTTAGAGATAGGCAAGGGGACGATCATAAACAGAAAGGCCAGAGTGGAAACTATAGAGGTGGAGGTAGTTCGATGGGTGCTAGAGGAGGTAGCAATAGTGGTAACATAGGTAGACCTTTTATTCGTTGTCGTCACTGTAATGGGAATCATGCTTCACATGAGTGTAGGAAAGCGGTGAAAGTGTCCGCTGTCGTAGACAATTTTAGTGAAAATAGTAGAGTGGACAACAATGTAGGGAGTCAGAACCAAGGTTTTAACAACCCATGGAATTTCGGTAGAGGTAGAGGTGGTCAAAACCGAGGTAGAGGTAGAGGCAGAGGTAGTAATAGTCCGGTTATTAAAACCGAGAGTAGTAGCTGTTGTGTTAAAGCGGATGGTGTAATGACGAAGATCGGAACATGTCTCTTTCCGTATGCAAATCTTCCAACGGCAGATGGTAGAGTGAATGGCACGGACGTAATTGTAATGAGGGATACAGGTTGTACAGGTGTGGTAGTTAGGCGTAGTTTAGTTACGGATGACCAGTTGGTAGGTAAACAGTCACCGTGTATGTTGTTAAATAAGTCGGTAGAGCACGTGCCAATAGCGAGAATAGAGGTAGATACACCTTTCTTTAAAGGGACTACAGAGGCACTATGTATGGACGACCCGATGTATGATTTAACGATGGGGAACATAGAAGGTTCAGTACTTCCGGTAATGTCCGATTTTAGAAGTAGCATAAGTAATGCCGTAGAGACTAGAGCGCAGGTTCAGAAGCAAGCTCAGGCTTATAGAAAATTAAAGGTTCCTGCAGCCGTAGGTGACATATCCAAAGCGGAGTTTATAGAAGCACAAACTCAAGACGAGTCATTAGGTCCTTGTAAGGTGAAGGCCAAGGATGGTGTAGTGAAGAAGTGTAAAGGGTCCGGTAGTTGTAAGTTTGTACATAAGAATAGGTTATTGTACAGAGAATTTGAAGATAGTGGTAGTAGACAGTTTCACCAATTAGTGGTTCCTACCCAGTATAGAACGACAGTGCTTAAGGTAGCTCATGAGTCGATTATGGGAGGTCATTTAGGCGTAAAGAAAACGTCAGATAGAGTATTGGCAGAATTTTATTGGCCAGGCGTTAGTGGAGATGTAACTAGGTATTGTAGGTCCTGCGATGTATGCCAAAGGACAGTACCAAAAGGTCGAGTGACCAAAGTACATTTAGGTCAGATGCCACTGATAGATACACCATTTAAGAGGGTAGCCGTAGACATAGTTGGACCAATTTTTCCAGTGTCGGATAGGAAAAATAGGTACATTTTAACCATGGTAGACTATGCAACTAGGTATCCGGAGGCAGTCGCATTGCCCTCAATTGAAACTGAGAGAGTAGCTGAGGCATTAGTTGATATGTTCAGTAGGCTAGGTGTACCAGAGGAAATGCTGACTGATTGTGGGTCACAGTTTACGTCAGAACTTATGGCTGAAGTAAGCAGGTTATTGTCTTTGCGTCAAATCATGACAACACCATATCACCCTATGTGTAACGGGTTAGTCGAACGATTTAACGGGACGTTAAAGCAAATGTTACGGCGTATGTGTACCGAGAGACCCAAAGATTGGGACAAGTATCTCAATGCTTTATTGTTTGCATTTAGAGAGGTTCCACAAGAGAGTTTAGGATTTTCTCCGTTTGAGTTATTGTACGGTAGGTCAGTTAGAGGTCCCATGAGGATTCTTAGAGAGATGTGGGCAGGTGAAGTAGATAGTGATGAGGTTAAGACTACATATCAGTATGTTTTAGATCTGAAGGAGAAACTAGAGGAGACTTGTAAGATAGCTCAAAGTCAGTTAGTTAAGGCAAGTACCAAGTACAAACGGTACTATGACCAGAAAGCTAGAGCTAGGAAGTTTAAGATAGATGACCAGGTGTTACTGTTACTCCCGACCGACAATAACAAGTTGTTATTACAATGGAAAGGTCCGTTTTACGTTAGAGGGATAGTGAACACTATGGATTACCGTATCGAGATAAACGGAAAGTTAAAGACCTTTCATGCGAATATGCTGAAAGAGTATATCAGTAGAACCGATAATGGGCAACAAGGGGTGTTAACCGTAGTTAATGTTGCAGTTATTGAGGCTAGTGAGGAAGACAGTAGTGAGGACACTAGTCCCATGTATTTTCCCACTAGTGTAGGTAGGGAGAGAGCAGCCGATGTAGACATATCGGGCATGCTTAGTGTAGCAGAGAAACGAGAGGTAAGTCGTTTAGACTCTGAGTGTAGTACTGTTCGGTCCGATAAGTCGAGACCAACAGACGTAGTGCAGTGTAGCTTTAAGCACACTTTAGCAAAGCCGATTAGGGAAACAAGAGACCCTACGCCATTTCGCAAACAGTATACTGGTAATGCGATGGATGCAATGTGTAAAGTTGGAGTTCTTGTAGTGGCAGGAAGTAGTGTTATTAGAAACAGTAGAGTCGGTGTAATAGACCGTGGAAAGGACAATATTGAGGCAGAATATTTAAGTCGCCGCACATAATGACCGGTTTAATACAATAGTGTATTGCAGTGTATTGTACAATAGTAGTATATGTTACGACAGGGTAGTGTACAATTGTAGAATAGTGTTGAAATTGTAATTACATGTTATAGTTAGGTTATAACTGCAGTGGTAATAGTTAACATACTCAAGCGATTGAGCGATCAGCTTGTACGTTTTGTCGCTCGTTTGCTCAGAAGAATTAATAGTTTCTTAACGTGTAAATATTAATTATCATTTTGTTGAATTTTAAAAGTGTAGCACTTTCTTTAAGTGGGGAGATGTTGTCACAAAATGTCACGGGTAGAGCGTACTGGTCGTATATAGCTCTTGTATCGGTTACACCCAAAATCTATTGTTCGAGGTGAAACAATTTCACAATATTCATGATCTATTCATGTAACACGTAAAAGCGTGCACATTTTAAGTGGCCGCCAGAGAGGCCGTGTCATAAGTTTAGTTTTGTGCTAATGCATGTAAACGTATAGGTATATTTTCCTTAAACGGCAAAATTGTATAAGGGCCTCGCGTGTAGATTCAATACTGTAGATTTAGCCACGTTTGTCACGGACTGAACGGGGCAAATAATGATTTGGGCGTAATGTTTGCTATAAAACCCATTGTCTTCTAGCTTTCGCCGGGATCATCGAAAGTACTTTGTTGGAACAGAGATTGGACGGCAAATTTCACAGGCAACATGTGGTTAGTAGTTTTATTAAACTTTTATCGTATATTTGTATTCAGTGGGCGGCGCCATCTTGTTTGGCGGTTACGACATCCGGTTAGCATTGATGTTTCTCAAACATAACTTTAGACTAGCATATGAGTTTGAAGTTACTTTATTAGATGTAATTATTGTAATTGATCATTAATTGTAAAACAATATTAATTTGATAACAGTGGATAATAGGTGCATTAGTTAACGTTGGCGTATAACTCAGTGATTGTAATACACGATTGTTAACATTGCGTGCAAACATAACTCAGTGAGTGTAATATATGAGTTATTTGATCATGTTTATATTACATGTATTAGGGGCATTGATTAACAGCGACGTACATAGCGTATACATGGCGTTGTAGAATATGTATACATTGCTACTCATCATTAGTACAGCTTACATATATTGATTGAATAATGATTTGTTTGGGTAATGATAATTATGCAAGATTGTTATGTTTGTAAACCGACAGCTAAAACGTATGTATAATTACAGCCTAAGCCATCCAGGATATAAGCCATCCAGGATATAAGCCATCCAGGGTTGGAGTAAGCCATCTAGGTTTGGATATCCAGGAGTGGAGCTAAGCTTCCACGAATAACGTTACAAGCGGTGGAGACGGTCCCCGTACCTGCGCAGCCAGGTTTTACTAACGATAACCCCCGGGACACAAGGTGGGCCCGTTACCAGTCCTCACTGGAGGAATATCATTCACAATCTCAGTGGAGATTAACTGTCATTGCATCGCGTCATCAACCCTTACAGAAGGCATTTGATGACAATTATCCATTGAATTCGCGCATCATCATCTTCATGAGCTCTCGCGCATCACAGTTATCGCGCTAGATCAACATTGTTATAGCTTTAACAATACTTCAGTGTCTTAGACATTCAGTATTTATAACAATACTAAGAACGTCTTAAACGTTCAGGAGAACATTCTTTTCATAGTTCATTTGTGTATTCGCTTGTTTTTTTAGATAATTGTATATATATTAAACATATTTTAAAAGTTGCATTAAACTTATGTAAATGCATTCACCGTCATTGATTCTTTCCTGAGTTAGCCCAACCACTAAGGTCATCCTGTGACACACTCTCCAAACATAATATTCATAGGCAGGCGAATTTCGTGGACAAACATCAAGAAAGCAGGTGAAAAACCAGATGATTCATTTACACTTGTACGGTACGCCAACATGATGAATGGAATCTCCTCATCCCAGTTGGATTGGTCGTCATTGACGTGCTTACTTAACATATCCAGAAGTGTCCTGTTAAATCTTTCAACTTGTCCATCACACTGGGGGTGATACGGTGTAGTTCTTTGTTTCTTCGTACTGAGACACTTGTTTACCTCTTTGAACAGGTTCGACTCAAATTCCCTCCCCTGATCACTGTGGATTGTATATGGGTTTCCAAATCTGCAGATAAACTCTTCGACCAATACTTTGGCTACTGTTTTGGCTTTGTGATTCCGGAGAGGATATGCTTCAGTCCATTTGGTGAAATAGTCCGACAACTCCAATATGTACTGATTACGCTTTCTGGATTTTGGAAGTGGTCCAAGAATGTCAAGGGCTATCTTTTCCAAAGGTGCGCCTGTCGTGACTGATACAAGGTTAGAACTCCTGTTTTTCTGAGGATTCTTCCGGGATGCACAGGTTATACATTCCTGGCAAAATATCTCCACATCTGCCGACCACCCACACCAGTAATACCTATCACTAACCTTTCTTCGCATCTTCTTTTCACCCAAATGGCCCCCTCCCGTTACGGTGTGCAGCTCTCGCAATAAGGTTTCCTGCATATTCAGTGGAATGATGAATTGGTAAATATCACCCGTGTTAGCACTAAAACGCCTGTGAAGGACACCATCTATCACCACGACATTGTCCCACTGACCTACCATCCTTCACATCTTGGCGATGTTTAAACTTTTCTTTCATTTCGAACATCTCCTTAAGGTTTTCATCTTCTGCTTGAGCCCTCCGCCAGTCAAATTCAGTGGTAGATTTTAAGTGTGTGGATGTACACTTCCTCGTCTACTATGTCCTCCTTGGTCAATGGCTCTAGCTCCGTCACAGGACGTCTTGACAGAGCAGCCGCATTGGAATGGGTAATACTTTGCCGATGTACAATTTCCATCTCATATTCAGCTAAAAAAGCCTGCCATCTGGCTATCTACCCCTGTGGCTCCTTGAAATTCCAAAACCATGCCAATGCTTTGTGATCGATACGTGCTTTGAACTTCCGGCCCAACAAGTAGTGTCTAAACTGTTTAACAAATGTCACCAACGCCAACAGTTCTTTCTTTGTTACGCAGTAGTTCTTTTCGCTTTTAGTTAAAGCCCAACTTGCATAACAAATCACTCGTTCCTGCCCTCTCTGCTTTTGTGATAGCACTGCCCCTATGCTATCATTGCATGCATCGGTATCTAGAATAAACTCTTCTAACTCACTTGGATAAGACAGTATTGGTGCACTTATAAGAGTTTCCTTCAATTTGATGAATGCTTTGCTTTATTGCATTGATCTGACCACACAAACTCTTCTTGTTTCTGCAGCAACTTGTTCAACGGTGCACAAATTGAAGCAACGTTGTTGATGAATCGTCTACAATAGCTAGCTAATCCGAGGCAAGATCTAAGATCTCTGATATTATTTGGTGTTGGCCATTCTCGGACAGCTTCATCCTTTTCAGGGTCCGTCTGTATACCTTTATCTGATACTATGTGTCCTAAACACTTGACACTTCTTTTCGCAAAATGGCACTTAGTTGGTTTCAGCTTGAGTCCGCTTTCTCTAAACCTCTGGAAAACGCTTCGAAGACGCTGCAAATGTTCCTCAAACGTCGAACTAAACACTATTACGTCGTCCAAATATATCAGACATACCTCAAACTGAAGGCCTTTCAATAGAGTTTCCATGAGTCTTTGAAACGTGGCTGGTGCTCCTGTCAATCCAAAAGGCATAACTTCTTCCAATTCAACTTGCCAGTATCCACTGGCCATGTCGAGGGTGGAGAAAAACTTTGCTCCAGCTAGCGTGTCGAGTGTTTCATCTAATCGCGGTATCAGGTAGGCATCTTCTGTTATTTCATTTATCTTCCTGTAATCCAAACAAAAACGGGTTGAATTATCCTTCTTTTTTACCAGCACAATAGGCGAAGACCATGGGCTACAGGATGGTTTTATTATACCTTCATCTTACATACCTTCAATCAGATCTTTAACCTCCTGTTTCATGTGCATTGGTATCCTTCTGGGATTTTGTCTTATCGCTGGTTCATATGCCGTATTTATCTTGTGTTTATTCATGTTTGTCCGACCTATATCCGTTGCCGACGTAGAAAATATGTCTTCATATTCCCCCAGCAATACTTGAAGACTTTCTGTTTGACACTTGTCGAGATTGTGATCCAACGTAAATGCCTCTCCCGAAGTAGTTCCATGCTGCCGATAGGGTGGGCCCCGGTCACCGTGTTCTGTCCTACTAGGGGTTGACCCATGTTGCTCCAAACTAGAGAAAGCAACAATGTCCTGTTCCTGCACCGGAGACAGGTATCCTATGGTAGTGTTCTTATACACAGTCACTTCTTCTGTCGATACGTTCATCACTCTTAGAATGCAATTCCCTTCCACTTTCAGATCTAGCACAACTGACCCTCCTTGTCTAGCAATTAGTTTGTGATGACCAACAAGATTAGGTATATCAATTTGAAGCATACCGTAGTGACCATCTTTGCTTATTTTGTATGAATTTCTTTTTTGTTGTAATCCTTCGCCAGAAGTCTTTTTTGCAGTTTCTTTAGCCGCTCGGGCTCCTTCACTTAACCTCTCTTTGTAAAATTCTATAGCTTTTATATCATTAGCCAGCTTAGTATATTTCAATATATATTTATCCTGATTGTCACTAGCATTCACGGGGTTTCCAATCGTTTCTTTAAGTGTTTTTTTTATAGTTCTTTGATCTTTCGCATTTTTTAGCCTTTCTTTAAATTTTGCTGGATTGAGGCCACGTATTTTTCTCACCAGACCTGCCGAATCACGAGTCAGCTGATCTTGTATATTCCCAACCTTTTTAATAATCTTATTAGTATTAGCACTTCCATCCATAATACCTGGTATTTTAGATGGGACTAGCAAACCATACTTATCAAGTACTTCTTTATTCATGCCAGCATCCAAGTCAATATCATACAGTGGTTTGGGTTTCTTAGGCCTCGCAGCAGGTTCTTCTTCCGATTCCTCTTCTTCCTCTTCTTCTTCCTCTTTTTCTCCTTCCTCTTCTTCTTTACGAGGCTCTTCAACAAATAACTGAGGTATTCCCTGATACATTTCTCTTTCTTGTACTTTCATACTCAATCTGGTTATAACCTAGGATTTGTGGCTCGCCATGCTTTAATTATAACTAATCAAAAAGTTGACTCTATAATTCCATTAAACAAATATTCCTTCTTTGAGGGTTTGGAAACAAACATGCTGCCTCCTTGTCAGATTCAAATCAGCTTGCAACTGACAGATGGTAATGTGTTAATTTTCAAAGATGCTGGTGTTGGCGATAATGGTCGAGTAGTTATTAATAAATTAGTTTTATGGATACCTAAAATGATATTTAACTCAGATGGTTTGGCTTATGTTATGTCAAATCACATGACACCAACAATTAAGATGGACTTATCTTCGTGAAATGATACAAGAAAGTGGAAGTACCCAAGCAACCGAATATGTATTTAGAATAACAGCTGGTGTTAAAAATCCAAAACATGTTTTTGTGTATTTGCAAAGGGCGAACAAGAGTTCTTCTCAAACACAAAATCCTGATCTTTTGGATACGTTTAAGGTAAATGATAATAATACTAATTGCTATTTACAATCAGCTGTATATTATCCAGAAACTGAATACAGCCATAATAACATTATAAGCATATTTAAAGATGTTATTAATTATTTTTACAAACAAAATGATAAAAACACTGGAACTTTACTCAATGTGGGTAATTTTAAAAGTCTTTTCGGAATGATATATTTCGATTTAAGTTACAAGGGAAATGAAGTCAGTATTGATTCAAAACAACTAAGTTTGAGATATAAGCTAAATATACCCCCGGGGGCTCCTTATAAAGTTTATGCTCTGGTTCTCTATGAAGAAGAGGTAGTTATTGATACTGTCGGAAATGAATTGGTAATAGTTTAATCTAACTTATAATATATCTATATGCCTTACGTAAAGTATTCGATAGATTTGACAGATGGCCAGAAACGAAGTCTGGCAAAAGCATATGAAAACAAAGGTGAATTAACGCTCAGACTGAAGAATACTCAACTAACTGGGGATTTTCCTTTGTTGTTGACAGCTACCCAGATTAACAATATTAACAAAGCTAAATCCAACGGAAATGGATTGAATGTGAATATATCAAAATCGCAGATGAGATCTCAGTCCAAGAATGGAGGCTTTTTGGGAGCATTAGCCGGTTTGTTAACTAAAACAATATTACCAACAGTTGCTAGACTCGCTCCAAATATATTAGGACCACTAGCAACAGTTACTGGAATCGGTAAACTATTCGGAAATGGAATGGTAACTATCCCTAGCGGCAAAAAATTCACTGACATCGGGAATCACTTTCGAAATAGTTATTAGAACACATTACCTAGGATTGAGGTCCTTTATATCGCTATACATGTCTCCGAACTTCTAGTACAGGATGTCCGCGGAATCTCTGGGTAGATTGTTGATACCACAATGCACAGCAACCACCTTTAACAAAACATAATGCATGTAACGTTATAGTGTCTTTCAAATTCAGTCATATATGTTTTGAGAAGGATATAACCTAGATATGTCCTACCTAAACACAAGTTAAACTGCGTTCTCCACGCTAATGAGATTAGCGGCCGCTAATGCACACATTCAATTGATGACAGATAATGGGTGACACCTCTTAATTAGATTAATGGCACGCGGTAATCATATAACATGTTACCTTTAAACAATTAACACTTTCATTTTGTGTTTAATTGAAATTTGCCTTCATTTAAAAACTTATGTATAACTGCCTGTAGATATGTCCATGTGTGAACGTGAAACAAATTGTAAACAAAGATACAAAATATGAATAAAATGCCTATTTTGGTAATTTATAAAATCATTGCGTAAATACGAGCAAACTGTCCTATTATCTGTAAATTTAACAATTTTAATTCAACCTTTATATTTTTGTCTTAAGATTAAACAAACGATCATATTTAAATTACAATCAACTTTGAAAATAGCATGCAATTATTTAAAAATGTTATCGTAATTTAAACTTCTGTCTGCACGCTAAAGGGATTAGTGACTAATACACAAATTCAATTAATGACACACCCCACAAACGAAGTTGATATATGTTTATTCAGATAAAAGGTTATTGGCACGCGCCACGCGGCAATGAAATACACATGTCAAATAACACGTTAACGTTAAAAATAAAATCATTTGTTTCATTCAGCACGTTACATTGACAGTATTTTATTCACATATTTTGTACAAGTTACATGACTGACTCATACTGAAGTCATAAAAACACGATCGATTAAATTCTAACTGTTCTCTAGAATATAAACATTGGCATAACAACAAAGGACCTAATAACACTATGGCATAAATAATAATACCATTTTGCATATTAAACTAGTTAGTATAAATATGGTACAAATTAGGAATTTAATACATCTATTTATTAATTCAGTGTACTAGTATCAATTAGACTATATAATTCATTTTTGCATAAAGTTTATTTATGATGCATTATATCAAGGGACAGTAACTTACATAAGGGATACATGGCAATCTTGATTTTTTATTTTATTTTTAAAAACTCAAGGCATCCCGTTAGTTTTTCTTGCATTTGTCCAATCATTAATAGTAATAGAAATAATAGTATAAAGCCGATTGTGTTTGATATTATATGCAGTTCACCCATAATATATATATATTCAAGATTGACGTGTAATACTTGAATAAATAATACTTATACTAGTGTGGTTACTTACCGAAACGTCTGGTATAGCATCACGAACTGCGAAATAATCCAGTAAATCTTCCACTTTAGCACCAGCAAAAACACAAAGAAGTTGTATAAACGTCCTGTATATAACTTGAAAAGTACCTCAAATGACTATGACCAATAATCACTGCCATACTGGAACACTTAGGATATTACACTAAACACGTCACAAAGTGATTTAGCACGATAACGCCTACAAAGTATCCTTAGCACGAGAACGCATATAACAATATCCTTAGTACGATAACTCGTACACATTAAGAATACTCTTTATTCATTAGAATGTTATTATATAAGTAAATAACTAACCAAATTTGTAACTATATGATGTTTGTACAGTAGGCGGAGTTAATCATAACTTTAAGTAACTGACTGTAATCGCAATTATTTAAGGTAGACCAGGGAATTATTCATTTAAATTAAATAACGACACTGTAGACATCGTATCGGAGTACAAATATTTGGGAATATTATTTAGCAGAAGTGGAACATTTTATAATGCTAAAAAACATATTGCCAGTCAAGCCACTAGAGCTCTCTACAGCCTACTGAAGAAAGCAAAGCATCTTTGTCTACCAATCGATTTACAAATTGACATCTTTAATAAAACAGTTAAACCTATTTTGTTATATGAGTGTGAAATCTGGGGGTTTGGTAATTTAGAAATAATAGAAAGAGTGCAATTAAAGTTTTTAAAACACGTCTTAGATATAAAAACATCTACACCAAATTGTATGGTGTATGGCGAAACCGGTACTATGCCAATTTCAATTGATATTTACACAAAAATGTTATCATTTTGGTCAAAGGTAGTGTCTCCAGAAAGTAATAAACTCTCAGCTGATGTGTACATAGTATTGCATAGCTTATACAAATACAGCAATAGTACAAAGAAAAAATTAAATTTTAAATGGCTTACATGTATCAAAGAAATCTTAATTAAATGTGGGTTTAGTGGCATCTGGGAAACGCACGACTTTCCAAATAGTAAGTGGTTGATTGCATCTGCGCATCAAAAGCTCGTAGATCTATTTTTAAACGAATGGTATGAAACAGTTGAAAACTCTAGTAGTTATTATATATACAGATTATTTAAAACTAAATTTGGCTTTGAGAGATACTTGACAGATACACCCGGTAAACTACTCAAGTATATGGTAAAGTTTAGAACAAGAAACCACAAGTTACCAATTGAAACTGGACGCTGGAATAAAATTGTGCATAATAACAGAGTCTGTACTTTATGTAATGAAGATATAGGAGATGAATACCATTACCTTCTAACATGTAAAACACTTAGTATGTTACGAAAGACTTTTTTGAAAAAGAAATACTATAAAAAGCCGAATATACATACATTTTACAACATTATGAATTCAACAAACAAGAAAGAATTTAGAAAAGCGTGTGAATTTGTAAAGCAAATATTGAATAGATTCAAGTAGAAATGTATGCGTATATGTTATTATGAGATTTGAAAAATGTGTGTAAAGTCATACGAGAGTGTGGTTGTAAATTACTTCTTCGACAGTGTGGTGAAAATGAACTATATATAAATGATAGATATAGTTTTAAATTACGAATATAATTTAGCTCCTCCAATACATACAGTAAAGTATATTCACTTGATTTACATCTGTCTAATAATCTATTGTTAATACTAAATAACTCATGTAATAGAGCCTTGTACGTTATATTCTATATGCATTACCTCATATTTTCATGTATATGTATGAACTGAGTGAATAAAAGATTTGTATTGTGTTGTATTGCTAACAATTGACTTAAGATTCTTCTTAATTATCTGTTAACAGTAACAGTTTGAATATGTTTGTATTTAATAAAACCTAATTATTGACACATACATATAACCATCAAAGACCTCTTTAATCCCCGTTAATCTAATTATTGACCTTGTGAAAATAAGAAAATATTACAGTTTGCAAGTAACAAAGAACTAGAATGTAACATAATACCTCATAATTATGTTTAAACATTATTTTATAATTTAACACTTATTTAAAAATAGCGCTGGTTTCCTTACATGTATTTAAATTATAGTTATTTAATACATGTGAAAATGCTTGAACAACAGACGAATATTCATTTTCTTGATTGCAAATAATCAAGAGTTTGCTATGTTTTTGCGCGATTTGATACATACCAATAAAATAAGTTTCCCTTATTCAGTTAAAAAAAATGATGAATGAGTTTTTTTTAATATTGTTCGGCTCATATTTCACCAACAAAAGACATTTAAAAAATGATTAAAATAAGATTAGTATACTATACACAATCAAGGTCGTCAAAGTTAGTAAAATTCATAAAAGGTCAGCTTTTTCTAACTATTTTCAACTCCCAAATAAACCATCATGAAATACAAAATAAAAAACGCTGATTTTGCTTAATATATTCACATATATGTTGTTTTACATAGATATACTCAAAAAATATAACAACTATGATAATAATAAGATTAGTATTCTGTACACAATCAAGGTCAGCAAAATTCATAAAAAGTCAGCGTTTTCTACCTATTTTTAACTTCCAAATAAACCATTAACGAGAGGCCCAAGAGGGCCTGTGGACGCTCTACTGGCTAAAACAGCTCTTATAGATTTAGATAGATACAGCTAGATATAGTTCTCTTCTCCTATAGATTTAACAAAGGAAAATACAATATAGCATTTTTCAACAAATCAAGGGCCATAACTCTGTTATTACTAACAAGATCTAGCTGGTTTTCGAAATTGTCCAAGATTTCATTGATATACCGCGCTTTGCACAACTAGAAATCATACTAAGGCTTCCTGCCAAATTTCGTAGAAATCCAACAAGCCGTTTAAGAGGAGTAGCGCCGACAAGAAATTTAAAATAAAAATGTCAAAGGGCCATAACTCCGTCAAAAATCAGCGAACTGTAACAAAAACGTGATATGCACAACTAGACATCTTACCGATGCTTCCAGCCAAGTTTCGTCGAAATTCAACAAGGCATTTAGGATGAGTAGCGCCGACAATTTTTTTTTAAGTAAGTGTCAAGTAATTAAAAAGATAATGAAAAAAAAAAAAATGAAATAAAAAAAATCAAATATTAAAAATTTAAAAATTTAAAAAAAAAAAAAAAAAAATGAAATAAAAAAAAAAAAAAAATCAAATTAAAACCTAAAAAAAATTAAAAACAGTTTTTGCCTATACAAGCCTAAGTAAGAACAATTTGAACAAACTTGGTAGAGGACCACAAGCTTATAGCAAATGCAAAATATTAAACCTCTGGCTCTTGCAGTTTCAGAGAAGAAGATTTTTTACGTTTTTCCCTATACATGTCTATGTAAAACATGTGACCCTTGGGGCGGGGCCAAATGTGACCCGAGGGTCACCATTTGAATAAACTTGGTAAAGGACCATAAGCTTATAGTAAATGCAAAATATCAAACCTCTGGCTCTTGTAGTTTCCGAGAAGAAGATTTTTTAAAAAAAAATCCTATATAAGTCTATGTAAAACTGTGACACTCCGGGGCGGGGACAAATTTGACCCCAGGGTCACCATTTGAACAAACTCAGTAGAGGACCATAAGCTGATGCTGCATGTAATACATGAGAGCTCTGGGCCTTGCGGTTTCAGAGAAGAAGATTTTTTAAAGTTTTTTCCTATATGTCTATATTAAAAACATGCAAAACCTCAATATACAAACTTTGGACCCCCCCCCCCGGGCACGGCCATTTTTGACCCCGGGGACTTTATTTGAACAAACTTGATAGTCTAGGCGTTGGCGATCATTTTAAAAGAAAAACTGTTGAAATCTGTCCAGCGGTTCTGGAGAAGAAGATTTTTTAAGGTTTCGACCATATATGGTAATGGCAGCCATGTTGGATGTAGCGCTGACCTAATTTTAACAAATCTAAAAAGCATTTATCTAAGGATCATCCATGTGAAGTTTGGTCAAAATTAGCCAAGCGGTTTCTGAGGAGAAGTCATTTGAAGAAACGTTAACGGACGACGGACGGACGACGGACAACACACCATCCCATAAGCTCTGCTGGGCCTTGGCCAGTAGAGCTAAAAACCAAATAAAAAACGCTGATTTTGCTTAATATATTCAAATATATGTTGTTTTACGGAGATATACTCAAAAAAGTGTTTAATTATCTTTATTAAGTAAATAATTAACAAGGTCAGCGTTTTCTCAAAGGTCAGCGTTTTCCTCACCAATTTTGGGTCAGCGCGTAGCTGACGTCAGCTATGAAAGTCAGTGAAATAGACTGACCCATTATTTAGGACCGTTTGGCTTGAGTCCACCAAAAGAAGTTTTAAATTACATACCCAACATAAAATACAACACCATCCAGTATCAAGATAACACGAGTGTCTTGTGCGGATATTTCTGTCTGTACTTTGTCAAAAAGTTGCAAGAAGGAAACAGTATGTACGATATCCTTTATAAAATACTAAAACCTTACAAACCTGTGGAAAATGAAAACATAATACGATCATATTTTGAAAAACAAAGTTTAGTCTAATCATATTATATATGAGTTACTGCGTGAAAGAAAAGACAATTACCGAAAATGTTAATCCTCAGTATATTCTAACAAAAAATGGTAGAAGAATGTTAAAAGCAACATGCGCTTCTTGCGGCATTACTAAAACGCAATTTGTCAAAAGTACACTAGGTGGAAACATTGATATCCATAAAACTTTGCTTCCTTTGCTACCCAAAAAAGTGGAGAACCATCAAATGAATTAGATGCTGTTTGTAAATATCACGATTATTGTTATGAAAAAAGTCTTAGTAATAAATCAATGTGTGATAAAAACATGCTTGCTGGTTTTAAATCTAGTAAGTCTAAAACTATTGGAGAAAAGATTGCTAAGAATTTGATAGTAAAACCAGTTATTAGTACAAAATATAAACTTGGTCTTGGAGCATCAAAAAACGAGAAAAGGCGTTGAGATGGACTGATAAGCTAGCCGATGAACTTCATAAACCTATACGAAGAAAGTTCACTCAACGCCGTGTGATTGTTAATGAAATAGATAACATATGGTCGGCTGATTTGGTTGATATGCAATCGTTTTCGAAATATAATAAAGGTGTCAAATACCTGCTCACTGTTATTGATGTATTTAGTAAATTTGCTTGGGTTATGCCTGTCCCGAATAAAACTGGTATAGAAATTACAAAAGCTTTCCAAAAGATTATAAGTGCAGGAAGACACTGTAAATTGCTCTGGTTGATCAATGTGTGGAGTTTTATAACAAGATGTTTAAGCAATTCCTTGATGATAATAATATTAAAATGTATCACACGTTTAATTTCGGAAAAGCTGTAGTAATTGAACGATGTAATAGAACACTGAAAGAGAGGATGTGGAAATATTTTACGGCAAACAATACAAATACGTATTTAGACGTGCTGCAGGCGATGGTTGATAAATACAATAATACAAAACATCGGAGTATGAAAATAACGCCGATTGAGGCCAGTAATGAGAAAAATAAAGAAATAGTGTATTTCAACTTGTACGGAAAGATGAAAATTAATAAAGCTTTGCCAAAGTTCAAAATAGGAGACAAGGTTAGAATTAGCAAATATAAAAGAACGTTTGAAAAAGGTTATACTCCAAATTGGACCGAAGAAATATTTGTTATTGATGAAATTCAATATACAAATCCCGTGACGTACAAAATAAAAGATTTGAACAACCAAAACATTGATGGAAGCTTCTATGAATTGGAAATGTTAAAAGCTGATCAAGAAATATTCAGAATTGAAAAAGTAGTACGACGTGATTACAAAAAGAATCAAGCATTGATTTTAAAAATGGAAAGGTTACAATGAGGATATTCAACACATAAAAGTGCGTTAAAAATACAATACATTACTTTACATATGGAACAAACATTTGTGGAAGAGACATGTGGAAAACTTGAGGAGTTAAAAGGCAAATATAAAAGAGTATTGTTAACATGCAAACAGGGCTGGGTGGAATATGATGTAATTCATGCTGATTTTTTAGATAGTAAAAAAAGTCAAATTAACAAGCGAAAACGATTACTATCGGAAATGGATTATTATCTAGAAAATCTTGATCATATTAATAGAAAGCTTTTCAACTTGAAACGCAAATTACGTAAATACAGAGAGAAAAAAATATTCCACGATAAAGTGTGATATGTATATTGATGACGAGTATGATTGCTCTGTTCTTTCTGATGTTGTTTAGAAGCGTCCAAGTTGTTGGATTTGAAAGTGCTTGAAGCTGAAAGCGTCTGCGATTCTAAATTTAAAATTGATTGAAATAATATCAAATCATTTTATAAGTAGTATGGAAAGTGGGTGTATAGGTAAAGTCCCCAGGGGAGGTTTGCGAGACGTTTTAGATTTTGATGTCTAGTTGATCCTAGAAAACTTTCAGGCTGGCCGGAATGTCAAGATGGCCGCCACGGCTAAAAATAGATTTAAAATAAATAAATTTGTAGCGACTACTTCTTGAAAACTGTAAGTGATATTGATATGGGACATTTTCTAAAATGATCAGCATTCCATGATGTTGATCCTTGTCGAAATTTATTTTGATGCGACTTTAAACATGGCCGCTAGCGATCCCATAATTTTTTTAGGTCGGCCGCAAATTCAAGATGGCCACCATGGCTAAAAAAAAGATTTTTAAAAAAAAATATGTAGCGATTACTTCTTGAAAATTGTAAGTGATATTGATATGGCACTTTTTCTAAAATGATCAGCATGACATGATGTTGATGCTTGTCGAAAATTGTTTTGATTCGACATTAAACATGGGCGCCAGTGGCCATCTTAATTTACAAAGAGTTTGTATAGTAAAAAATTGTAGCGACTACTCGTCTGAAACTTCTTGGCGGATTTTTCATTTTTAGCGAATTGAGAGCAGAATCAAAGAAAGTTAAAAATGATAAAACTCCGCTGAGAATGATCTCGCTAAAATAACTTTCTTTGATTCTGCTCTCAACTCGCTAAGTATTAGCAGAAGTGAATATTAACAGAGTCTTTTTACCATTGGTGCCTTAAGTATCGCAATCATACTTATACTTTATTAAATTTACATAATGCCTATCCACTTCCTTCCGACATCCATTCTCCAATTTTTTTCCCTAAAATCTTCTTATACATTGAAGAACTTTTATGAATTGGTAAATCAGATAATTCTGTCAGTTCCTTGAATGCATTTTGAGATAGCTTCGAGTATGCTTTTCCATTGTTGTAACGCTTTGTCACCAAATCAATAAAATCATCATCCACTTTCAGATCTAGCACAACTGACCCTCCTTGTCTAGCAATTAGTTTGTGATGACCAACAAGATTAGGTATATCAATTTGAAGCATACCGTAGTGACCATCTTTGCTTATTTTGTATGAATTTCTTTTTTGTTGTAATCCTTCGCCAGAAGTCTTTTTTGCAGTTTCTTTAGCCGCTCGGGCTCCTTCACTTGACCTCTCTTTGTAAAATTCTATAGCTTTTATATCATTAGCCAGCTTAGTATATTTCAATATATATTTATCCTGATTATCACTAGCAGTCTCGGGGTTTCCAATCGTTTCTTTAAGTTGTTTTTTTTATAGTTCTTTGATCTTTCGCATTTTTTAGCCTTTCTTTAAGTTTTGCTGGATTGAGGCCACGTATTTTTCTCACCAGACCTGCCGAATCACGAGTCAGCTGATCTTGTATATTCCCAACCTTTTTAATAATCTTATTAGTAATAGCACTTCCATCCATAATACCTGGTATTTTAGATGGGACTAGCAAACCATACTTATCAAGTACTTCTTTATTCATGCCAGCATCCAAGTCAATATCATACAGTGGTTTGGGTTTCTTAGGCCTCGCAGCAGGTTCTTCTTCCGATTCCTCTTCTTCCTCTTCTTCTTCCTCTTCTTTTCCTTCCTCTTCTTCTTTACGAGGCTCTTCAACAAATAACTGAGGTATTCCCTGATACATTTCTCTTTCTTGTACTTTCATACTCCATCTGGTTATAACCTAGGATTTGTGGCTCGCCATGCTTTAATTATAACTAATCAAAAAGTTGACTCTATAATTCCATTAAACAATGTAACGTGCTGTTAAATTTAAAATTGATTGAAATAATATCAAATCATTTTATAAGTAGTATGGAAAGTGGGTGTATAGGTAAAGTCCCCAGGGGAGGTTTGCGAGACGTTTTAGATTTTGTTTTCGGGGACTTGGTGTGGCGCTGTAACCTAGTTCAAAACTTGTACAGTTGTTTTACTAGCTGTTCGGCCTATTTTATATCCTTTTGATTAAAATTAGACATCTCGTTGGGTGGGAAACTCTCCCTGAAAACTGGCCCCATACCCCCATATATATACTACTAATCACGTAAAATAAATCTTACACATTTAAATGGTAATTATATGTATATATTATATTTAATTTGAACGAGTCCTTGCGCGTTTTAAAGTGTCTTTGCGCTCTCTCTCACTATGCTGTTTGTTCATTACATGAACATTTTCAGACTGAAGCAGCTATAAAAAAACAACATTAAATAATATCAAAATCACGTAAAAATCAACCTCACATATTTAATTGGTAATATTTTTCGATGATATTCAATTTTAAGGTGTCTTTACGCCTTTAAACGTGTCTTTGCGCACCTTTGCGAGTATTTGCAATATTTTTCAAACTGACTGAAACCACAAAAAAAAATACACCATTGTATTTAAAAAAAAATTATATCAAAACAACTTTATTTAAAACTAAAATCACATAAAATCAATCTATATCGTGGATTTATTCAATATGCGATTTGTAAACATGGTTAAGTCTATATAATAGAATAACTTTTCAAAAGTCACATTCTTTATGTTTTGCAGTTAGCTTAAAAGTAAATTTGAAGTGATTTTATGAAAAGTGTACAACTCAAGCCATAAACAAGATACCCACTGGCTGATACTGAATAGAATAGAACAGAATACATTTGTATTGCGCTATTATATCTATTACAAGATTAAAGCCAAAACAAACAAAATACATATATAAAGTTACCAAATTTACATAGTAAATTACAACATATATAAATTATACACAGTCAGTGTTAGTGAAATATATTATAGCTAGGGTACAGTTAGTCTTTAGTTTTTAAAGTGCATTGCTGCATAAATCTTCCAATTGCTCTTATAATATTAGCATTTGTGCTAGAAATAATAGTCAAAAAATACAACTGAGGATTATTACAAATCGGTAATCCATATTTGGTCAAATCTAAATAAAGCAGATTTCTTTGTTTGGCATATTTTTTACAAATGCACATACAACGAATTTCATCTTCTATAGTCTGGCATAAGTTGTATAATCTATCATTGATATGTTTACCGTTATATCTACCTTTTTTAATTTCAAATTCATGTGCACTGATCCTGAATGTAAATACTGTGTTGATGAGCCGTTAAACAACATTCAATTCAATTCAATTCAATTTCTGTTTATCATGGATACGGAAGTTTACAATGGAAACCGGAACTACACCACCGCGCGTTGGATTGTGGGGTAACTCTGGAAAAATTTGTTTCCATAGATAACTCTTTATCAACGTCTATAATGTACTAATGTAGGCCGGTGTTGCGTGAGAATAACACGACATTCGTACATTTACTGTTCGTACTTAACGGTATTGGAAACAACAGACCTAATAACAATATTAATTTCAGTGTGATGCTGTAAATATCTTTTTATTGGCTTATTAAAATTAAATGAATGATTTATATGTTGTAAAATATATATGAAATATATGGTAGGCTGATTGTTTCAAATTTAAGTTGTAACCTAGAACAGTTAATTTTGTTAATAACTTTTTTTTGCTATCATATTTAATATTCATAGCATTATCGGAGAGTTTAATTTGAATGTTATTAACAGCGCATCAACACATTATTCAGAACAGCCGTTGACACAGGAAACGAATAGTCTTAAACTAATACATTTAGTACTAAAATGAGTTTAAAGTAATTTCTGTTGGGAACATACGTGCCGCATGTCAGTTCAAACCAAAATACATTAATTGCATTTGCTATTCTGGTGAAATGTATCGGAGCCATATTTGACCTACCATTTAAATCAATACATCTGCATTAACTAATTTTATAATAATTTCTGCTGCTAGTCATGTCAGTTCAAACCTTGCAGTATGTATCTGGTCTGATAAGGTTCATACTACACATATTCGTCAATGTTAAAGTGGAATCCACTGTGGCCATGTATGGCACGTCATACAAGATTCATACTACAGATATTCGTCAATATTGAAGTGGAATCCACTGTGGCCATGTATGGCACATCATACAAGATTCATACTACAGATATTCGTCAATATTGAAGTGGAATACACTGTATCCATGTATGGCTCGTCGTACAATGTTCATACTACATATATTCGTCAATGTTAAAGTGGAATCCACTGTGGCCATGTATGGCACGTCCTACAATGTTCATACTACATATATTCGTCAATGTTATAGTGGAATCCACTGTGGCCATGTATGGCACGTCATACAAGGTTCATACAACACATATTCGCCAATGTTAAAGTGGAATTCACTGTGGCCATGTATGGCACGTCATACAAGGTTCATACTATACATATTCGTCAATGTTAAAGTGGAATCCACTGTGGCCATGTATGGCACGTCATACAAGATTCATACTACAGATATTCGTCAATATTGAAGTGGAATCCACTGTGGCCATGTATGGAACGTCCTACAATGTTCATTCTACATATATTCATCAATGTTAAAGTGGAATCCACTGTGGCCATGTATGGCACGTCATACAAGATTCATAGTACAGATATTCGTCAATATTGAAGTGGAATCCACTGTGGCCATGTGTGGCACGTCATACAAGGTTCATACTATACATATTCGTCAATGTTGAAGTGGAATCCACTGTGGTCATGTATGGCACGTCCTACAATGTTCATACTACAGATATTCGTTAATACTGAAGTATAATCCACTGTGGCCATGTATGGCACGTCCTACAATGTTCATTCTACATATATTCGCCAATGTTCAAGTGGAATCCACTGTGGCCATGTATGGCACGTCATACAAGATTCATACTACAGATATTCGTCAATATTGAAGTGGAATCCACTGTGGCCATGTGTGGCACGTCTTACAAGGTTCATACTATACATATTCGTCAATGTTAAATAGGAATCCACTGTGGCCATGTATGGCACGTACTACAATGTTCATACTACATATATTCGTCAATGTTAAAGTGGAATCCACTGTGGCCATGTATGGCACGTCATACAAGATTCATACTACAGATATTCGTCAATATTGAAGTGGAATCCACTGTGGCCATGTGTGGCACGTCATACAAGGTTCATACTATACATATTCGTCAATGTTGAAGTGGAATTCACTGTGGCCATGTATGGCTCGTCATACAAGATTAATACTACAGATATTCGTCAATATTGAAGTGGAATCCACTATGGCCATGTATGGCACGTCCTACAATGTTCATTCTACATATATTCGTCAATGTTAAAGTGAAATCCACTGTGGCCATGTATGGCACGTCATACAAGATTCATACTACACATATTCGTCAATATTGAAGTGGAATCCACTGTGGCCATGTGTGGTACGTCTTAAAAGGTTCATACTATACATATTCGTCAATGTTGAAGTGGAATCCACTGTGGCCATGTATGGCACGTCCTACAATGTTCATACTACAGATATTCGTTAATATTGAAGTGGAATCCACTGTGGACATGTATGGCACGTCCTACAATGTTCACTCTACATATATTCGTCAATGTTAAAGTGGAATCCACTGTGGCCATGTATGGCACGTCATACAAGACTCCTACTACAGATATTCGTCATTATTGAAGTGAAATCCACTGTGGCCATGTATGGCACATCATACAAAGTTCATACCACACATATTCCTCAATGTTGAAGTGGAATCCACCGTGGCCATGTGTGGCACGTCATACAAGGTTCATACTATACATATTCGTCAATGTTGAAGTGGAATCCACTGTGGTCATGTATGGCACGTCCTACAATGTTCATACTACAGATATTCGTTAATACTGAAGTATAATCCACTGTGGCCATGTATGGCACGTCCTACAATGTTCATTCTACATATATTCGCCAATGTTCAAGTGGAATCCACTGTGGCCATGTATGGCACGTCATACAAGATTCATACTACAGATATTCGTCAATATTGAAGTGGAATCCACTGTGGCCATGTGTGGCACGTCATACAAGGTTCATACTACAGATATTCGCCAATGTTAAAGTGGAATTCACTGTGGCCATGTATGGCACATCATACAAAGTTCATACCACACATATTTGTCAATGTTAAAGTGGAATCCACTGTGGCCATGTATGGCACGTCATACAAGATTCATACTACAGATATTCGTCAATATTGAAGTGGAATCCACTGTGGCCATGTATGTCACATCATACAAAGTTCATACCACACATATTCGTCAATGTTAAAGTGGAATCCACTGTGACCATGTATGGCACGTCGTACAAGATTAATACTACAGATATTCGTCAATATTGAGGTGGAATCCACTGTGGCCATGTATGGCACGTCATAAAAGGTTCATACTATAGATATTCGCCAATGTTAAAGTGGTATTCACTGTAGCTATGTATGGCACATCATACAAAGTTCATACCACACATATTCGTCAATGTTAAAGTAGAATCCACTGTGGCCATGTATGGCACGTCATACAAGATTCATACTACAGATATTCGTCAATATTGAAGTGGAATCCACTGTAGCAATGCATGGCACATCATACAAAGTTCATACCACAAATATTCGTCAATGTTAAAGTGGAATCCACTGTCGCCATATGTGGCACGTCATATAAGGTTCATACTATACATATTCGTCAATGTTAAATTGGAATCCACTGTGGCCATGTATGGCACATCATACAAACTTCATACCACACATATTCGTCAATGTTAACGTGGAATCCACTGTGGCCATGTGTGGCACGTCATACAAGGTTCATACTATACATATTCGTCAATGTTAAATTGGAATCCACTGTGGCCATGTATGGCACATCATACAAACTTCATACCACACATATTCGTCAATGTTAACGTGGAATCCACTGTGGCCATGTATAGCACGTCATTCAAGGTTCATACTATACATATTCGTCAATGTTAAATTGGAATCCACTGTGGCCATGTATGGCACATCATACAAAGTTCATACCACACATATTCGTCAATGTTAAAGTGGAATCCACTGTGGCGATATGTGGCACGTCATACAAGGTTCATACTATACATATTCGTCAATGTTGAAGTGGAATCCACTGTGGCCATGTATGGCCCGTCCTACAATGTTCATACTACAGATATTCGTCAATATTGAAGTGGAATCCACTGTGGCTATGTATGGCACGTCAAACAAGGTTCATACTATAGATATTCGCCAATGTTAAAATGGAATTCACTGTGGCCATGTATGGCACATCATACAAAGTTCATACCACACATATTCGTCAATGTTAAAGTGGAATCCACTGTGGCCATGTATGGCACGTCATACAAGATTCATACTACAGATATTCGTCAATACTGAAGTGGAATCCACTGTGGCCATGTATGGCACATCATACAAAGTTCATACCACACATATTCGTCAATATTAAATTGGAATCCACTGTGACCATGTATGGCACATCATACAAAGTTCATACCACACATATTCGTCCATGTTAAAGTGGAATCCACTGTGGCCATGTATGGCACGTCATACAAGATTAATACTACAGATATTCGTCAATATTGAAGTGGAATCCACTGTGGCCATGTGTGGCACGTCATACAAGGTTCATACTATACATATTCGTCAATGTTAAAGTGTAATCCACTGTGGCCATGTATGGCACGTCATACAAGATTAATACTACAGATATTCGTCAATACTGAAGTGGAATCCACTGTGGCCATGTATGGCACGTCCTACAATGTTCATTCTACATATATTTGTTAATGTTAAAGACGATCCACTGTGGCCATGTGTGGCACGTCATACAAGGTTAATACTATACATATTCGTCAATGTTAAAGTGGAATCCACTGTGGCCATGTATGGCACGTCATACAAGATTAATACTACATATATTCGTCAATGTTAAATTGGAATCCACTGTGACCATGTATGGCACATCATACACATTTCATACCACACATATACGTCAATGTTAAAGTGGAATCCACTGTGGCCATATGTGGCACGTCATACAAGGTTCATACTATACATATTCGTCAATGTTGAAGTGGAATCCACTGTGGCCATGTATGGCACATCATACAAAGTTCATACCTCACATATTCGTCAATGTTAAAGTGGAATCCACTGTGGCCATGTGTGGCACATCATACAAGGTTCATACTATACATATTCGTCAATGTTAAAGTGGAATCCACTGTGGCCATGTATGGCACGTCATACAAGATTAATACTACATATATTCGTCAATGTTAAATTGGAATCCACTGTGACCATGTATGGCACATCATACAAATTTCATACCACACATATACGTAAATGTTTAAGTGGAATCCACTGTGGCCATATGTGGCACGTCATACAAGGTTCATACTATACATATTCGTCAATGTTGAAGTGGAATCCACTGTGGCCATGTATGGCACATCATACAAAGTTCATACCACACATATTCGTCAATGTTAAAGTGGAATCCACTGTGGCCATGTGTGGCACGTCATACAAGGTTCATACTATACATATTCGTCAATGTTAAAGTGGAATCCACTGTGACCATGTATGGCACGTCATACAAGATTAATACTACAGATATTCGTCAAAATTGAAGTGGAATCAACTGTGGCCATGTGTGGCACGTCATACAAGGTTCATACTATACATATTCGTCAATGTTGAAGTGGAATCCACTGTGGCCATGTATGGCACATCATACAAAGTTCATACCACACATATTCGTCAATGTTAAAGTGGAATCCACTGTGGCCATGTGTGCCACGTCATACAAGGTTCATACTATACATATTCGTCAATGTTAAAGTGTAATCCACTGTGGCCATGTATGGCACGTCATACAAGATTAATACTACAGATATTCGTCAATACTGAAGTGGAATCCACTGTGGCCATGTATGGCACGTCCTACAATGTTCATTCTACATATATTTGTTAATGTTAAAGACGATCCACTGTGGCCATGTGTGGCACGTCATACAAGGTTCATACTATACATATTCGTCAATGTTAAAGTGGAATCCACTGTGGCCATGTATGGCACGTCATACAAGATTAATACTACATATATTCGTCAATGTTAAATTGGAATCCACTGTGACCATGTATGGCACATCATACAAAGTTCATACCACACATATACGTCAATGTTAAAGTGGAATCCACTGTGGCCATATGTGGCACGTCATACAAGGTTCATACTATACATATTCGTCAATGTTGAAGTGGAATCCACTGTGGCCATGTATGGCACATCATACAAAGTTCATACCACACATATTCGTCAATGTTAAAGTGGAATCCACTGTGGCCATGTATGGCACGTCATACAAGATTAATACTACAGATATTCGTCAATATTGAAGTGGAATCGACTGTGTCCATGTATGGCACGTCCTACAATGTTCATTCTACATATATTCGCCAATGTTAAAGTGGAATCCACGTGGCCATGTATGGCACGTCATACAAGATTCATACTACAGATATTCGTCAATATTGAAGTGGAATCCACTGTGGCCATGTATGGCACGTCAAACAAGGTTCATACTATATATATTTGCCAATGTTAAAGTGGAATTCACTTTGGCCATGTATGGCACATCATACAAAGTTCATACCACACATATTCGTCAATGTTAAAGTGGAATCCACTGTGGCCATGTATGGCACGTCGTACAAGATTAATACTACAGATATTCGTCAATATTGAAGTGGAATCCACTGTGGCCATGTGTGGAACGTCATACAAGGTTCATACTATACATATTCGTCAATGTTGAAGTGGAATCCACTGTGGCCATGTATGGCACGTCCTACAATGTTCATACTACAGATATTCGTTAATATTGAATTGGAATCCACTGTGGCCATGTATGGCACGTCCTACAATGTCTATTCTACATATATTCGTCAATGTTAAAGTGGAATCCACTGTGGCCATGTATGGCATGTCATACAAGATTCCTACTACAGATATTCGTCAATATTGAAGTGGAATCCACTGTGGCCATTTATGGCACATCATACAAAGTTCATACCACACATATTCGTCAATGTTGAAGTAGAATCCACTGTGGCCAAGTATGGCACGTCCTACAATGTTCATACTACAGATATTTGTCAATATTGAAGTGGAATCCACTGTGGCCATGTATGGCACGTCATACAAGTTTCATACTATAGATAATCACCAATGTTAAAGTGGAATTCACTGTGGCCATGTATGGCACATCATACAAAGTTCATACCACACATATTCGTCCATGTTAAAGTGGAATCCACTGTGGCCATGTATGGCACGTCATACAAGATTAATACTACAGATATTCGTCAATATTGAAGTGAAATCCACTGTGGCCATGTGTGGCACGTCATACAAGGTTCATACTATACATATTCGTCAATGTTGAAGTGGAATCCACTGTGGCCATGTATGGCACGTCCTACAATGTTCATACTATACATATTTGTTAATATTGAAGTGGAATCCACTGTGGCCATGTATGGCACGTCCTACAATGTTCATTCTACATATATTCGTCAATGTTAAAGTGGAATCCACTGTGGCCATGTATGGCACGTCATACAAGATTCATACTACAGATATTCGTCAATATTGAAGTGGAATCCACTGTGGCCATGTATGGCACATCATACAGAGGTCATACCATACATATTCGTCAATGTTAAATTGGAATCCACTGTGGCCATGTGTGGCACGTCATACAAGGTTCATACTATACATATTCGTCAATGTTGAAGTGGAATCCACTGTGGCCATGTATGGCACGTCACACAAGAGTAATACTACATATATTCGTCAATATTGAAGTGGAATCCACTGTGGCCATGTATGGCACGTCCTACAATGTACATTCTACATATATTCGTCAATGTTAAAGTGGAATCCACTGTGGCCATGTATGGCACGTCATACAAGATTCATACTACAGATATTCGTCAATATTGAAGTGGAATCCACTGTGGCCATGTGTGGCACGTCATACAAGGTTCATACTATACATATTCGTCAATGTTGAAGTGGAATAAACTGTGACCATGTATGGCACCTCCTACAATGTTTATACTACAGATATTCGTTAATATTGAAGTGGACACTGTGGCTATGTATGGCACGTCCTACAATGTTCATTCTACATATATTCGTCAATGTTAAAGTGGAATCCACTGTGGCCATGTATGGCATGTCATACAAGATTCCTACTACAGATATTCGTCAATATTGAAGTGTAATCCACTGTTGCCATTTATGGCACATCATACAAAGTTCATACCACACATATTCGTCAATGTTGAAGTGGAATCCACTGTGGCCATGTATGGCACGTCCTACAATGTTCATACTACAGATATTTGTCAATATTGAAGTAGAATCCACTGTGGCCATGTATGGCACGTCATACAAGGTTCATACTATAGATATTCGCCAATGTTAAAGTGGAATTCACTGTGGCCATGTATGGCACATCATACAAAGGTCATACCACACATATTCCTCAATGATAAAGTGGAATTCACTGTGGCCATGTATGGCACATCATACAAAGTTCATACCACACATATTCCTCAATGATAAAGTGGAATCCACTGTGGCCATGTATGGCACGTCATACAAGGTACATTCTATAGATATATGCCAATGTTAAAGTGGAATTCACTGTGGCCATTTATGGCACATCATACAAAGTTCATACCACACATATTCGTCAATGTTGAAGTGGAATCCACTGTGGCCATGTATGGCACGTCCTACAATGTTCATACTACAGATATTTGTCAATATTGAAGTGGAATCCACTGTGGCCATGTATGGCACGTCATACAAGGTTCATTCTATAGATATTCGCCAATGTTAAAGTGGAATTCACTGTGGCCACGTAAGGCACATCATACAAAGTTCATACCACACATATTCCTCAATGATAAAGTGGAATCCACTGTGGCCATGTATGGCACGTCATACAAGGTTCATACTATAGATATTCGCCAATGTTAAAGTGGAATTCACTGTGGCCATGTATGGCACATCATACAAAGTTCATACCACACATATTCCTCAATGATAAAGTGGACTCCACTGTGGCCATGTATGGCACGTCATACAAGGTTCATACAACAGATATTTGTCAATGTTAAAGTTGAATTCACTGTGGCCATGTATGGAACGTAATACAAGGTTCATACTACACATATTCGTAAATGTTAAAGTGAAATTTACTGTGGCACGTCTTGTCAGATTCATTCTAGAAGTATTTGTCATTGTTAAAGTGGAATACACTGCGGCCATGTATGACACCTCTTTCCAGGTTCTTACTGCACATATTCGTCATTAATACAGTGGTATACACTGCGGCCATGTATGGCACATCATGCCACGTCCATACTGCAAGTATGTGTCATTGTTAAACTGGAAAACACTGTGGTCATGTATGGCACCTCTTGTCAGATTCATTCTAGAAGTATTTGTCATTGTTAAAGTGAAATACACTGCGGCCATGTACGGCACCCCTTACCAGGTTCATACTGCACATGTTCGTCATTATTAAAGTGGTATACACTGCGGCCATGTATGGCACATCATGCCATGTCCATACTTCAACTATTTGTCATTGTTAAACTGGAATACACAGTGGCCATGTATGGCACCTCGTGTCAGATTCATTTTAAAAGAATTCGTCATTGTTAAAGTGGATACCAAGTTCATACTGCACATATTCGTCATTATTAAAGTAGAATACACTGCGGCCATGTATGACACGTCATACCAGGTTCATTTTACACAGATTCGTCATTGTTAAAGTGCAATACACTGTAGCAATGTATGGCACGTCATGCCATATTCATACTATAAGTATTTGTCATTGTTAACATGGAATACACTGCGGCCATGTATGGCACCTCTTACCAGGTTCATACTAGACATATTCGTCATTGTTAGAGTGGAATACACTGTGGCCATATATGGCACATTATGCCACGTCCATACTGCAAGTATTGGTCATTGTTAAATTGGAATACACTGTGGCCATGTATGGCTCATCATGCCATGTCCATACTGCAAGTATTTGTCATTGTTAAACTGGAATACACTGTGGCCATGTATGGCACCTCGTGTCTGATTCATTTTAAAAGTATTCGTCATCATTAAAGTGGAATACCCTCGGCCATGTATGACATCCCATTCTAGATCCATACTACACATCGTCCCATCAACGCAATAACTCCGTAAGCGACATGTTTTCAGAAAATCACTTTTTTGCATAAATGGGTCTCTCACGTTGAGATGCATGTTCTATCAAAAGATTAGAGTTGATCTGGCACTTTTCGGGATTTTATTTCATTAGATGCACAACTCACTATCTGCAGTCATGAAAAAGTTCAATGCAACAACTCAATAAGTGCACTTACGGGGTTGTTGCATTGAATGTTTCAATGCAAAAACTCTGTAAGTACACTAACAATAACTCTGCAAATGCACTTACTGAGTTATTGCATTCAATTAATCTGAGTATCATGACTGATGACAAGACAGTGATGTCACTAAATTAATATGATGTCATAATTTTTTTAATTTATTATTTAGCTTATAAAATATATATTATTCATACAAAAAAGGAAACGTTTTACAATTTTCCCCCAAAATAAAACTTAAATCACTGATCAAAACAGGTTGATATTGAGAACTCTAAAACCATAGATTAAGAAGAAAAAATACTAAATATTAGTGTGATTATTAATATTAAGTTATATTTGAGCAATTTACATCTTTACAACGGAACTGTTAATTAGAAATTGACAAAAATATTTGTCATTTTGTTTTTATCAATATAAATATGATTGCCCGTGTTTTATCTTTCCTAATAGAATACTATACTAGATATTGTTTTTTTCTTTATTGAATAATAGAATAGAATTCCCTATTTGATGTAATTCTATCCTTATAGAAGTAATTATACCTGTTTTATTATGTCAATGCTATCCAGAATATTACATTTCTGTGAGGGTGAATATTACCTGAGAAAAATAACGTCAACCAAGGTGGAGCCGAGGTAGACTATTTCTTTCTGAAGGTTGAAAATATTCACTCAATCTCACAGGAATGTAATATTTATTTTATTATACTGAAAAATACATTTGAAAAAAAAATTGGTTCTGCTGAATATTCTTTTAAAATAAAACATTCTTTTGAAATAAAACATTACAAAGATTGTTTTTACACTTTAATCAACAGTAAAAGCAAAGATTATAATTTTATATGTATACATTGAGTTTTTCTAAACGAGCGCTCATCATTTGTATGCATGTAACAGTGTATCTAGCAGGCAATAGTGAAAGTGCTTCATGGTCCGTCTATGTGAATTCAGCATGTTCAACATTGTGCTTAAGACCTTTTGATTCATTTGTGTGCATGTAATGGTGTAGCGGGTAATAGGGGGAAATGGTTCAGAGTCTTTTTATGGGAATTTAACAATTTTACTTGAGGTAGGTATGATAACAGAAAATAATTACCAGTGTTTTTTTAATATCTACTTCATAGAAAAGAACTACCTGTATGCTATCCAATCTCATAGAAAAACAAATATGCATGTGTTTATTGTGTCTGTGTAATATAATTAATCCTGTTACAAACAAATTGTAATTTAAATTGGTTTAGTGGCATCAAACTTTGTACAGGTGATGGTGAGGACTATGCTTGATTGTGAAAATCTACTTAAAAACTCAGGTCAAATTATTTATTATTGATAAACCAATTACTCAGACATTAAGACAAGTCATATTAGTATTTGTTTTGACCTGCAACAAGTCTTGTGTCTACCCCATGATGCTATGCATCAAGTTTATACTCCGCGCCCAAGTTAAGCAACTTTAACTTAACATTTACTCTATGGGGTCAGGTGATGGCTTTTCATATATTTGGAATGAAATAATTGCAAAAAGGGAATCCTGTGAGGTAGTTATATGCTTTTGGAAGCAATGGCTGCTTATAACCAAAATAAAGACTTTACACTGTGCTCTTTTAACTGTTTTGTGGAGCCCTGTGGTCCAGTGGTAGAGCATTGAACCCTTGACCGAAAGTCATGGGTTCGATTCCTGCCATAACCATATGTGTTGTGTCCCAGAGCAAGACACTTTATCTGCATTTGCTTAGTACTTGTTCTACCCAGGAAGACATCAAGAGTGGTTCCAATAAGTTCATAGAGGTTTTGTTACAATCGATGTAAAATAATTATGTTTAAACTAGCTGTTCAGTTCAGAATAAGTATAGATACTTTGTGACCATGTTATGGTATATGCCATAACAACGTTCTGTGTATAACAGAGTAATATTCTGTTCATTCCACCATTGAATGTGCAACCAACAATACAAACTGCTCAGTGGACTTGGCCATACAAGCTTCCCGAATCATGTATGTTAGTGAGGAAAAGTCAATTCTTATGGATGGCGGGAGGTGTACAGTACTGGTTCTACCCAGTAAAGTGGGTGGTCTGCTTCCACCACCAAAAAATAAAATTGACCGTCATATATAACCTTACATGTGTTGAAAATGATGTAAAACACCATAAAAACAAACAAGCAAATAAAACCTATGTTACTCAGTCGGCAATGAACTGACTTCAGTGATTTAAGAACGTAGACACTGCCACTGATGGCATGAACATCAAATGGACATCCCCTAGAAACTTGGACAATTGATCCAACTGACATGATGACCATCAAGTAAGACCATGATGGTATTCCCTAACAGTAAGTCTGATGCCATGGGTAAGTAAACATTCAAAGCTACCAGAACCTATAAATAAAAGAGTGCCATTCTAATATTAAATTTATTAAACAAAATGGATAACTGTATTTTGATATTTTTGTCATGGTTTTATTATACTCTCACATCGCAAGTTATGTGATGGAATGATGCCCCACCAATTTCTGTAAACTTTGTACCAAAAAGATTATTCCAGTCGTGTATCATGACTTTTAAAAATGTATAAAGTGAATGTGTTGCAATAATGATGCTTGTAGTATGGTCACTAAAAGTTCTCTTTGTAATAGCACAGGGTAAATCGTTCAATTGAAAATAACCTGTCAGAATAAATGGTGTACTACAACTATCATTTATTGGATGTTAGAGTATGGCAGGGAGCTGAAATGGACATGCTACAAAACAAATATAGTCTAGTAATTATAGGTTTTAAGGTCAAACAAATTCCAACAGAAAGTATTTTAGGATTTTTAGAATCACTGACATGTAATGAGTATCAGAAAAAAACACTCAAGATAAAGATGGTGGGAAATGCTAAATTTTGGGGTAAAAGTTGCGTTTTTAAGAGAAAATCTCCGGAAACTGGAATAATTTTATAAAAAATCATTTGAGCAAATTAAAATTTTCTAACAGTGCTGAAAGTGTTCAAAGTAACTGAATGACATTCAATTTTGAAAATGTGCGCAATACTCATGTCGAAGTTGTAGGAGCTTTTGTTCACATCTCCTAATATTATTGCTTGTTTATGTAAGAAAAGAGTGATCAAATAACTAAAACATTAATTTAAATGAATCTCAATTTCTATAGAATTCATAGAGCTTACATTTTGGCACTGCATACATGAGATTCCATGCTTTCTACAAAAACCTGTTACACATTCAATGCTATACATGAACACTCTGATTACATTGTTTTGGTTGTTCATAATGTATATAACCTTTCATAAACATGCAATGCCAACACTTCCAAGAAGCAAATATTTGTTAAAAACACCAAGGTATATATGTTATTTAAAAGATGATGATTGTGATGGAAGACTAGTGGGATAATCCATAGATTTAGCTGACTATCAGACATCCCTTGTTCGAAAATGTTTGGTACAAACTTTGCACAACTGGTGGTTTCAGCTGTAGCACTAATATTACTACATTTGTAAAACATGCATATCCATCACTATTATTATTTTTCCAAAATAACTTTGTACGTTAATATAAAATTTGTGTTTTGGACTAAACGCCTCACACTCTATAAAAAGCTATATACATGTATTTACATATGTATACAAGCTTGGTTACAAACAAGAGGCCTCGCTAACCCAGTGGATATGGCCATGGCTTTGGAGCCTGATCACAGGCCTCTGTCCCAATTGGTTCGCTCCCGAGGCATGCATGATGGGAAACTTCAACCTACATCTCAAATACTCTGCCCCGCATGGGTTCGCTCCTTTGCGGAGGCATGTCTGATGGGAACTTCACCCTTCATGGCATCTCCATCTGAAATTGCTTTTCCAGTATAACATAACATGAGTGTTAACCCCATTTCATTCAGGGTTACAAATACAAATAGCATCTGTGGCGTGCAAATTATTGATACACTCAATTACTGTTCTACTCAATTGAAAATGTTATATTTTACGCATAACAAAACAGTTCATAGCATCACAGGGGTTAGGACATTTAATTGTTCCAACATGCATCCTTTTATCCATTACAAAAAAAGTAAAAATATGTTTTACTCTAGACACATAACAATCTTCAAGTCCACTATCCCTATCAATTACAAAAATTACCAATGTTTGAGTATACTTGTTTTAAAAATGGCCGCAATGTGAGTATCTAATTCAATCTGGAAATAATGAAACTGGGCGAGTACATATATAGGCAAAATTTCATAACTTCCAAAATATTGTTTATACTGCTCAAATGATTTTTGAAAATCGGTTCATGTATATTTTGCATTTTTTTCACCCAAATCATAAAGCCTCATATGTGTGTGGACTTATTTCTGACACAGTAGTGCACATGCACAACACTTATAATGCGCCAGACTGATACATGAAAATGATGTTTCTACACTTCTTTAGTTATAACCAGGTACTTTATGTATGAAAAGGGTGATTCTATGCAAGCAAGTCGTCAAAACAAAAACACGGTGTGAGCATTCTTCTTAATTTCAAATGCAATGAAAAACTTTGATATAATTATGTACATTGAATAGAGAAACATTTTGTGACATCAATGTATTTTTTGTTTAAGCTAAAACGATTTAAAAAACGATTCTGGTTTTCAGCGAATGTTGATGAAAATTGCATTGTTTCGCAAAAAAAAAGCATTTCCATTCATCATACCCTTGGATACTGCCACATCGTTGCTCATTGCTTTGCGGGAAACCGTTAGAAATGATCTCTTAGCATTCGCAACAGCTCGATAAATTCCATAGAATCATATTTCAAATTTATGTAGAAGGAATCCATACTGGCTATGTCATACTAATATGGCGGCGCCCTAGACCCCCAGCAGATTCACTCCAAAAGCTATTAAAAGTCAAACTCAAATTATCATCAGTTTTACAATGTCATTTGGCCGACAGATCTATATATATTTTATTTACATGGAATCGCTGATATAACCTTCATCTTTATTGTAATAACAAACATGCAATGCAGTTCTTACATTTTACACGTGTGGCTAACGGCCATACTGTTTAGAATACAGCAACAGTGAACATTTTTCTGTCCCGTTGACTTCCAGATAACACAATGTTAAGATTTTCATCGAAACACATGTGAGTATTTTTTTTTCTCAAATGTCTCTTTTAATTCGTACATACTTCATTATTAAAGCCCAGTAATTTGATTGTATCACAAAAACATTGGTGTTTTTTCTCCATTTCTGTTCCACGTTTAGACCCTGACCTCGCAATTTGAGCATCTTATTCACTTCTGAAGTTCTGATATTATCAAACATATGTAATGTACGTTTTATACACCATTTTTTCACTTCAATTATATTTGTTGAAATATTTATTTGTGATTCTTTTTCAGTGATTTTTGATGAAGGACAATTGTTTTAATTTAATTAGCATCTTATCGATCTCGGATTCCGTGTTTCACATGATGGGTTTGGAAGAAGGTTTCCTCACTTTAAAATGAATATAATATGCTGTATGTTCAAGTCAAAATGAAATACCTTCCATCATTTTTCTTAAAAGCATTTGAAGCAAACAATTAAGGGTGTAAATATTGAAGGAACAATATACGTATTAGACAGTTAAAAAACAGGTTTATGAACTTTGTTATAGCAATAAATTTAATAATTTGATTTAAGAGCAAAATCGTCGTAAGATGTTCCATAAAACGAGCCACTGTACTACGAATGTATTACACAAATCAATGATTTTATTCATTTTTTATTTCAGTATTTTGCCCCAAAATGTCACAATGTGAACTTTCACATTAACTTACGATTCAATGAAACATTTGCATATATAATTGTGCACCATTGTATCACTTCCATTAGATTAGTTTATGTTCAAACATCTTATAACAAAATGATTCCTGTTTTCAGCGATTTTTTTATAAAAAAAAACATTTTTAGACCCAAAAATAAAGTATTTCAAATCGTCGTATTCAAAAGGACTTTTTTCTGGCACATCTCTTTACCTTTCTCTGTGCAAAACAGTAAGAAACTAATTGTTTATAGCTCATTTAGAACTTTTTTAATTTATAGCCTAGTAACACCAAATCAACGATTTTATTCATTTTTTTCAAGTTTTGCCCCAAAATCTCATATTATTAACCTCATATCCATCTATAAAACCTTGATTTACATAAGGATGCATTTGGAAGAACATTGCCGCACTATTTAATGATTCTTATTTGCTCAAATGATTTTTTATAAAATTATTCCAGTTTCCGGAGATTTTCTCTTAAAAACGCAACTTTTACCCCAAAATTTAGCATTTCCCACCATCTTTATCTTGAGTGTTTTTTTTCTGATACTCATTACATGTCAGTGATTCTAAAAATCCTAAAAAACTTTCTGTTGGAATTTGTTTGACCTTAAAACCTATAATTACTAGACTATATTTGTTTTGTAGCATGTCCATTTCAGCTCCCTGCCATACTCTAACATCCAATAAATGATAGTTGTAGTACACCATTTATTCTGACAGGTTATTTTCAATTGAACGATTTACCCTGTGCTATTAAAAAGAGAACTTTTAGTGACCATACTACAAGCATCATTATTGCAACACATTCACTTTATACATTTTTAAAAGTCATGATACACGACTGGAATAATCTTTTTAGTACAAAGTTTACAGAAATTGGTGGGGCATCATTCCATCACATAACTTGCGATGTGAGAGTATAATAAAACCATGACACAAATATCAAAATACAGTTATCCATTTTGTTTAATAAATTTAATATTAGAATGGCACTCTTTTATTTATAGGTTCTGGTAGCTTTGAATGTTTACTTACCCATGGCATCAGACTTACTGTTAGGGAATACCATCATGGTCTTACTTGATGGTCATCATGTCAGTTGGATCAATTGTCCAAGCTTCTAGGGGATGTCCATTTGATGTTCATGCCATCAGTGGCAGTGTCTACGTTCTTAAATCACTGAAGTCAGTTCATTGCCGACTGAGTAACATAGGTTTTATTTGCTTGTTTGTTTTTATGGTGTTTTACATCATTTTCAACACATGTAAGGTTATATATGACGGTCAATTTTATTTTTTGGTGGTGGAAGCAGACCACCCACTTTACTGGGTAGAACCAGTACTGTACACCTCCCGCCATCCATAAGAATTGACTTTTCCTCACTAACATACATGATTCGGGAAGCTTGTATGGCCAAGTCCACTGAGCAGTTTGTATTGTTGGTTGCACATTCAGTGGTGGAATGAACAGAATATTACTCTGTTATACACAGAACGTTGTTATGGCATATACCATAACATGGTCACAAAGTATCTATTCTTATTCTGAACTGAACAGCTAGTTTAAACTTAATTATTTTACATCGATTGTAACAAAACCTCTATGAACTTATTGGAACCACTCTTGATGTCTTCCTGGGTAGAACAAGTACTAAGCAAATGCAGATAAAGTGTCTTGCTCTGGGACACAACACATATGGTTATGGCAGGAATCGAACCCATGACTTTCGGTCAAGGGTTCAATGCTCTACCACTGGACCACAGGGATCCACAAAACAGTTAAAAGAGCACAGTGTAAAGTCTTTATTTTGGTTATAAGCAGCCATTGCTTCCAAAAGCATATAACTACCTCACAGGATTCCCTTTTTGCAATTATTTCATTCCAAATATATGAAAAGCCATCACCTGACCCCATAGAGTAAATGTTAAGTTAAAGTTGCTTAACTTGGGCGCGGAGTATAAACTTGATGCATAGCATCATGGGGTAGACACAAGACTTGTTGCAGGTCAAAACAAATACTAATATGACTTGTCTTAATGTCTGAGTAATTGGTTTATCAATAATAAATAATTTGACCTGAGTTTTTAAGTAGATTTTCACAATCAAGCATAGTCCTCACCATCACCTGTACAAAGTTTGATGCCACTAAACCAATTTAAATTACAATTTGTTTGTAACAGGAGTAATTATATTACACAGACACAATAAACACATGCATATTTCTTTTCTATGAGATTGGATAGCATACAGGTAGTTCTTTTCTATGAAGTAGATATTAAAAAAACACTGGTAATTATTTTCTGTTATCATACCTACCTCAAGTAAAATTGTTAAATTCCCATAAAAAGACTCTGAACCATTTCCCCCTATTATCCGCTACCCCATTATATGCACACAAATGAATCAAAAGGTCTTAAGTACAATGTTGAACATGCTGAATTTACATAGACGGACCATGAAGCACTTTCACTATTGCCTGCTAGATACACTGTTACATGCATACAAATGATGAGCGCTCGTTTAGAAAAACTCAATGTATACATATAAAATTATAATCTTTGCTTTTACTGTTGATTAAAGTGTAAAAACAATCTTTGTAATGTTTTATTTCAAAAGAATGTTTTATTTTAAAAGAATATTCAGCAGAACCAAATTTTTTTTCAAATGTATTTTTCAGTATAATAAAATAAATATTACATTCCTGTGAGATTGAGTGAATATTTTCAACCTTCAGAAAGAAATAGTCTACCTCGGCTCCACCTTGGTTGACGTTATTTTTCTCAGGTAATATTCACCCTCACAGAAATGTATTATTCTGGATAGCATTGACATAATAAAACAGGTATAATTACTTCTATAAGGATAGAATTACATCAAATAGGGAATTATATTCTATTATTCAATAAAGAAAAAAACAATATCTAGTATAGTATTCTATTAGGAAAGATAAAACACGGGCAATCATATTTATATTGATAAAAACAAAATGACAAATATTTTTGTCAATTTCTAATTAACAGTTCCGTTGTAAAGATGTAAATTGCTCAAATATAACTTAATCTTAATAATCACACTAATATTTAGTATTTTTTCTTCTTAATCTATGGTTTTAGAGTTCTCAATATCAACCTGTTTTGATCAGTGATTTAAGTTTTATTTTGGGGGAAAATTGTAAAACGTTTCCTTTTTTGTATGAATAATATATATTTTATAAGCTAAATAATAAATTTAAAAAATTATGACATCATATTAATTTAGTGATGATACTCAGATTAATTGTATGCAATAACTCAGTAAGTGCATTTGCAGAGTTATTGTTAGTGTACTTACAGAGTTTTTGCATTGAAACATTCAATGCAACAACCCCGTAAGTGCACTTATTGAGTTGTTGCATTGAACTTTTTCATGACTGCAGATAGTGAGTTGTGCATCTAATGAAATAAAATCCCGAAAAGTGCCAGATCAACTCTAATCTTTTGATAGAACATGCATCTCAACGTGAGAGACCCATTTATGCAAAAAAGTGATTTTCTGAAAACATGTCGCTTACGGAGTTATTGCGTTGATGGGACGATGTGTAGTATGGATCTAGAATGGGATGTCATACATGGCCGCAGTGTATTCCACTTTAATGATGACGAATACTTTTAAAATGAATCAGACACGATGTCATACATGGCCGCAGTGTATTCTACTTTAATAATGACGAATATGTGCAGTATGAACTTGGTATCCACTTTAACAATGACGAATTCTTTTAAAATGAATCTGACACGAGGTGCCATACATGGCCACTGTGTATTCCAGTTTAACAATGACAAATAGTTGAAGTATGGACATGGCATGATGTGCCATACATGGCCGCAGTGTATACCACTTTAATAATGACGAACATGTGCAGTATGAACCTGGTAAGGGGTGCCGTACATGGCCGCAGTGTATTTCACTTTAACAATGACAAATACTTCTAGAATGAATCTGACAAGAGGTGCCATACATGACCACAGTGTTTTCCAGTTTAACAATGACACATACTTGCAGTATGGACGTGGCATGATGTGCCATACATGGCCGCAGTGTATACCACTACATTAATGACGAATATGTGCAGTAAGAACCTGGAAAGAGGTGTCATACATGGCCGCAGTGTATTCCACTTTAACAATGACAAATACTTCTAGAATGAATCTGACAAGACGTGCCACAGTGAATTTCACTTTAACATTTACGAATATGTGTAGTATGAACCTTGTATGACGTTCCATACATGGCCACAGTGAATTCAACTTTAACATTGACGAATATCTGTTGTATGAACCTTGTAAGACGTGCCATACATGGCCACAGTGGAGTCCACTTTATCATTGAGGAATATGTGTGGTATGAACTTTGTATGATGTGCCATACATGGCCACAGTGAATTCCACTTTAACATTGGCGAATATCTATAGTATGAACCTTGTATGACATGCCATACATGGCCACAGTGGATTCCACTTTATCATTGAGGAATATGTGTGGTATGAACTTTGTATGATGTGCCTTACATGGCCACAGTGAATTCCACTTTAACATTGGCGAATATCTATAGTATGAACCTTGTATGACGTGCCATACATGGCCACAGTGGATTCCACTTCAATATTGACAAATATCTGTAGTATGAACATTGTAGGACGTGCCATACATGGCCACAGTGGATTCCACTTTATCATTGAGGAATATGTGTGGTATGAACTTTGTATGATGTGCCATACATGGCCACAGTGAATTCCACTTTAACATTGGCGAATATCTATAGTATGAACCTTGTATGACGTGCCATACATGGCCACAGTGGATTCTACTTCAATATTGACAAATATCTGTAGTATGAACATTGTGGGACGTGCCATACATGGCCACAGTGGATTCCACTTCAACATTGACGAATATGTGTGGTATGAACTTTGTATGATGTGCCATAAATGGCCACAGTGGATTCCACTTCAATATTGACGAATATCTGTAGTAGGAATCTTGTATGACATGCCATACATGGTCACAGTGGATTCCACTTTAACATTGACGAATATATGTAGAATGAACATTGTAGGACGTGCCATACATAGCCACAGTGGATTCCACTTCAATATTAACGAATATCTGTAGTATAAACATTGTAGGAGGTGCCATACATGGCCACAGTTGATTCCACTTCAACATTGACGAATATGTATAGTATGAACCTTGTATGACGTGCCACACATGAACACAATGGATTCCACTTCAATATTGACGAATATCTGTAGTATGAATCTTGTATGACGTGCCATACATGGCCACAGTGGATTCCACTTTAACATTGACGAATATATGTAGAATGAACATTGTAGGACGTGCCATACATGGCCACAGTGGATTTCACTTCAATATTGACGAATACCTGTAGTATTACTCTTGTGTGACGTGCCATACATGGCCACAGTGGATTCCACTTTAACATTGACGAATATGTATAGTATGAACCTTGTATGACGTGCCACATATGGCCACAGTAGATTCCAATTTAACATTGACGAATATGTATGGTATGAACTGTGTATGATGTGCCATACATGACCACAGTGGATTCCACTTCAATATTGACGAATATCTGTAGTATGAATCTTGTATGACGTGCCATACATGGCCACAGTGGATTCCACTTTAACATTGACGAATATATGTAGAATGAACATTGTAGGACGTGCCATACATGGCCACAGTGGATTCCACTTCAATATTAACAAATATGTATAGTATGAACATTGTAGGACGTGCCATACATGGCCACAGTGGATTCCACTTTAACATTGACGAATATATGTAGAATGAACATTGTAGGACGTGCCATACATGGCCACAGTGGATTCCACTTCAATATTGACGAATATCTGTAGTATTACTCTTGTGTGACGTGCCATACATGGCCACAGTGGATTCCACTTTAACATTGACGAATATTCATAGTATGAACCTTGTATGACGTGCCACATATGGCCACAGTGGATTCCAATTTAACATTGACGAATATGTATGGTATGAACTGTGTATGATGTGCCATACATGGCCACAGTGGATTCCACTTCAATATTGACGAATATCTGTAGTATGAATCTTGTATGACGTGCCATACATGGCCACTGTGGATTCCACTTTAACATTGACGAATATATGTAGAATGAACATTGTAGGACGTGCCATACATGGCCACAGTGGATTCCACTTCAATATTAACAAATATGTATAGTATGAACATTGTAGGACATGCCATACATGGCCACAGTGGATTCCACTTCAACATTGACGAATATGTATAGTATGAACCTTGTATGACGTGCCACACATGGCCAAAGTGGATTCCACTTCAATATTGACGAATATCTGTAGTATTAATCTTGTATGACGTGCCATACATGGCCACAGTGGATTCCACTTTAACATGGACGAATATGTGTGGTATGAACTTTGTATGATGTGCCATACATGGCCACAGTGAATTCCACTTTAACATTGGTGAATATCTATAGTATGAAACTTGTATGACGTGCCATACATGGCCACAGTGGATTCCACTTCAATATTGACAAATATCTGTAGTATGAACATTGTAGGACGTGCCATACATGGCCACAGTGGATTCCACTTCAACATTGACGAATATGTGTGGTATGAACTTTGTATGATGTGCCATAAATGGCCACAGTGGATTCCACTTCAATATTGACGAATATCTGTAGTAGGAATCTTGTATGACATGCCATACATGGCCACAGTGGATTCCACTTTAACATTGACGAATATATGTAGAATGGACATTGTAGGACGTGCCATACATGGCCACAGTGGATTCCAATTCAATATTAACGAATATCTGTAGTATGAACATTGTAGGACGTGCCATACATGGCCACAGTGGATTCCACTTCAACATTGACGAATATGTATAGTATGAACCTTGTATGACGTTCCACACATGGCCACAGTGGATTCCACTTCAATATTGACGAATATCTGTAGTATTAATCTTGTACGACGTGCCATACATGGCCACAGTGGATTCCACTTTAACATTGACGAATATGTGTGGTATGAACTTTGTATGATGTGCCATACATGGCCAAGGTGAATTCCAATTTAACATTGGCGAATATCTATAGTATGAACCTTGTTTGACGTGCCATACATGGCCACAGTGGATTCCACTTCAATATTGACGAATATCGGTAGTATCAATCTTGTATGACGTGCCATACATGGCCACAGTGGATTCCACTTTAACATTGACGAATATATGTAGAATGAACATTGTAGGACGTGCCATACATCGACACAGTCGATTCCACTTCAATATTGACGAATATCTGTAGTATTAATCTTGTATGACGTGCTATACATGGCCACAGTGGATTCCACTTTAACATTGACGAATATGTATAGTATGAACCTTGTATGACGTGCCACACATGGCCACAGTGGATTCCACTTCAGTATTGACGAATATCTGTAGTATGAACATTGTAGGACGGGACATACATGGCCACAGTGGATTCCACTTCAACATTGACGAATATGTATAGTATGAACCTTGTATGACGTTCCACACATGGCCACAGTGGATTCCACTTCAATATTGACGAATATCTGTAGTATTAATCTTGTACGACGTGCCATACATGGCCACAGTGGATTCCACTTTAACATTGACGAATATGTGTGGTTTGAACTTTGTATGATGTGCCATACATGGCCAAGGTGAATTCCACTTTAACATTGGCGAATATCTATAGTATGAACGTTGTTTGACGTGCCATACATGGCCACAGTGGATTCCACTTCAATATTGACGAATATCTGTAGTATCAATCTTGTATGACGTGCCATACATGGCCACAGTGGATTCCACTTTAACATTGACGAATATATGTAGAATGAACATTGTAGGACGTGCCATACATGGACACAGTTGATTCCACTTCAATATTGACGAATATCTGTAGTATTAATCTTGTATGACGTGCTATACATGGCCACAGTGGATTCCACTTTAACATTGACGAATATGTATATTATGAACCTTGTATGACGTGCCACACATGGCCACAGTGGATTCCACTTCAATATTGACGAATATCTGTAGTACTAATCTTGTATGACGTGCCATACATGGCCACAGTGGATTCCACTTTAACATGGACGAATATGTGTGGTATGAACTTTGTATGATGTGCCATACATGGTAACAGTGGATTCCAATTTAACATTGACGAATATGTGTGGTATGAACTTTGTATGATGTGCCATACATGGCCACAGTGGATTCCACTTCAGTATTGACGAATATCTGTAGTATGAATCTTGTATGACGTGCCATACATGGCCACAGTGGATTCCACTTTAACATTGACGAATATGTGTGGTATTAACTTTGTATGATGTGCCATACATGGCCACAGTGAATTCCAATTTAACATTGGCGAATATCTATAGTATGAACCTTGTTTGACGTGCCATACATGGCCACAGTGGATTCCACTTCAATATTGACGAATATCTGTAGTATGAACATTGTAGGACGGGCCATACATGGCCACAGTGGATTCCACTTCAACATTGACGAATATGTATAGTATGAACCTTGTATGACGTGCCACATATCGCCACAGCGGATTCCACTTTAACATTGACGAATATGTGTGGTATGAACTTTGTATGATGTGCCATACATGGCCACAGTGGATTCCAATTTAACATTGACGAATATGTATAGTATGAACCTTGTATGACGTGCTATACATGGCCACAGTGGATTCCACGTTAACATTGACGAATATGTGTGGTCTGAAGTTTGTATGATGTGCCATACATGGCCACAGTGGATTCCAATTTAACATTGACGAATATGTATAGTATGAACCTTGTATGATGTGCCACACATGGCCACAGTGGATTCCACGTTAACATTGACGAATATGTGTGGTATGAAGTTTGTATGATGTGCCATACATGGCCACAGTGGATTCCAATTTAACATTGACGAATATGTATAGTATGAACCTTGTATGACGTGCCACACATGGCCACAGTGGATTCCACTTTAACATTGACGAATATGTGTGGTATAAACTTTGTATGATGTGCCATGCATTGCCACAGTGGATTCCACTTCAATATTGACGAATATCTGTAGTATGAATCTTGTATGACGTGCCATACATGGCCACAGTGGATTCTACTTTAACATTGACGAATATGTGTGGTATGAACTTTGTATGATGTGCCATACATAGCTACAGTGAATTCCACTTTAACATTGACGAATATGTGTGGTATGAAGTTTGTATGATGTGCCATACATGGCCACAGTGGATTCCAATTTAACATTGACGAATATGTATAGTATGAACCTTGTATGACGTGCCACACATGGCCACAGTGGATTCCACTTTAACATTGACGAATATGTGTGGTATAAACTTTGTATGATGTGCCATGCATTGCCACAGTGGATTCCACTTCAATATTGACGAATATCTGTAGTATGAATCTTGTATGACGTGCCATACATGGCCACAGTGGATTCTACTTTAACATTGACGAATATGTGTGGTATGAACTTTGTATGATGTGCCATACATAGCTACAGCGAATTCCACTTTAACATTGACGAATATGTGTGGTATGAAGTTTGTATGATGTGCCATACATGGCCACAGTGGATTCCAATTTAACATTGACGAATATGTATAGTATGAACCTTGTATGCCTTGCCACACATGGTCACAGTGGATTCCACGTTAACATTGACGAATATGTGTGGTATGAAGTTTGTATGATGTGCCATACATGGCCACAGTGGATTCCAATTTAACATTGACGAATATGTATAGTATGAACCTTGTATGACTTGCCACACATGGTCACAGTGGATTCCACTTTAACATTCACGAATATGTATAGTATGAACCTTGTATGACGTGCCACACATGGCCACAGTGGATTCCACTTTAACATTGACGAATATGTGTGGTATGAACTTTGTATGATGTGCCATACATGGCCACAGTGGATTCCACTTCAATATTGACGAATATCTGTAGTATGAATCTTGTAGGACGGGCCATACATGGCCGGAATGGATTCCACTTCAACATTGACGAATATGTATAGTATGAACCTTGTATGACGTGCCACATATCGCCACAGTGGATTCCACTTTAACATTGACGAATATGTGTGGTATGAACATTGTAGGACGTGCCATACATGGCCACAGTGGATTCCACTTTAACATTGACGAATATATGTAGAATGAACATTGTAGGACGTGCCATACATGGCCACAGTGGATTCCACTTCAATATTGACGAATATCTGTAGTATTACTCTTGTGTGACGTGCCATACATGGCCACAGTGGATTCCACTTTAACATTGACGAATATTCATAGTATGAACCTTGTATGACGTGCCACATATGGCCACAGTGGATTCCAATTTAACATTGACGAATATGTATGGTATGAACTGTGTATGATGTGCCATACATGGCCACAGTGGATTCCACTTCAATATTGACGAATATCTGTAGTATGAATCTTGTATGACGTGCCATACATGGCCACTGTGGATTCCACTTTAACATTGACGAATATATGTAGAATGAACATTGTAGGACGTGCCATACATGGCCACAGTGGATTCCACTTCAATATTAACAAATATGTATAGTATGAACATTGTAGGACATGCCATACATGGCCACAGTGGATTCCACTTCAACATTGACGAATATGTATAGTATGAACCTTGTATGACGTGCCACACATGGCCAAAGTGGATTCCACTTCAATATTGACGAATATCTGTAGTATTAATCTTGTATGACGTGCCATACATGGCCACAGTGGATTCCACTTTAACATGGACGAATATGTGTGGTATGAACTTTGTATGATGTGCCATACATGGCCACAGTGAATTCCACTTTAACATTGGTGAATATCTATAGTATGAAACTTGTATGACGTGCCATACATGGCCACAGTGGATTCCACTTCAATATTGACAAATATCTGTAGTATGAACATTGTAGGACGTGCCATACATGGCCACAGTGGATTCCACTTCAACATTGACGAATATGTGTGGTATGAACTTTGTATGATGTGCCATAAATGGCCACAGTGGATTCCACTTCAATATTGACGAATATCTGTAGTAGGAATCTTGTATGACATGCCATACATGGCCACAGTGGATTCCACTTTAACATTGACGAATATATGTAGAATGGACATTGTAGGACGTGCCATACATGGCCACAGTGGATTCCAATTCAATATTAACGAATATCTGTAGTATGAACATTGTAGGACGTGCCATACATGGCCACAGTGGATTCCACTTCAACATTGACGAATATGTATAGTATGAACCTTGTATGACGTTCCACACATGGCCACAGTGGATTCCACTTCAATATTGACGAATATCTGTAGTATTAATCTTGTACGACGTGCCATACATGGCCACAGTGGATTCCACTTTAACATTGACGAATATGTGTGGTATGAACTTTGTATGATGTGCCATACATGGCCAAGGTGAATTCCAATTTAACATTGGCGAATATCTATAGTATGAACCTTGTTTGACGTGCCATACATGGCCACAGTGGATTCCACTTCAATATTGACGAATATCTGTAGTATCAATCTTGTATGACGTGCCATACATGGCCACAGTGGATTCCACTTTAACATTGACGAATATATGTAGAATGAACATTGTAGGACGTGCCATACATCGACACAGTCGTACATCGACACAGTCGATTCCACTTCAATATTGACGAATATCTGTAGTATTAATCTTGTATGACGTGCTATACATGGCCACAGTGGATTCCACTTTAACATTGACGAATATGTATAGTATGAACCTTGTATGACGTGCCACACATGGCCACAGTGGATTCCACTTCAGTATTGACGAATATCTGTAGTATGAACATTGTAGGACGGGACATACATGGCCACAGTGGATTCCACTTCAACATTGACGAATATGTATAGTATGAACCTTGTATGACGTTCCACACATGGCCACAGTGGATTCCACTTCAATATTGACGAATATCTGTAGTATTAATCTTGTACGACGTGCCATACATGGCCACAGTGGATTCCACTTTAACATTGACGAATATGTGTGGTTTGAACTTTGTATGATGTGCCATACATGGCCAAGGTGAATTCCACTTTAACATTGGCGAATATCTATAGTATGAACGTTGTTTGACGTGCCATACATGGCCACAGTGGATTCCACTTCAATATTGACGAATATCTGTAGTATCAATCTTGTATGACGTGCCATACATGGCCACAGTGGATTCCACTTTAACATTGACGAATATATGTAGAATGAACATTGTAGGACGTGCCATACATGGACACAGTTGATTCCACTTCAATATTGACGAATATCTGTAGTATTAATCTTGTATGACGTGCTATACATGGCCACAGTGGATTCCACTTTAACATTGACGAATATGTATATTATGAACCTTGTATGACGTGCCACACATGGCCACAGTGGATTCCACTTCAATATTGACGAATATCTGTAGTACTAATCTTGTATGACGTGCCATACATGGCCACAGTGGATTCCACTTTAACATGGACGAATATGTGTGGTATGAACTTTGTATGATGTGCCATACATGGTAACAGTGGATTCCAATTTAACATTGACGAATATGTGTGGTATGAACTTTGTATGATGTGCCATACATGGCCACAGTGGATTCCACTTCAGTATTGACGAATATCTGTAGTATGAATCTTGTATGACGTGCCATACATGGCCACAGTGGATTCCACTTTAACATTGACGAATATGTGTGGTATTAACTTTGTATGATGTGCCATACATGGCCACAGTGAATTCCAATTTAACATTGGCGAATATCTATAGTATGAACCTTGTTTGACGTGCCATACATGGCCACAGTGGATTCCACTTCAATATTGACGAATATCTGTAGTATGAACATTGTAGGACGGGCCATACATGGCCACAGTGGATTCCACTTCAACATTGACGAATATGTATAGTATGAACCTTGTATGACGTGCCACATATCGCCACAGCGGATTCCACTTTAACATTGACGAATATGTGTGGTATGAACTTTGTATGATGTGCCATACATGGCCACAGTGGATTCCAATTTAACATTGACGAATATGTATAGTATGAACCTTGTATGACGTGCTATACATGGCCACAGTGGATTCCACGTTAACATTGACGAATATGTGTGGTCTGAAGTTTGTATGATGTGCCATACATGGCCACAGTGGATTCCAATTTAACATTGACGAATATGTATAGTATGAACCTTGTATGACGTGCCACACATGGCCACAGTGGATTCCACGTTAACATTGACGAATATGTGTGGTATGAAGTTTGTATGATGTGCCATACATGGCCACAGTGGATTCCAATTTAACATTGACGAATATGTATAGTATGAACCTTGTATGACGTGCCACACATGGCCACAGTGGATTCCACTTTAACATTGACGAATATGTGTGGTATAAACTTTGTATGATGTGCCATGCATTGCCACAGTGGATTCCACTTCAATATTGACGAATATCTGTAGTATGAATCTTGTATGACGTGCCATACATGGCCACAGTGGATTCTACTTTAACATTGACGAATATGTGTGGTATGAACTTTGTATGATGTGCCATACATAGCTACAGTGAATTCCACTTTAACATTGACGAATATGTGTGGTATGAAGTTTGTATGATGTGCCATACATGGCCACAGTGGATTCCAATTTAACATTGACGAATATGTATAGTATGAACCTTGTATGACGTGCCACACATGGCCACAGTGGATTCCACTTTAACATTGACGAATATGTGTGGTATAAACTTTGTATGATGTGCCATGCATTGCCACAGTGGATTCCACTTCAATATTGACGAATATCTGTAGTATGAATCTTGTATGACGTGCCATACATGGCCACAGTGGATTCTACTTTAACATTGACGAATATGTGTGGTATGAACTTTGTATGATGTGCCATACATAGCTACAGCGAATTCCACTTTAACATTGACGAATATGTGTGGTATGAAGTTTGTATGATGTGCCATACATGGCCACAGTGGATTCCAATTTAACATTGACGAATATGTATAGTATGAACCTTGTATGCCTTGCCACACATGGTCACAGTGGATTCCACGTTAACATTGACGAATATGTGTGGTATGAAGTTTGTATGATGTGCCATACATGGCCACAGTGGATTCCAATTTAACATTGACGAATATGTATAGTATGAACCTTGTATGACGTGCCACACATGGTCACAGTGGATTCCACTTTAACATTCACGAATATGTATAGTATGAACCTTGTATGACGTGCCACACATGGCCACAGTGGATTCCACTTTAACATTGACGAATATGTGTGGTATGAACTTTGTATGATGTGCCATACATGGCCACAGTGGATTCCACTTCAATATTGACGAATATCTGTAGTATGAATCTTGTAGGACGGGCCATACATGGCCGGAATGGATTCCACTTCAACATTGACGAATATGTATAGTATGAACCTTGTATGACGTGCCACATATCGCCACAGTGGATTCCACTTTAACATTGACGAATATGTGTGGTATGAACTTTGTATGATGTGCCATACATGGCCACAGTGGATTCCAATTTAACATTGACGAATATGTATAGTATGAACCTTGTATGGCGTGCTATACATGGCCACAGTGGATTCCACGTTAACATTGGCGAATATGTGTGGTATGAAGTTTGTATGATGTGCCATACATGGCCACAGTGGATTCCAATTTAACATTGACGAATATGTATAGTATGAACCTTGTATGACGTGCCACACATGGCCACAGTGGATTCCACGTTAACATTGACGAATATGTGTGGTATGAAGTTTGTATGATGTGCCATACATGGCCACAGTGGATTCCAATTTAACATTGACGAATATGTATAGTATGAACCTTGTATGACGTGCCACACATGGCCACAGTGGATTCCACTTTAACATTGACGAATATGTGTGGTATGAACTTTGTATGATGTGCCATGCATTGCCACAGTGGATTCTACTTCAATATTGACGAATATCTGTAGTATGAATCTTGTATGACGTGCCATACATGGCCACAGTGGATTCTACTTTAACATTGACGAATATGTGTGGTATGAACTTTTTATGATGTGCCATACATAGCTACAGTGAATTCCACTTTAACATTGACGAATATGTGTGGTATGAAGTTTGTATGATGTGCCATACATGGCCACAGTGGATTCCAATTTAACATTGACGAATATGTATAGTATGAACCTTGTATGCCTTGCCACACATGGTCACAGTGGATTCCACGTTAACATTGACGAATATGTGTGGTATGAAGTTTGTATGATGTGCCATACATGGCCACAGTGGATTCCAATTTAACATTGACGAATATGTATAGTATGAACCTTGTATGACGTGCCACACATGGTCACAGTGGATTCCACTTTAACATTCACGAATATGTATAGTATGAACCTTGTATGACGTGCCACACATGGCCACAGTGGATTCCACTTTAACATTGACGAATATGTGTGGTATGAACTTTGTATGATGTGCCATACATGGCCACAGTGGATTCCACTTCAATATTGACGAATATATGTAGTATGAATCTTGTATGACGTGCCATACATGGCCACAGTGGATTCCACTTTAACATTGACAAATATGTGTGGTATGAACTTTGTATGACGTGCCATACATGGCCACAGTGGATTCTACTTTAACATTGACGAATATGTGTCGTATGAACTTTGTATGATGTGCCAAACATAGCTACAGTGAATTCCACTTTAACATTGGCGAATATCTATAGTATGAACCTTTTATGACGTGCCATACATGGCCACAGTGGATTCCACCTCAATATTGACGAATATCTGTAGTATTAATCTTGTATGACGTGCCATACATGGTCACAGTGGATTCCACTTTAACATTCACGAATATGTATAGTATGAACCTTGTATGACGTGCCACACATGGCCACAGTGAATTCCACTTTAACATTGACGAATATGTGTGGTATGAACTTTGTATGATGTGCCATACATGGCCACAGTGGATTCCACTTCAATATTGACGAATATCTGTGGTATGAATCTTGTATGACGTGCCATACATGGCCACAGTGGATTCCACTTTAACATTGACAAATATGTGTGGTATGAACTTTGTATGATGTGCCATACATAGCCACAGTGAATTCCACTTTAACATTGGCGAATATCTGTAGTATGAACCTTGTATGACGTGCCATACATGGCCACAGTGGATTCCACTTCAATATTAACGAATATCTGTAGTATGAACATTGTAGGACGTGCCATACATGGCCACAGTGGATTCCACTTCAACATTGAGGAATATGTGTGGTATGAACTTTGTATGATGTGCCATACATGGCCACAGTGGATTTCACTTCAATATTGACGAATATCTGTAGTAGGAGTCTTGTATGACGTGCCATACATGGCCACAGTGGATTCCACTTTAACATTGACGAATATATGTAGAATGAACATTGTAGGACGTGCCATACATGTCCACAGTGGATTCCACTTCAATATTAACGAATATCTGTAGTATGAACATTGTAGGACGTGCCATACATGGCCACAGTGGATTCCACTTCAACATTGACGAATATGTATAGTATGAACCTTTTAAGACGTACCACACATGGCCACAGTGGATTCCACTTCAATATTGACAAATATGTGTAGTATGAATCTTGTATGACGTGCCATATATGGCCACAGTGGATTTCACTTTAACATTGACGAATATATGTAGTATGAACATTGTAGGACGTGCCATACTTGGCCACAGTGGATTCCACTTCAACATTGACGAATATGTGTGGTATGAACTTTGTATGATGTGCCATAAATGGCCACAGTGGATTCCACTTCAATATTGACGAATATCTGAAGTTGGAATCTTGTATGACATGCCATACATGGCCACAGTGGATTCCACTTTAACATTGACGAATATATGTAGAATGGACATTGTAGGACGTGCCATACATGGCCACAGTGGATTCCAATTCAATATTAACGAATATCTGTAGTATGAACATTGTAGGACGTGCCATACATCGCCACAGTGGATTCCACTTCAACATTGACGAATATGTATAGTATGAACCTTGTATGACGTTCCACACATGGCCACAGTGGATTCCACTTCAATATTGACGAATATCTGTAGTATTAATCTTGTACGACGTGCCATACATGGCCACAGTGGATTCCACTTTAACATTGACGAATATGTGTGGTTTGAACTTTGTATGATGTGCCATACATGGCCAAGGTGAATTCCACTTTAACATTGGCGAATATCTATAGTATGAACGTTGTTTGACGTGCCATACATGGCCACAGTGGATTCCACTTCAATATTGACGAATATCTGTAGTATCAATCTTGTATGACGTGCCATACATGGCCACAGTGGATTCCACTTTAACATTGACGAATATATGTAGAATGAACATTGTAGGACGTGCCATACATGGACACAGTTGATTCCACTTCAATATTGACGAATATATGTAGTATTAATCTTGTATGACGTGCTATACATGGCCACAGTGGATTCCACTTTAACATTGACGAATATGTATATTATGAACCTTGTATGACGTGCCACACATGGCCACAGTGGATTCCACTTCAATATTGACGAATATCTGTAGTACTAATCTTGTATGACGTGCCATACATGGCCACAGTGGATTCCACTTTAACATGGACGAATATGTGTGGTATGAACTTTGTATGATGTGCCATACATGGTAACAGTGGATTCCAATTTAACATTGACGAATATGTGTGGTATGAACTTTGTATGATGTGCCATACATGGCCACAGTGGATTCCACTTCAGTATTGACGAATATCTGTAGTATGAATCTTGTATGACGTGCCATACATGGCCACAGTGGATTCCACTTTAACATTGACGAATATGTGTGGTATTAACTTTGTATGATGTGCCATACATGGCCACAGTGAATTCCAATTTAACATTGGCGAATATCTATAGTATGAACCTTGTTTGACGTGCCATACATGGCCACAGTGGATTCCACTTCAATATTGACGAATATCTGTAGTATGAACATTGTAGGACGGGCCATACATGGCCACAGTGGATTCCACTTCAACATTGACGAATATGTATAGTATGAACCTTGTATGACGTGCCACATATCGCCACAGTGGATTCCACTTTAACATTGACGAATATGTGTGGTATGAACTTTGTATGATGTGCCATACATGGCCACAGTGGATTCCAATTTAACATTGACGAATATGTATAGTATGAACCTTGTATGACGTGCTATACATGGCCACAGTGGATTCCACGTTAACATTGACGAATATGTGTGGTCTGAAGTTTGTATGATGTGCCATACATGGCCACAGTGGATTCCAATTTAACATTGACGAATATGTATAGTATGAACCTTGTATGACGTGCCACACATGGCCACAGTGGATTCCACGTTAACATTGACGAATATGTGTGGTATGAAGTTTGTATTATGTGCCATACATGGCCACAGTGGATTCCAATTTAACATTGACGAATATGTATAGTATGAACCTTGTATGACGTGCCACACATGGCCACAGTGGATTCCACTTTAACATTGACGAATATGTGTGGTATAAACTTTGTATGATGTGCCATGCATTGCCACAGTGGATTCCACTTCAATATTGACGAATATCTGTAGTATGAATCTTGTATGACGTGCCATACATGGCCACAGTGGATTCTACTTTAACATTGACGAATATGTGTGGTATGAACTTTGTATGATGTGCCATACATAGCTACAGTGAATTCCACTTTAACATTGACGAATATGTGTGGTATGAAGTTTGTATGATGTGCCATACATGGCCACAGTGGATTCCAATTTAACATTGACGAATATGTATAGTATGAACCTTGTATGGCGTGCCACACATGGCCACAGTGGATTCCACTTTAACATTGACGAATATGTGTGGTATAAACTTTGTATGATGTGCCATGCATTGCCACAGTGGATACCACTTCAATATTGACGAATATCTGTAGTATGAATCTTGTATGAAGTGCCATACATGGCCACAGTGGATTCTACTTTAACATTGACGAATATGTGTGGTATGAACTTTGTATGATGTGCCATACATAGCTACAGCCAATTCCACTTTAACATTGACGAATATGTGTGGTATGAAGTTTGTATGATGTGCCATACATGGCCACAGTGGATTCCAATTTAACATTGACGAATATGTATAGTATGAACCTTGTATGCCTTGCCACACATGGTCACAGTGGATTCCACGTTAACATTGACGAATATGTGTGGTATGAAGTTTGTATGATGTGCCATACATGGCCACAGTGGATTCCAATTTAACATTGACGAATATGTATAGTATGAACCTTGTATGACGTGCCACACATGGTCACAGTGGATTCCACTTTAACATTCACGAATATGTATAGTATGAACCTTGTATGACGTGCCACACATGGCCACAGTGGATTCCACTTTAACATTGACGAATATGTGTGGTATGAACTTTGTATGATGTGCCATACATGGCCACAGTGGATTCCACTTCAATATTGACGAATATCTGTAGTATGAATCTTGTATGACGTGCCATACATGGCCACAGTGGATTCCACTTTAACATTGACAAATATGTGTGGTATGAACTTTGTATGACGTGCTATACATGGCCACAGTGGATTCTACTTTAACATTGACGAATATGTGTGGTATGAACTTTGTATGATGTGCCAAACATAGCTACAGTGAATTCCACTTTAACATTGGCGAATATCTATAGTATGAACCTTTTATGACGTGCCATACATGGCCACAGTGGATTCCACCTCAATATTGACGAATATCTGTAGTATTAATCTTGTATGACGTGCCATACATGGTCACAGTGGATTCCACTTTAACATTCACGAATGTGTATAGTATGAACCTTGTATGACGTGCCACACATGGCCACAGTGAATTCCACTTTAACATTGACGAATATGTGTGGTATGAACTTTGTAGGATGTGCCATACATGGCCACAGTGGATTCCACTTCAATATTGACGAATATCTGTAGTATGAATCTTGTATGACGTGCCATACATGGCCACAGTGGATTCCACTTTAACATTGACAAATATGTGTGGTATGAACATTGTATGATGTGCCATACATGGCCACAGTGAATTCCACTTTAACATTGGCGAATATCTGTAGTATGAACCTTGTATGACGTGCCATACATGGCCACAGTGGATTCCACCTCAATATTGACGAATATCTGTAGTATTAATCTTGTATGACGTGCCATACATGGTCACAGTGGATTCCACCTCAATATTGACGAATATCTGTAGTATTAATCTTGTATGACGTGCCATACATGGTCACAGTGGATTCGACTTTAACATTCACGAATATGTATAGTATGAACCTTGTATGACGTGCCACACATGGCCACAGTGAATTCCACTTTAACATTGACGAATATGTGTGGTATGAACTTTGTATGATGTGCCATACATGGCCACAGTGAATTCCATATTAACATTGGCGAATATCTATAGTATGAACCTTGTAGGACGTGCCATACATGGCCATAGTGGATTCCACTTCAATATTGACGAATATCTGTAGTATTAATCTTGTATGACGAGCCATACATGGCCACAGTGAATTCCACTTTAACATTGACGAATATGTATAGTATGAACCTTGTATGACGTGCCACACATGGCCACAGTGGATTCCACTTCAATATTGACGAAATCTGTACTATGAATCTTGTATGACGTGCCATAGATGGCCACAGTGGATTCCACTTTAACATTGATGAATATATGTAGAATGAACATTGTAGGGCGTTCCATACATGGCGACAGTGGATTCCACTTCAATATTGACAAATATCTGTAGTATTAATCTTGTATGACGTGCCATACATGACCACAGTGGATTCCACTTTAACGTTGACGAATATGTATAGTATGAACCTTGTATGACGTGCCACACATGGCCACAGTGGATTCCACTTCAATATTGACGAATATCTGTAGTATTAATCTTGTATGACGTGCCATACATGACCACAGTGGATTCCACTTTAACGTTGACGAATATGTATAGTATGAACCTTGTATGACGTGCCACACATGGCCACAGTGGATTCCACTTCAATATTGACGAATATCTGTAGTATGAATCTTGTATGACGTTCCATACATGGCCACAGTGGATTCCACTTCAATATTGACGAATATCTGTAGTATGAATCTTGTATGATGTGCCATACATGGCCACAGTGGATTCCACTTTAACATTGACGAATATGTATAGTATGAACCTTGTATGACGTGCCACACATGGCCACAGTGAATTCCACTTTAACATTGGCGAATATGTGTTGTATGAACCTTGTATGACGTGCCATACATGGCCACAGTGGATTCCACTATAACATTGACGAATATGTATAGTATGAACCTTGTATGACGTGCCACACATGGCCACAGTGAATTCCACTTTAACATTGGCGAATATGTGTTGTATGAACCTTGTATGACGTGCCATACATGGCCACAGTGGATTCCACTTTAACATTGACGAATATCTGTAGTATGAATCTTGTATGATGTGCCATACATGGCCACAGTGGATTCCACTTCAATATTGACGAATATCTGTAGTATGAATCTTGTATGACGTGCCATACATGGCCACAGTGGATTCCACTTTAACATTGACGAATATGTGTAGTATGAACCTTATCAGACCAGATACATACTGCAAGGTTTGAACTGACATGACTAGCAGCAGAAATTATTATAAAATTAGTTAATGCAGATGTATTGATTTAAATGGTATGTCAAATATGGCTCCGATACATTTCACCAGAATAGCAAGTGCAATTAATGTATTTTGGTTTGAACTCACATGCGGCACGTATGTTCGCAACAGAAATTACTTTAAACTCATTTTAGTACTAAATGTATTAGTTTAAGACTATTCGTTTCCTGTGTCAACGGCTGTTCTGAATAATGTGTTGATGCGCTGTTAATAACTGCCGTTAATAACATTCAAATTAAACTCTCCGATAATGCTATGCATATTAAATATGACAGCAAAAAAAGAAAATTAACAATTTGAAACAGTCAGCCTACCATATATTTCATATATATTTTACAACATATAAATCATTCGTCTAATTTTAATAAGCCAATAAAAATATATTTACAGTATCCCAGACAAATTAATATTGTTATTAGGTCTGTGGTTTATAATACCGTTAAGTACGAACAGTAAATGTACGAATGTCGTGTTATTCTCACGCGACTGTGAATTTCTAACGACTACACCGGTAAGATTATAGAACGCAATCTATGGAAATAAGTGTTGACCCTGGAAAAACTGTGATTGATTCAGAAAGCAATCACTTTCTCAAAATTGAATATTAAAGCAAGATTCACAAGTTCAAGGATAACTGCAAAGATCCTGATGATAAATTACAGGTAATTTATATTAACTGCAAAGATCCTGATGATAAATTACAGGTAATTAATATGAAACACTTTTACTATATTTTCAAAATTTTGTAAACAAATCACACCAATAGTAAGACTATGTTTTCACAAAAGGTATGCAGCTTAAATCATCAAAATCGAACTATAAATAAAAGGCCCTGTCCCAATTTGAGTAAACTGATTTTCCCACTTATTTTGCTCTATAAGGTGGCGTGTCCACATTTTAAAAAAGTATGTTTTTCCTAAGAAAAGTGTCTTTTTTAAAATGTGGACACGGCTCTATAACGTCTCACACCACACTTAATTTTCCATAGGGTCCCATTGTAATGTTTTTGTTCGTGGCATAGAGATAAAAAAGATTTTGCAACATGTATTTATGCTTAAATTCTTCATTGATTCAATATCTGCATGCTATTAACTTTTAACGAATATTTACCAGATTGAACTTTTTTTAATTTCATGTTTGCCTGACACCTATCAAAATTTAGACAAAAATACAACCCCGTGGAGATTAGACCCATGATGTGTAAAATGAGGCAGAATTAGCTAGAAATCTTATATCAACACGCATTTTTCTGGGATCTCTTCCTAAAATGCTGTAGATTTAGAACCTGGTAAAGATAAATCAATGTATCCTGTAAAATGTAGAAAAGCGAACTTGTTTTTTTTTTATCTACCTCCTTCATCTGTAGGGCAGGAGTATTCAAGGGAGATAATAGTGGTGTGAGTCCTTAAGGTCATTTTTTTTTCTAATGATCACCTCAATAATAATTGAACATGTATACAAATCAATTACACGCTGAAAAGTGCTAAAAGTTTGATTCCATGTTTATTGCTTTTCAAATTATTTAAGTTTTAGTGACCTAGGGTATTGGTCGAAATTCAGGCCGAGCACCTTTAATATTTTGAAAATCTACAGTAGTGATAAGGATTTTGCATTTTCCTGGTCATTTGTGCTCAGCTATGTCTGAAACTTTCAAATATACATGAAAAGGCATCTCTACATCTGAATATAGCATAAAAATGATCTTTAAGAAATGATTATTGAGAAAAATGCTGAAAATAATAAACTTAAACTAAGGGTTACCCGTCAAAATTTTGATTTTCCAGGAAAAGTAACAGTCTCTCGCTTTAATTTTGACATTTTTTCAAAGTAGTCTGTCTTCATTGATATGTGTGTTTGTTTTACAAGCCAATAGCTGTAAAATAAAGCTAAAATTATGCTTATACATGTATAGGTTTTGAAAATATAGTTAATATTTAGTTAAACATGGTATCAAGTAAAATTTCTGCTAATTCCTGCAATATGAAGATAACTTGAAGTAACTATACATACACAGACGGGATTTCTGAATAACCGTGTTAACTGTGTCCTAACATGTCTGAAACGTTCACAGATACACAAACCATGCTTAGAGGTGAAGGATGTAAGGTACCCGTTTTGCAGGTCTCAAGCGCAAGGGCTTAGAGAAGAATGATGGAAATTCCCATTCTGAAGCTCTAAATTGCAAGGCATTAGAGATGAATGATGGAAGATACCTGTTCTGCAGCTCTAAAGCGCAATGCCTTAGCATTAAAGGATGAAATATACTCGTTCTGCAGCTCTAAAGCGCAATACCTTAGAGATGACGGATGAAAATGCCATTCTGCAGCTCTAAAGCGCAATGCCTTAAGAATAACGAATAAAGATACCCATTCTGCAGCTCTTTCTTAACGTCTCACACCACAATTAATTTTCCATAGGGTCCCATTGTAATGTTTTTGTTCGTGGCATAGAGATAAAAAAGATTTTGCAACATGTATTTATGCTTAAATTCTTCATTGATTCAATATCTGCATGCTATTAACTTTTAACGAATATTTACCAGATTGAACTTTTTTTAATTTCATGTTTGCCTGACACCTATCAAAATTTAGACAAAAATACAACCCCGTGGAGATTAGACCCATGATGTGTAAAATGAGGCAGAATTAGCTAGAAATCTTATATCAACACGCATTTTTCTGGGATCTCTTCCTAAAATGCTGTAGATTTAGAACCTGGTAAAGATAAATCAATGTATCCTGTAAAATGTAGAAAAGCGAACTTGTTTTTTTTTTATCTACCTCCTTCATCTGTAGGGCAGGAGTATTCAAGGGAGATAATAGTGGTGTGAGTCCTATAAGGCGGCGTGTCCACATTTTGAAAAAGTATGTTTGTTTTTCCTAAGAAAAGTGTATTTTTTTAAAAGTGGACACGGCTCTATAAGGCGGCGTGTCCACATTTTGAAAAATTATGTTTTTCCTAAGAAAAATGTATTTTTTTTTAAATGTTGACACACCGCATTATAGAGCCGTGTCCACATTTTAGAAGTTGTTATAATGTGATACATGGAAGGTATATTCCGGGGAAAGGGTCTCCTTTGGGGACAAATACATAGAAAAAGGGGCTTGGATTACTTTTTTGGGGTAAAATATCAACTTTTTGGAAATGTGGACACAGATCATGTTGTTGAAATAGACATTTTTGCCTGTTTCGGAAATGTGGACACAGATCACGTTGTTGATAGGCAATTTTGCCTGTTTTGGAAATGTGGACACGTAAGGTGGGTTACGGGTGATGATGAATTGAGGTGTCTTGGCCGTTTTTAAAATCTGGTCAGTTTCACTGTTGCAAAACATGAAGGGAATGAAAAGGAATTTATCCCAACAAATTGGAGGGAATGAATAACATGAAACCCTTAAATTCGCACAGATGTTTCGACAACAGTTTGAAGGGAATGAATAACATCAAACCCTTAAATTAACACAGACGTTTCAACAAAAAACTGAAGGGAATGAATAACGGAAATATACTGTTTTTGTTGAATGCTGCAAGTTCTGAAGAGAATAAAAAAATATGTATCCATTTACAGCTATTAAGTCAATGTTGCATGTTCTGAAGGGAATGAAAAAAGAACATAAATTATCTCAATTTAACGGTAATTCTATCAAGGTTGCAGTATCTGAAGGGAATGAAAACTATTTTATACGGAAATATAGCTCTTTTTGTAGTTTTAAGGAAATATCAGAACACTGCACCACAGTAGTAAAAGTGCCATGAATATTTCTACGAACTAGGCCTATGTCCTTGTGATGACACAATTGTAAAGGCATTTAATTTCATTCACATAAAATTGTTGACTGCGTCCCTTGCTGAAGCGGTATAGTTCATTCAACGAGTTTATGGTTCGTAAACCAGAATGTTATCGCGCGCTTATTAGTTTAAATTGACCAATTAAAACGATTGTTGCATAATTCTGACTGGTTTACAACGGATTTTACCTCGATGATGTCTGCTAAGATGGCCGCGTCAGAAAAATAAGAAAAAGTGCAGTTGTCAACATAAATTGCATATTTCGAACATAAAACGATCCTTGAAGGTAATTTTATTGACGCATTAACACTACACTTGTATTAGTGTTACATATTTTATGTTTCGTCTCCTCCAGAATCACCGACTTTTTCCAGAATGATCGATCGATGTTGAACATATTTATTTTTTAAAAAGGGTCAATTTCGGAAAATGGTCAAATACGTCTTGGTCTAAAAACGGTTAAACATGTCAATAAAATCATTTTTGGATATTTTTTTAACATGTGGACACACCGCCTTATATGAATGTGTCCACTTTTTCAATATTAAGTAGCCAAAACTTAAAAAAAACACTTTAAAAAAAGTCTCAAAATCAGTTTACTCAAATTGGGACAGGGCCTAAAAAAAATTATAACTATTTAAACATCAGCTTTCAATAAAGTTTATCTGTCACATTTTTAGTCTCGATCATCCAGACCTCTAGCGAGACTTCTTTCAAAGAAGTCCACAAGATGGTCTGGAGTAAAGCTTCTTTAAAAAAATCACCGTCTGCTGATTGGTCAACTTAGTTTGTTATTGGAATCACCACCTACGTCACAGTTTGTTATGGGAATCAACCACTACGCCACGACGGCGTCAAAAATTAGGTGACGTTACGCGCAATGTTGTGTAATAAAAGTGCTACCAGACAAAGTCAGCGGATCACGAATAATGCTAGATATTAAATGTTAAACATCATTTTGTAATATAGATTATATTAATATTATGTTTTTAAAAACTCAAAAAACAAACTTTATAGGTTATTGGTTTTGAATGGCTAAATATTACTTGGAACATGTTGTTTTGGCAAAGGACGACATTTATTTTTGTCCGAAATCTTATTGAAAATGAATTCCATTGAATTTGTAATTTTCTACTCGAGGTGTATTGCTATAAGTGTTTATTTTATCCACGGATAATGATTATATAGCCAATAATCTGCCGCGAAATCAGGATGGAAGTAACTAATGAAATACCCGTGACAAATCGTATACAATCGTAACTCAATTACATCGGTTATTTCCGTATCACTCCGGTAAAAGGATCGAGATGGACATTCGGTTATTTCCGTGATATGACATTTTTGCACCCTCTATTTCATGGCTTTAATGCCCTGCAATGAAATTCTGATGGATATGACTAGCTAGGTCTATGTCGTATTTATAGGGAAGTATGTGATAAAATGATTTATATTTGGCTAGTGTATACCTTAATAAACACACATTCTATAACAATTAAATCCAACCAATGATGGAGAAATAATATGCTGTGCACATTAAAGAATGGGGGATAAATCATGATATTCAGTCAATATTTAAAAAAAGGATTGTTTCCCTTCTTATATATATAATATTGTTATTGTCTGAAACAGATTGCTTAGTAAAAACAAGGATTTGTACAATAAGAGGATAAGAAAATATGATGAAATCTCGTAGACTCTCGCGTAGAAAGTACGAGATTTCAGCGTCTATCGATAAGACGGGTCTTCCTATAAGACGGGTCCGATCGATAACGATAACGCGGCGAGCTTACCTGTACGTTTCGACACAAAACCAGATCGGTGCTACTGCTGTGTTTATCTCATATATTACGTGAGAAATATACAGCTTCTTTTTAACTGGCGGCTTGTTAATTACTTGATTACATAGTCAATAGAAAAATCCCTAATTGCATAAAGCACTCGGGAATTATGGCTCAGGGTTGTTTCACGAACACAGAGACTATTTCGAAAATGGTTTTAATAAAATGTATAAACACACGGTGATACTCTGATCACCGCGAAAATGATGACGATCTTATGCTCTAAATATGTAATTGTAGCATGGTCACAGACAATTCTCTTTGTTCAGACACAGGTGTAAATCGTTTAATTGAAAATAAGACCTGTCAGAATAACGGTGAGAATAACAGTGAGAATAACTGAAATAGAGCTGAAATGGACATGCTACAAAACAAATAGAGTATGGTTTCATCTCGTTGGCTACGCCCATCTTGATGTTTAAATGAACCAACTCAATGAAACCATACTCTATCTATTACTTATTCCTTCCTGTAATAATAAAATACTTTAAATATCAATAATTATCGGACATTTTGTTTTATAATTCTTAAAGTGTTTGGATTACCAGGCGTAAATCATTAATATTAATTGTATTGTATTCGCTAGGAAAACTAACATTGTGTGACGCGGTGTCGGTTGATATTTGTTTTCTTCTTTTGTAACGATTTTAACCGTATTGCAATTAGACCAATTGAATTAAAAAAAAGTATCTTGTTTGTGCAAATGTATGGTAATTAATTAGCGAAATTATCCTTTATTTTCTTCGAGTTTAAAGCGCGGCGTCGGCCGATCCTTTTGATATGTTCCCGAGACTTGAATGCATAATTATAGTTTGCTGCTTAAACTGTTATTTTAATCAATGCTTTATTTAAAAAAAAACTGTGAACATGCACCTCTTGTACATATTTACCATTTGGTAATGTCATTCTGATTATCTTTACGTACATGAACATGTCTTACGGAAAAGAAGATTTTATTGATTTTGATGATCTAGATCTTGAAGCTTTATTAGGTGAGTTTACTGCCAGTGGAAATGAGGTCTCTGATGATGAACTGTGTGATAATGGTGTAGATATGAGTAATAAGCCGACTCCTAAGCTGTCCAATCCATGCTATGCATGCCACGAATCATACATACATTTTTTTTTTAATTTGTTTGTGCGTGCGTTCTTTATCAAAAGCTCCCAATCCTCATCCCATTCCCCGGACGTTTGAATTGTTAGCTCCACTGAGAGTCTTACCGCATGTCATAAAATGCGGTACTTACTCGTGTTTTATTGCTATGATGTTAAGTATATATTTATGCTCGCCCTATGGCACTAGTGTCTTATTGCTGTGAGTGTCATAAAATATATACCGAATATGCACCCTATTTGAGCGAGTTCCTTATCTTTTCTCAAAACACAATGTCATAAAACTGGGTTTTGAGACCCATGCTATATTGATTTGGTAGTGCCATAAAACACATGCCGAATATGCAGATATTTAAGCAAGTTGCCGCCTTATCTTTTGCTAATAACAACACCATGTCATAAAACCGGGTATTGAGATCCATGCCATATAAGCAGCTCATTTGAGCTGGTGTCTTATATTTCGCTGGTAACAACACTAGGTCATTAAAATCCGGTATTGTCCCATACTACATGTAGAGTGCCATACCTGAAGTAACTATTCAAATAGATGCTCCACAAGCTAAACAATAACAAGAAGACAAAATTCAGAAATTCATAGATTTTTATTTGAGTTATATATACAAAACATACGGTAATAAAGAGTTTAAAACATACGGTAATAAACAAGTTTTAATTACATTAACATAAACAAGAAATGACACATACAGTGCAAAAAAAATTCCAAACATTTCAATAAATATATGGTTCAAATTTGCAGTCCCGTGCATAGGAAATGTATAAAGTAGAGTATGGAGTGGTTCCTGAATTCCTCTGTATCCTTCCCCTTTTGAAGCGGCTGAAAATAAACTAAGATAAAGTGTTACTTTTATAAGGGTTTAAATGCAGAGTATTGGTTTAAAACTGAATATTAATGTTATAATTAATATTAAAGGCTTGCAGCCATGTGGTCATGATTTGTTTCTATTTTATTTGTGTTAAGTATATATACCCATGACTTACAATCTGTGGTACGTTGTATTAAGTATCACCGTCGTGAGTTTTCAACATGTACCACTTACTGTAGTAGTATTTTTAGCTCTACTGATCAGAGATCAGCAGAGCATATGCCGTGGTGCGGCGTCCGTCGTCCGTCGGTCTGTCCGTCCGTCTGTCCGTAAACTTTTTTTTGTAGCGACTTCTCCTCTGAAACTACTGAATGGATTTTCATGAAACTTTACAGAAATGTTGCCCATGAAGTCTAGTTGATCCTAGCAGAAATTCATGTTGATGTGAAATCCAAGATGGCCGCCAGATCTAAAAATAGGTTTTTAAAAAACAAGTTTGTAGCGACTTCTTCATGAAAACTATAAGTGATATTGATATGGGACTTTTTCTAAAATGATCAGCATGACATGATGTTGGTCCTTGTCGAAAATCGTTTTGATTCGACGTTAAACATGGCTGCCAGCGGCCATCTTTGTTTACATAGAGTTATATAATGAAAACTTGTAGCAACTACTCCTCTGAAACTACTTGACGGATTTTCATGAAACTTCACAGGAATGTTGCTTTTGATGTCTTATTGATCATAACAAAATTTCAGGTCGCCCGGAAATTCAAGATGGCTGCCATGGCTAAAAATAGATTTTCAAAATACAAGTTTGTAGCGACTACTACTTGAAAACTATAAGTGATATTGATATTGGACTTTTTGTAAAATGATCAGCATGACCAGGGCTGTACAAATCCTATAGCCCGACGCCCAGGACTAGTCCAAAACCAAAGTCGGGCATGTCACTCTTTCAAAGATTTCAGTCCCGGACTAGTCCAGTTTTAAAAAAAAGAGAAAGTTGGGCATGTCACTGTTTGAAAGATTTCAGTCCCAGATTTCAGTCCCAGATTTGTCCAATTAACAATGTCGGCCACCTGTCATAAACAACCCCAGCACACTTCTCAACGCAATCCTTTAATTGCACTCGCTTATGTGATGCAATTAGCATCCACAGCGGCGATCAGCGATTACCCCAGGCAATTTTATCAACAATCAACCATGCCGGAAGTCCCGCCTCCAAATTACTTTAATTGACAGTCGGCATTGTCGACATTATCCAATCAATTGACCCGCTATTTTAATCCAGACCGGCTAGCCAATGAAATGACTACTACAGGTAAATCACATGTTCGTCACGTGATTACCTGTTCGTCACGTGGTGAGCTGAAAATGGCGATACACTGAAACAATATCACTAACACGTTATTTAATTAGCTATCAGGCCGATTTGTCGGCAATCTATCGATGAGTAAAGAAACTAAGGACGTTAGATAATGGAAGCACGTTTAATATGAAAAGTAGGTGTGATTTTTTTATTGTTTCTCAGTGTATTGTTGAGCGTAATTGTACAGACATGAAAGGTGGGTGGGGTAACGGTTTATGTATAGTTAGTGTACTAATTACTGAATTATGTTCGAAGAATTGAGTTGTCAAAAAAATGAAATAAAAACAAGACAAACTGATATACATAATCAGTATTCGGCAGTGCTAATCAATGCCAATGTTTACATTTCAAAAATGAGTTTGTTGAACTTTTTCAGTGTTAAAAATAAGAAAAATATTCGGAGTGAAAGTGAAAGTAAAAATAAAAAGAGGGGGAAAATGTGGACTGATACACAGCCGATCAAAAAGTCAAAATCATCTGGTGTAGTGGACAAAAACATAAAAATAAAATGTTTATGTTGATTCACATGTTATTTATTTTTTGCATAGGTAAAATGGTAATACAGTTAAAGTAAGAATCTCATCTGAAGCCCATTACCTATATAAAGTTATGACATTTTTCTCTGCATTAAATGATTATCTGAACTGTAATATGAAACTCAATCAATATCTACATGTATATTGAAATTTGAAAATGTGATTCTTACTATTGCTACTGTTTCACCCAATGGCAGTATACAAGCTATACCACTGAAACATACATTAATTGTCTGAAGAGTAAATAAGATTGTTTCCTTCACCGTGTATAATGAATTGTACTGAGTATGCAATGCAAGAAGCAGTTGGGGAGTACATCAGGATTTTCATGGGAACTAGGTGTCCGACTTAAAATTGAAAAATATTAATATTTTCTATTCTACATGGCCAAAACATAATGAATGAGCCTAAAAATTATCCCTTATTTGCAAAGAAATTCATTCTGCACAGTAATACGTGCTAACCTAGGTGACGCGCCAGGGTTAATTTCAGCATTTTACGTCCCGATTCCGTCCTAGCTATATGGTGTTTTCAAAGTTTAGACATTAACAAAATGGTTTTAACATCATATTTTGATTTTTATAAGTGTTTTATCATGAACTGGAATAATTTTATAATTTAAGATGTTTCCAGAAAAATCCTGAAATACCCCCTTTAACATATTGAGAAATCGAAAGAATTCAGGACTTGTGTCCATTTTTTGGGACTAGTCACACATTTTTTGGGACTAGTCACTTTTGACAGGGTGACTAGTCCCGGACTAGTGGCTAAACAATTTATTTGTACAGCCCTGATGACATGATGTTGGTCCTTGTCAAAAATTGTTTTGATTCAACGTTAAACATGGCTGCCAGCAGCCATCTTTGTTTACATAGAGTTATATAGTAAAAACTTGTAGCGACTAATCCTTTGAAACTACTTGGCAGATTTTCATGAAACTTTACAGGAATGTTGCTCTTAATGTTTAATTGATCCTAGCAAAATTTCAGATCGGCCAGAAATTCAAGATGGCCACCACAGCTAAAAATAGATTTTTAAAAAATAAGTTTGTAGCGACTACTTCTTGAAAACTATAAGTGATATTGATATGGGACTTTTTTTAAAATGATCAGCATGACATGATGGTTATCCGAGTCGAACATTATTTTGATTCGACGTTAAACATGGCTGCCAGTGGCCATCTTTGTTTACATAGAGTTATATAATGAAAACTTGTAGCGACTATTCCTGTGAAACTACTTGACGGATTTTCATGAAACTTCACAGGAATGTTGCTCTTGATGTCTAATTGATTCTAGCAAAGTTTCAGGTCGGCCGGAAATTCAAGATGGTCGCCACGGCTAAAAATAATTTTTCAAAAAACAAGTCTGTAGCGACTACTTCCTGAAATCAAAATCAATCAGTAGAGCTTCAAGGTCATTGACCTCTTGTTAAAATTTTAGAATTATTTTTTTAAAGAAATATTGTGTCCCATTGAAATGTGAAAAGAATATACAAATAATGATTTGCTTGATAAAAGGACAACCATGCAGTAAGAAAACTATGTAAGAACACAAATATATTAAATATATATAAAAAGAACATGACTGTGTTCCTTTATATTAAAAAGGCGATAACACATGGTATTTTTTTGATTTTCTAAATTATTTCTTAGAAGAAATAATCTGCCAATTTGAAAGCTGAAGAAAAACAGATAATGCTTTGTATGATGAAATAAAGGTTACCATGCAGTATAAAAATTATACAAGAACACAAATATGTGTATTTTTCAGAAGATGAAGATGATTTTATGCTTTTCTATTAAAAAGGCACTAACACACTAGTGTTTCTAAATTTAGTTTTTTATAAGTTCAAAGTGAATTATAACAAGAAATATATGCCCATTTGAAAGCTGAAATACTTTTTTTTTATAATGCTTGGTATAAAATAAAGTTAACCATGCAGTATACAAAATATATAAGAACACAAATATGTGTATTTTTTTAGAAAATAACATGATTGTATGCCTTTCTGTTAAAAAGGCAGTAACACACTAGTGTTTCTAAATTTTGCTTTTAAAAGTTCAAAGTGAATTATAACAAGAAATATATGCCCATTTGAAATCTATAATTCTTTTTTTATATAATGCTTGGTATGAAATCAAGTTAACCATGCTGTATAAAAACTATATAAGAACACAAATATATGTATTCTTTTAGAAAATAACATGATTTTATGCCTTTCTATTAAATAGGCAGTAACACACTAGTGTTTCTAAATTTTCAAAGTGAATTATAACAACAAGAAATATACTGCCCATTTGAAAGCTGAGAAAAAAATAATAAAAATACTTTGTACAAAATAAAGGTTACCATGCAATATTAAAATTATATAAGAACACAAATATGTGTATTTTTAAAAAATAGAACATGATTTTGTGCCTTCCTACTAAAAAGGCGGTAACATCGTATTTTTTTTTTGGGGGTTTTAAACTCAGTGAAATTTAAATCAGAAAAAAATACTGAATGGTATCGATATCAATATGTTATTTATTAAATTTTAATAACCAAGTCGTATAACGAATACATTTATAATCAAAAACGTATTTCCTTCAATGGAAAACATATTTTATATCAATATTCCTAAAAATACGATTACCCCACTCGCCAACATCACACTGCCGAGAATCGGGAGAATATCAACATAAAATTACACTACCAACGAAAAACATTTGGAAAATAAACACTTCCTCATTAAAATACATCATATTAAACTAATACTTACTCGATAATTGCTTATATAAAGCTTTATCTTGCTGTTTATGGACATTAATCTACCCAGCGTTGTATTCAATATTTGCCAAAATGGCGGTTGAAGACGATGACTGTCACGTGACACGATCTCGGGATTTCTGTCCGAGAATTTGCGAGACTTCCTTTTTCGCCCTATATAATTTGACCTATTTTCTTATCCTCTTATTGAGAGGGCTGGCGTGGCGCAGTCGGTAGCGCGGCGGATTTGTAACCGGAGGCCCCGGGTTCAATCCTCCGTGGTGCCACTGAGTTCCGTCGGTGTGTTCTTGGGCAAGACACTTTCCCTTAGCCTCGTCCGTCGGATGGGGACGTAAACCGGGCGGTCCCGTGTATCGGTCTATCCTCCGAGCACGTTAAAGAACCATAGGAATCTATTCGATAATAAGAGTAGGGCAGGTTCCCGGATTCCTATGTATCCTTCCCCTCTCTCTGGGGCGGCTCTAAATAACCTATACTGTGTTGATGAGCCGTTAAACAACATTCAATTCAATTCAATTATCCTCTTATTGTACAAATCCTTGGTAAAAACAAAAAAAAGTAGGTGGAAAAATAAACTACCATTGATTTTAAAAGATCCTTAAACTAATTATGTTCAATAAGATTAGTGTAAGTTTGCCATTTTTCATTAAATATGTCAATAGAATTTGTTCTGAAGGCTAGTACTTTTTCTGTTTTATATTGGTAAAGTACTGAGTTTTTATACATTGTTAAAATAAATGAGTTGTCTTTCTTTTAAAGCTGGCAAAAAAAATAATAATCTTGTTATGCTTGATGAGGCAAAGTAGTCAGTTTTAACAGGCATACTTAATTCTAAATTGACAAAGCAATAAGCATCCAGCGGTGAAAATTCGAACACCACACCCAAATCAAAAATGTGATTAGGCTCTCATCTGGCACCAGTTAGTGATCTCCCATCTATAAATACATTTCTTGGCTACTAGAATAGGATAATTTAGAGTATCATCAAGAGCATTATCTCCAAATGTAATTGTACTTATGTTTAATGTTAAATTATTAAGATGTTGGCATCTCTCTTTAAGCCATTTGCAAACTCTATTTCAGAAAGACTGCAAATTATTAACATATTAACAAGAATATTGATGGATGCTCCCCGAATTCGACGCTTTGCTTGAATGAAGTTTTATCAGACGGCATAAAGTATAAATTTAAAGGGAAAATGTCCGTAATAATATGTAGGCATGTGTGTTATTATATGATATGAGTCTTTTCCTTGTACTAAAGCAATAACATACTGCTGTGTACCAGTTAAAAAAAACGAATGGCATTCCATTACGTTCCGGATAAACATGTTTTAAATACAAATTTAATTTAAGTGTACAGACAGATACTTCTGTATTTACTCAAGCTAACGTTAGAGTTATGTTTTTTGTGCTCTGCGCCCTCTATCCTTTTGTTAAGTTTCGTACTGGTCACAATAGTAGTTTCAAATATGCTCTGGACAAGAATCATAAGTATATAAAATAACAAGGGGCAAAATCTGTAATTTGAATGATTTAATTCCAGTTTTATAAGTAGTTTTCAAGTCATGCTCTGCAAAAAAAATTACAACTATTAAATTACAAATGGCTCTAATTTGAATGAAGATACAGTTATGGTTCTTGCGAACTCCATTTCCTTTCATTGCTTTCTGTCATTGTTTGAAGTTTCATTCCAGTCCCATTTGTAGTTTTCAAGTTTTGCGCATCACCATCTGGTGTTAGTTGTGTGTCCTATAACTTTTATTTTGTTAATTTCAGATGTTGTTGTACTTCATCATGTTAACATCAGCATCGGTGAACATTGAACATGTCGGACAGTCACACACATGATATCAGTCAGGAGACAATATCACTTGTTGTCACCTCAATCCAGAGAGGGGTGGCTGATTTCTATGGTCCACAATGTTGTCAGACTTTACTGACATCCCATACAGGTATGTACCATTACTGACATCTCAGACAGGTATGTAGTGTTACTGAAATCCCAGTATATACATGTATGTACTGTTACTGACATCCCAGGCAGGCATGTTCTGTTACTGACATCCCAGATAACAGGGCTCGACATTAGGCATTGTCCGATAGATTTTTTGGCAACCCAGACTTGGGTCCGGACAAGTTGATTCTGAATCCAGGTTGTCCGATCGGGCAAGTAGAATTTTTTTTGTAAAACAAAATCAAAATGAAAACCCACGCCAAAATACGCTGAAAACCCGCGCCAAATGACAAAATTCAAACCTCACCGTAACGAGTGTTGTCTAATAGGAAGTGATTGTAAACTAGACAGTTTTGCGCATGCGCGGCAGGATTTTCCCTGCCGATATATATAGATAGTGTATATATAGATAGTTGCTTGTCGCAGCACGTTGCTTGGGATCCCTGTATTTGACGTTTTATTCTCCCGATTATGAATGACAAAAAGCATTCCTTATGTTGTGAAAATATTGTTAATAAAATGCAACAAAAGCAAGTTAATTATACGCTAATCATAAATTTTACGAAATAAAAATCGCTTGAACATTTTGCGACAATCACATGTTTACGACCGCTTTGCGGATTGTGTATATGTATCACGCTTCATCGGATCGCAGTTTCTGAATAGAAATGCTTTATTTTACATGTTTTAATGCCTTTACAGTAAAAAATTGAGATTTCATATTCGGACAAGTTCATTATAGGTCAGGACACGTGGATTTCTGAAGTCACTTGTCCGACAAGTATGTACCATTACTGACTTCTCAGACAGGCATGTTCTGTTACTGACATCCCAGACACGTATGTACTGTTACTGACATCCCAGACATGTATGTACTGTTCCTGACATCCCAGACAGGTGTGTACTGTCACTGACATTCCAGAAAAGTATGTTCTGTTGCTGATATCCCAGACAGGTGTGTACCATTACTGACATTCCAGAAAGGTGTATACTGTTACTGACATCCCAGACAACTGTGTTATGATACTGAAATCCCAGACAGGTTTGTTCTGTTCCTGACATCCCGGACAGGTGTGTTCTGTTGCTGACATCCGAGACAGGCGTGTTCTGTTACTGACATCCCAGACAGGTGTGTTCTGTTACTGACATCCCAGACAGGTGTGTTCCGTTACTGACATCCCCAGACAGGTGTGTTCTGTTACTGACATCCCAGACAGGTGTGTACTGTTACTGACATCCCAGACAGTTGTGTTCTATTACCGACATCCCAGTCAGTTGTGTTCTGTTACTGACATCCCAGACAGGTATGTTCTTTTACTGACATTCCAGACAGGTATGTTCTGTTACTGACATTCCAGACAGGTTTGTGCCGTTACTGACATCCCAGAAAGGTATTTAACAAATAATGTATGGTGCTGGGGTCAATAATTATGCAAGTTTATGGACTGGGCAGTCAGACCTAGAACGTTATATGGACCGAAGCGAAGCTGAGGTCCATATAACGTTCTATGACTGACTGCCCAGTCCATAAGCTTCATATGGACCCCAGCACCATATTTGTTATATTATACCGATTCTGACCAACAAATTAAATCAATATGTTTTATGATATATTTTGACGTCGTTTTTTTCACACGTCCGTTAATATAGCTATCGGACCGGGTCGCCGGTCAGTATGCAACTTTATGGACCGGATGACGTCACATTAAACAAAAAGTGGAATATGCAAATGAGGTATAATATGTACTGTTACTGACATCCCAGACAGGTATGTACTGTTACTGTCATCCCAGACAGGTATCTACTGTTACTGATACCCCAGACGTGTGCGTACCATTACTGTCACCCCAGACAGGTTTGTACCATTACTGACATCCCAGACAGGTATGTACTCTTGCTGACATCCCAGAAAGGTTTGTATTCTTATGGACATCCCAGACAGGTATATACCATTGCTGACATCCCAGACAGGTTTGTTCTGTTACTGACATCCCAGACAGGTGTGTACTGTTACTGTCATCCCAGACAGGTATGTACTGTTACTGATATCCCAGACGTGTGTGTACCATTACTGTCACCCCAGACAGGTTTGTAACATTACTGTCATCCCAGAAAGGTATGTACCATTACTGACATCCCAGAAAGGTATGTATTCTTATGGACATCCCAGACAGGTATGTACCATTGCTGACATCCCAGACAAGTGTGTACTGTTACTGACATCCCAGACAGGTAGGTACTGTTACTGACATCCCAGACAGGTATGTACCATTACTGACATCCCAGACAGGTGTGTACCATTGCTGACATCCCAGACAGGTGTGTACCATTGCTGACATCCCAGACAGGTTTGTTCTGTTACCGACATCCCAGACAGGTGTGTACTGTTACTGACATCCCAGACAAGTGTGTACTGTTACTGACACCCCAAACAGGTATGTACTGTTATTGACATCCCAGACAGATGTGTACTGTTACTGACATCCCAGACATGTGTGTACTGTTACTGACACCTCAAACAGTTGTGTACTGTTACTGACATCCCAGACAAGTGTGTACTGTTACTGACACACCAAACAGGTATGTACTGTTATTGACAGTGATAGATTTTTTTTTAAATTAATACTTCTTGTACTCTGGGAAGCTAAGGCTGGGTTCATATCCCACTGGAGGTATTTTTTATTAATTTTTCTTCATAAGCTCTACTGATCAGAGATGCCGTGGTGCGGCGTCTGTCCGTAAACTTGTTTTTGTAGCGACTACTCGTCTGAAACTACTGAATGGATTTTCATGAAACTTTACAGAAATGTTGCCCATGAAGTCTAGTTGATCCAAGGAAAAATTCATGTTGATGTGAAATCCAAGATGGCCACCAAATCTAAAAATAGATTTAAAACAAGAGGTCAATGACCTTGAAGCTCTACTGATAGATTTTGAAAGCTAGGTCAGCATTCCTGTGAAGCTTCATGAAAACTGTCAAGTAGTTTCAGAGGAGTAGTCGCTACAAGTTTTTACTATATAACTCTAGGTAAACAAAGATGGCCACTGGCAGCCATGTTTATGTTGAATCAAAATAATTTTCGACAAGGATCAACATCTTGTCATGCTGATCATTTCAGAAAAAGTCCCATATCAATATCACTCACAGTTTTCAAGAAGTAGTCGCTACAAACTTGTTTTTTAAAAATCTGTTTTTAGCCATGGCAGCCATCTTGAATTTCCGGCCGACCTAAAACAATTCTGGCATCAATTAGACATCAAGAGCAACATTCCTGTGAAGTTTCATAAAGTAGTTTCAGAGGAGTAGTCGCTACAAGTTTTTAGTATATAAATCTATGTAAACAAAGATGGCCGCTAGCGGGCATGTTTAAAGTCGCATCGAAATAAATTTCGACAAGGATCAACATCATGTCATGCTGATCATTTTAGAAAATATCACTTACAGTTTTCAAGAAGTAGTCGCTACAAATTTATTTATTTTATATCTATTTTTAGCCGTGGTGGCCATTTTGAATTTCCAGCCAGTCTGAAATTTTTCTAGGATCAACTAGACATCAAGAGCAGCATTCCTGTGAAGTTTCATGAACATCCGTCAAGTAGTTTCAGAGGAGTAGTCGCTACAAGTTTTTACTATATAACTCTATGTAAACAAAGATGGCCACTGGCAGCCATGTTTAACGTCGAATCAAAATAATGTTCGACTCAGATCAACATCATGTCATGCTGATCATTTTAGAAAAAGTCCCATATCAATACCACTTATAGTTTTCAAGAAGTAGTCGCTACAAACTTATTTTTTAAGAATCTATTTTTAGCTGTGGCAGCCATCTTGAATTTCTGGTCGATCTGAAATTTTGCTAGGATCAATTACACATCAAGAGCAACATTCTTGTAAAGTTTCATGAAAATCTGCCAAGTAGTTTCAGAGGAGTAGTCACTACATTTTTTTACTATGTAGCTCTATGTAAACAAAGATGGCCGCTGGCAGCCATGTTTAACGTCGAATCAAAACGATTTTTGACAAGGACCAACATCATGTCATGCTGATCATTTTAGAAAAAGTCCCATATCAATATCACTTATAGTTTTCAAGAAGTAGTCGCTACAAACTTGTATTTTAAAAATCTATTTTAAGGTTTTGGTGGCCATCTTGGATTTCACATCAACATGAATTTTTGCTAGAATCAACTAGACTTCATGGGCAACATTCTGTAAAGTTTCAGGAATATCCATCCAGTAGTTGCAGAGGAGTAGTCGCTACAAATAAAATTTTACGAACAGACAGACGGACGATCAGTCGAGCTAAAAACAAGTTTGTAGCGACTACTTCTTGAAAACTCTTAATTGATATTGATATGGGACTTTTTCTAAAATGATCAGCATGACATGATGTTGGTCTTTGTCGAAAATCGTTTTGATTCGACGTTAAACATGGCTGCTAGCGGCCATCATTGTTTACATAGAGTTATTTAGTAAAAACTTGTAGCGACTACTCTTCTGAAACTACTCGACGGATTTCCATGAAACTTCACAGGAATGTTGCTCTTGATGTCTAAATGATCCTAGAAACATTTCATGCTGGTCGGAAATTCAAGATGGCTGCCACAGCTAAAAATAGATTTTCAAAAAACAAGTTTGTAGCGAGTACTTCTTGAAAACTATAAGTGATATTGATATGGGACTTTTTCGAAAATGATCAGTATGGAATGAAGTTGATCCTTGTCGAAAATTATTTTGATGCGACGTTAAATATGGCTGCCAGCGGCCATCTTTGTTTACATAAGAGTTATATAATGAAAAATTGTAGTGACTACTCCTCTGAAACTACTTGACGGATTTTCATGAAACTTCACAGGAATGTTGCTCTTGATGTCTAACTGATCCTAGCAACGTTTCAGGTTGGCCGGAAATTAAAGATGGTCGCCACAGCTAAAAATAAATTTTCAAAAAACAAGTTTGTAGCGACTACTTCTTGAAAACTATAAGTGATATTCATATGCGTCTTTTCCTAAAATGATCAGTATGACATGATGTTGATCCTTGTCAAAAATTATTTTGATTTGACGTTAAACATGGCCGCCAGCGGCCATCTTTGTTTACATAGAGTTATATAATGAAAACTTGTAGCGACTACTCCTCTGAAACTACTTGACAGATTTTCATGAAACTTCACAGGAATGCTGATCTAGCTATCAAAAACCTATCAGCAGAGCTGCAAGGTCATTGACCTCTTGTTATGCCCCAAAGAGTGGCATATAGTAGTTGCACTGTCCGTCTGTCAGTCCCTTCGTTCGTTCGTCCGTACAATCGTGTCTGGTTAATAACTCTGACAATAATGGACGGATTTTCAAATACCTTGGCACAATTGCTCACCACAACAAGATGACATGATGCACACAAAATCCAGGTCCGTGGCTCCAAGGTCAAGGTCACACTTAGAGGTCAAATCATGTCCGGTCAATAACTGGCATTCCTTGATGCATTTTGAAATAATTAGGCACAAATGCTCACCACAACATGTGTCGCGCACAAAATCCAAGTCTGGCACCAAGGTCAAGGTCACACTTAGAGGTCAAAGGTCACTTCGGGGGCATTTGTCCATTTCTTGTTTATCTTCATTTTTGTCAAAAGGAGGTTTGTAGGAGTAATTTTGTGATTACTTTTACCTGAAACCATTGTAACCTGGTATCTTTTCTTCAATTAAAAGGTATGATGAATGAAATGTTCCATTCTCTGTCTATATTTAAACCGTATTGCACTCTCGACTTAATTAGAACATCATATATAGGACTACATCCCGTCTGCTTGCCTGTTATGAGAGAAACTGCTGATGGACAGAGTTTGAAAATTGATGGCAAGATGAGCAAAATTTAGTTTTTGAAGGTAGTCCTGTATTGCTGCTGTCATATTCTATAAAAGTTGACTGTATCACAAAATGTTCTATAAATAGTCTAAAAGGGAGAAAGAAGATTACCATTGCTATCCATTAAATAATTAATAAATATATTGCCTTTCGCATACCATTTCTTATAAAAAAACACACACTTTATCTTCCAATCAATGTTATTGCTGTACCATAACAGTTGTGTTAGAAATTGTTTTCATGACAATGTTTGTTTAACATCTAATAGGGTATCAAGACTTGTGTAAACATCCTACCAAAAGGGATTGCATACATTTTCAGATTATTTTTCACATAGTCAATACCAAAAAAAACAACCCCTAATGGATACATAATTATGTTTATGGATTTTCATACATTTTTTATCCTCAACCAAGTCTTCTAATCCATGCTAATTTCAAGGAATATATGAAGTTTTTAATATCAATCTTTCTTAATCCTCCATGTTCATAATCTTGGGTTACAACAGTTCTCTTTATTTTGTCTGGGTGATTATTATGCCGCCCTTCCCAAAGTGGGGGCATATTGCTTTGCAAACGTCGGTCGGTCCATCCCGAAATCTTCCTGTCTTCACGATAACTCAAGAACGGCTGGCACTACAAACTCGAAACTTGGCAGAAATGTTTGTGTCATGGTCTAGTTGTGCACCTCCCCTTTTGGGTAGATTCGCATTAGAAATTTGGTTGCCATGGTAACAAAACATGTAAAAAAATGTCTGTCGGTCGGTCCATCCCGAAATCTTCTTGTCATTGCGCTAACTTAAGAACAGCCGGCACTACAAACTCGAAATTTGGCAGGAATGTTTGTGTCATGGTCTAGTTGTACACCTCCACTTTTGGGAAGATTCGCATGAGAAATGTGGTTGCCATGGTAACAAAACATGTAAAAATTCACTAACAAGAGGTCAATGACCTTGAAGCTCTACTGATAGATTTTTGATAGCTATAGATCAGCATTCCTGTGAAGTTTTATAAAAATCTATGAAGTAGTTTCAGAAGTATTTTGAAAATCTATTTTTAGCCGTGGTGGCCATCTCGAATTTCCGGTCTACCTGAAGTTTTGCTAGGATCAATTAGACATCAAGAGCAACATTCGTGTGAAGTTTCATAAAAATCTGTCAAGTAGTTTCAGAGGAGTAGTCGCTTTAAGTTTTCATTATATAACTCTATGTAAACAAAGATGGCCACTGGCGGCCATGTTTAACGTCGCATCAAAATAATTTTCGACAAGGATCAACATCATTGCATACTGATCATTTTAGAAAATGTCCCATATCAATATCACTTATAGTTTTCAAGAAGTACTGGCTACAAACTTGTTTTTTGAAAATCTATTTTTAGCTGTGGTGGAAATCCGCAAGTAGTTGACCCTGGGGTCACATCTGGCAGCGCCCCGGGGGTCACAGTTTTACATAAATGCTTGTATAGGGAAAAACTGAAAAAAATCTTCTTCTCTGGAACTGCAAGAGCCAGAGGTTTAATATTTTGCATTTGCTATAAGCTTATGGTCCTTTACCAAGTTTGTTCAAATGGTGACCCGAGGGTCACATTTGACCCCGCCCCAAGGGTCACGTTTTACATAGACATGTATAGGGAAAAACTTAAAAAATCTTCTTCTCTGAAACTGCAAGAGCCAGAGGTTTAATATTTTGCATTTGCTATAAGCTTATGGTCTTCTACAAAGTTTGTTCAAATGGTGACCCATTGGTCACATTTGGCCCCACCCTGGGGGTCACAGTTATACTTAGGCTTGTATAGGCAAAAACTGAAAAAAAATCTTCTCTGGGACCACATGGCACAGAGCTCTCATGTATTACATGTAGCATCAGCTTATGGTCCTCTACCAAGTTTGTTCAAATGGTGACCCTGGTGTCAAATTTGGACGCGCCCGGGGGTAACAATTTTTAAAAAAAAAAAAGGTTTTAATTTGATTTAGTTTTTATTTATTTTTTCAATTTCATTTATTTTCAATTACATCTTTTTTTTTTTTAAATTTTTTTTTGTTTATTTTTATTTTTGATTGATTTGAATTAAAAAAAAAATTGAATATTTTTTCATTATCTTTTTAATTACTTGACACTTATTTTAAAATTTCTTGTCGGCGCTACTCATCCTAAATTCCTTGTTGAATTTCGATGAAACTTGGCAGGAAGCATCAGTAAGATGTCTAGTTGTGTATTTCACGATTTTGTTCCAGTTCGCTGATTTTTGACGGAGTTATGGCCCTTTGACATTTTATTTTAATTTTCTTGTCGGCGCTACTCCTCTTAAACGGCTTGTTGGATTTCTACGAAATTTGGCAGTAAGCCTCAGTATGATATCTAGTTGTGCAAAGCGCAGTATATCAATGAAATCTTGGACAATTTCGAAAACCAGCTAGATCTTGTTAGTAATAACAGAGTTATGGCCCTTGATTTGTTGAAAAATGCTATATTGTATTTTCCTTTGTTAAATCTATAGGAGAAGAGAGCTATATCTAGCTATATCTATCTAAATATATAAGAGCTGTTTTAGGCAGTAGAGCATCCACAGGCCCTCTTGGGCCTCTTGTTTAGTTGATCCTAGCAAAAATTCATGTTGATGTGAAATCCAAGATGGCTGCCAAATCTAAAAATAGGTTTTTAAACAAGAGGTCAATGACCTTGAAGCTCTTCTGATTGATTTTGATTTCAGGAAGTAGTCGCTACAAACTTGTTTTCTGAAAAATTATTTTTAGCCGTGGCGGCCATCTTGAATTTCCAGCCGACCAGAAATTTTGCTAGGATCAATAAGACATCAAGAGCAACATTCGTGTGAAGTTTCATGAAAATCCTTCAAGTAGTTTCAGAGGAGTAATCGCTACAAGTTTTCATTATATAACTCTATGTAAACAAAGATGGCCACTGGCAGCCATGTTTAACGTCAAATCAAAATAATGTTCATCTCGGATAACCAATCATGTCATGCTGATCATTTTAGAAAAAGTCCCATATCAATATCACTTATAGTTTTCAAGAAGTAGTCGCTACAAACTTGTTTTTAAAAACCTATTTTTAGATTTGGCGGCCATCTTGGATTTCACATCAACATGAATTTTTGCAAGGATCAACTTGACTTCATGGGCAACATTTCTGTAAAGTTTCATGAAAACCCATTCAGTAGTTTCAGAGGAGTAGTCGCTACAAAAAAAAGTTTACGGACGGACAGACAGACGACGGACGCCGCACCACTGCATAAGCTCTGCTGATCTCTGATCAGTCGAGCGAAAAACAAGTTTGTAGCGACTACTTATTGAAAACTCTAAGTGATATTGAAGTGATAGCGTAACATGGCTGCCAGTGGCCATCTTTGTTTACTCCTCTGAAACTACTGGAAGGATTTTCATGAAACTTCACAGGAAGGCTGATCTAGCTATCAAAAACCTATCAGTAGAGCTTCAAGGTCATTGACCTCTTGTTTAAAAACACTAAACCCTGAAAATGAACGGAACAAACGAACGCAACGAAATGAACGCAAATGCATTTCGCTATTTCGGATAACTTGCAATATTATCCTTTTGAGTACATAATTGAAGTCTCGATTTAAACGAAGTGTATTTTGCAGTATTTTAATATAAAAAAATACACTGTGTAAATGGTGATTTTTAAGCAGGATTACACACTTCCATTTTTAGCCCTACTGGCCAAGGGCCAGAAGAGCTTATGGGATGGTGTGTTGTCTGTCGTCCGTCGTCTGTCGTCTGTTAACTTTTCTTCAAACGACTTCTCCTCAGAAACCGCTTGGCTAATTTTGACCAAACTTCACATGGATGATCCTTAGATGAATGCTTTTTAGATTTGTTAAAATTAAGTCAGCGCTACATCCAAGATGGCTGCCATTACCTTATATGGTCAAAACCTTAAAAAATCTTCTTCTCCAGAACCGCTGGACAGATTTCAACAATTTTTCTTTTAAAATGATTGCCAATGCCTATACTATCAAGTTTGTTCAAATAAAGTCCCCGGGTCAAAAATGACCGTGCCCCGGGGGTCCAAAGTTTGTATTTTGAGGTTTTGCATGTTTTTCATATAGACATATAGGAAAAAACTTTAAAAAATCTTCTTCTCTGAAACCACAAGGCACAGAGCTCTCATGTATTACATGTAGCATCAGCTTATGGTCCTCTACTAAGTTTGTTCAAATGGTGACCCTGGGGTCAAATTTGTCCCCGCCCCGGGGGTCACAGTTTTACATAGACTTATATAGGATTTTTTTTAAAAAAATCTTCTTCTCGGAAACTACAACAGCCAGAGGTTGATATTTTGCATTTACTATAAGCTTATGGTCCTTTACCAAGTTTGTTCAAATGGTGACCCTCGGGTCACATTTGGCCCCGCCCCAAGGGTCAGATTTGGCCCCGCCCCAAGGGTCACATGTTTTACATAGACATGTATAGGGAAAAATTTAAAAAATCTTTTTCTCTGAAACTGCAAGAGCCAGAGGTTTAATATTTTGCATTTGCTATAAGCTTGTGGTCCTCTACCAAGTTTGTTCAAATGGTGACCCAGGGGTCACATTTGGCCCCACCCCGGGGTCACAGTTTTACAAAGGCTTGTATAGGGAAAAACTGAAAAAAATCTTCTTCTCAGGAACCACATTGCACATAGCTCTCATGTATTACATGTAGCACCAGCTTATGGTCCTCTACTTAGTGTGTTCAAATGGTGACCCTGGGGTCACATTTGGCCCCACCCAAAGGAACACATGTTTTACATAGACATGTATAGGGAAAAACTTAAAAAATCTTCTCTGAAACTGCAAAGCCAGAGGTTTAATATTTTGCATTTGCTATAAGCTTATGGTCCTTTACCAAGTTTGTTCAAATGGTGACCCGTTGATCACATTTGGCCCCACCCGATTGGTCACATTTGGCCCCACCCTGGGGGTTTGGTCACATTTGGCCCCACCCTGGGGGTCACAGTTTTACTTAGGATTGTATAGGCAAAAACTGAAAAAAAATCTTCTTCTCTGGAACCACATGGCACAGAGCTCTCATGTATTACATGTAGCATTAGCTTATGGTCCTCTACCAAGTTTGTTCAAATGGTGACCCTGGTGTAAAATTTGGACGCGGCCCGGCGGCAACATTTTTTAAAAAAAAAAAAAAAATTTTTTTTATTTTTTTTTTTTAAATTTTTTAATATATATATATATATATTTATTTTTTTTGATTGATTTTAATTTTTTTTTCAATTTTTAAAAAAAAAAATCATTATCTTTTCAATTACTTGACACTTACTTTAAAATTTCTTGTCGGCGCTACTCATCCTAAATGTCTTGTTGAATTTCGATGAAACTTGGCAGGAAGCATCGGTAAGATGTCTAGTTGTGCATGTCACGCTTTTGTTCCAGTTTGCTGATTTTTGACTGAGTTATGGCCCTTTGACATTTTTATTTTAAATTTCTTGTCGGCGCTACTCCTCTTAAACGGCTTGTTGGATTTCTACGAAAATTGGCAGGAAGCCTCCGTATTGTGCAAAGCGCGGTATATCAATGAAATCTTGGACAATTTCGAAAACTAGCTAGATCTTGTTAGTAATAACAGAGTTATGGCCCTTGATTTGTTGAAAAATGCTATATTGTATTTTCCTTTGTTAAATCTATAGGAGAAGAGAGCTATATCTAGCTATATCTATCTAAATCTATAAGAACTGTTTTAGCCAGTAGAGCATCCACAGGCCCTCTTGGGCCTCTTGTTACTGACTTAAAATAGGAAATGTATTTATTGTGTAGCACAAACTTGATATTATTTCAATATAAAACTGAAATAACGTCATATTTTTATATAGTGTCAAGTATGTTAAATATTTGATGAAAATGACAAAAGCCCGGAAGGCAACAGAATAATCATCAATGTGCACCACAAATATGGTCAACCAAAGGACACATATTAATATGATCACAAACTTGTCGCCGACTCGTGGTAAGAATCGCATGACTGGATATCATGCGTAGTTTAATCGTCAAAAATGTTGCGATTGGTAAACTCTGAACGAACAAACGCAAATCCATTTTCTCCGTTTGTGCATTTAAACGCACACATTATGTTGCGTTCGTTCCGTGCATTTAAATGAACGCATAGTTTCGTTTATAAACACTGAATGCATTCAAAAACGCAAATGATTTGCATTTTAAAAAATGCATTCATAAAAATGAAATGCAAACGGAGCGCAAACGGAATGCAAATGAAACGCAAACGGAATGCATTTTTGGGGTACTTGAACGCAACTGGGTCTGTATTTGGAAATCAGGCACACCTGTGCTTAAAGCACCTGGGGAAGACCCTGTCATATAAGAAATGTGCTTGCCATGGTAACAAAACGTGTCAAAAATCATTAACAAGAGGTCAATGACCTTGAAGCTCTACTGATTGATTTTGATTTCAGGAAGTAGTCGCTACAAACTTGTTTTTTGAAAATTTATTTTTAGCCGTGGCGGCCATCTATCTTGAATTTCCGGCCGACCTGAAATTTTGCTAGGATCAATTAGACATCAAGAGCAACATTCTTGTGAAGTTTCATGAAAATCCGTCAAGTAGTTTCAGAGAAGTAGTCGCTACAAGTTTTCATTATATAACTCTATGTAAACAAAGATGGCCGCTGACAGCCATGTTTAACATCGAATCAAAACGATTTTTGACAAGGACCAACAGTCATGCTGATCATTTTAGAAAAAGTCCCATATCAATATCACTTACAGTTTTCAAGAGGTTGTCGCTACAAACTTGTATTTTGAAAATCTATTTTTAGCCATGGTGGCCATCTTGAATATCCGGCCGACCTGAAATTTTGCTAGGATCAATTAGACATCAAGAGCAACATTCCTGTGAAGTTTCATGAAAATCCGTCGAGTAGTTTCAGAGGAGTAGTCGCTATAAGTTTTCATTATATAACTCTGTGTAAACAAAGATGACCACTGGCAGTCATGTGTAACGTCGAATCAAAATAATGTTCTACTCGGATAACCATCATGTCATGCTGATCATTTTAGAAAAAGTCCCATATCAATATCACTTATAGTTTTCAAAAAGTAGTCGCTACAAACTTATTTTTATAAAAATCTATTTTTAGCTGTGGTGGCCATCTTGAATTTCTGGCCGATCTGAAATTTTGCTAGGATCAATTAGACACTAAGAGCAACATTCCTGTAAAGTTTCATGAAAATCCGCAAAGTAGTTTCAGAGGAGTAGTCGCTACAAGTTTTTACTATATAACTCTATGTAAACAAAGATGGCCGCTGCAGCCACGTTTAACGTAGAATCAAAACGATTTTTGACAAGGACCAAAATCATGTCATGCTGATCATTTTAGAAAAAGTCCCATAATCACTTATAGTTTTCAAGAAGTAGTTGCTACAAACTTGTATTTTGAAAATTTATTTTTAGCCGTGGCGGCCATCTTAAATTTCCGGCCGACCTGAAATTTTGCTGGGATCAATTAGACATCAAGAGCAACATTCCTGTGAAGTTTCATATAGCGACTACTCCTCTGAAACTACTCGTCGGATTTTCAAGTTTTCATTATATAACTCTATGTAAACAAAGATGACCACTGGCAGTCATGTGTAACGTCGAATCAAAATAATGTTCGACTCGGATAACCATCATGTCATGCTGATCATTTTAGAAAAAGTCCCATATCAATATCACTTATAGTTTTCAAAAAGTAGTCGCTACAAACTTATTTTTATAAAAATCTATTTTTAGCTGTGGTGGCCATCTTGAATTTCTGGCCGATCTGAAATTTTGCTAGGATCAATTAGACACTAAGAGCAACATTCCTGTAAAGTTTCATGAAAATCTGCAAAGTAGTTTCAGAGGAGTAGTCGCTACAAGTTTTTACTATATAACTCTATGTAAACAAAGATGGCCGCTGCAGCCATGTTTAACGTAGAATCAAAACGATTTTTGACAAGGACCAAAATCATGTCATGCTGATCATTTTAGAAAAAGTCCCATAATCACTTATTGTTTTCAAGAAGTAGTCGCTACAAACTTGTATTTTGAAATTATTTTTTTTAGCCGTGGCGGCCATCTTGAATTTCCGGCCGACCTGAAATTTTGCTAGGATCAATTAGACATCAAGAGCAACATTCCTGTGAAGTTTCATGAAAATCCGTCAAGTAGTTTCAGAGGAGTAGTCGCTAAAAGTTTTCATTATATAACTCTATGTAAACAAAGATGGTCGTTGGCAGCCATGTTTAACGTCGAATCAAAACGTTTTTCGACAAGGACCAACATCATGTCATGCTGATCATTTTAGAAAAAGTCCCATATCAATATCACTTATAGTTTTCAAGAAGTAGTCGCTACAATCTTGTTTTTTAAAAACCTATTTTTAGCTCTACTGATCAGAGATCAGCAGAGCTTATGCCGTGGTGCGGCGTCCGTCGTCCGTCTGTCTGTCTGTCCGTCCGTCCGTCCGTTAACTTTTATTTGTAGCGACTACTCCTCTGAAACTACTGGATGGATATTCATAAAACTTTACAGAAATGTTGCCCATGAAGTCTAGTTGATCCTAGCAAAAATTCATGTTGATGTGAAATCCAAGATGGCCGCCAAAGCTAAAAATAGATTTTTTAAATACAAGTTTGTAGCGACTACTTCTTGAAAACTATAAGTGATATTGATATGGGACTTTTTCTAAATGATCAGCATGACATGATGTTGGTCCTTGTCGAAAATCGTTTTGATTTGACGTTAAACATGGCTGCCAGCGGCCATCTTTGTTTACATCGAGTTATATAATGAAAAGTTGTAGCGACTACTCCTCTGAAACTACTTGACGGATTTTCATGAAACTTCACAGGAATGTTGCTCTTGATGTCTAAATGATCCTAGCAAAATTTCAGGTCGGCCGGAAATTCAAGATGGCCGCCACGGCTAAAAATAAATTTTCAAAATACAAGTTTGTAGCGACTACTTCTTGAAAACTATAAGTGATATTGATATGGGACTTTTTCTAAAATGATCAGCATGACATGATGTTGGTCCTTATCAAAAATCGTTTTGATTCGACGTTAAACGTGGCTGCCAGCGGCCATCTTTGTTTACATAGAGTTATATAGTAAAAACTTGTAGCGACTACTCCTCTGAAACTACTTGGCAGATTTTCATGAAACTTTACAGGAATGTTGCTCTTAATGTCTAATTGATCCTAGCAAAATTTCAGATCGGCCAGAAATTCAAGATGGCTTCCACAGTTAAAAATAGATTTTTAAAAAATAAGTTTGTAGCGACTACTTCTTGAAAACTATAAGTGATATTGATATGGGACTTTTTCTAAAATGATCAGCATGACATGATGGTTATCCGAGTCGAACATTATTTTGATTCGACATTAAACATGGCTGCCAGTGGCCATCTTTGTTTACATAGAGTTATATAATGAAAACTTGTAGCGACTACTTCTCTGAAACTACTTGACGGATTTTCATGAAACTTCACAGAAATGTTGCTCTTGATGTCTAATTGATCCTAGCAACATTTCAGGTCGGCCGGAAATTCAAGATGGCCGCCATGGCTAAAAATAGATTTTCAAAATGCAAGTTTGTAGCGACTACTTCTTGAAAACTATAAGTGATATTGATATGGGACTTTTTCTAAAATGATCAGCATTACATGATGTTGGTCCTTGTCAAAAATCATTTTGATTAGATGTTAAACATGGCTGTCAGCGGCCATCTTTGTTTACATTGAATTATATAATGAAAACTTGTAGCGACTACTCCTCTGAAACTACTTGACGGATTTTCATGAACTTCACAGGAATGTTGCTCTTGATGTCTAATTGATCCTAGCAAAATATCAGGTCGGCCGGAAATTCAAGATGGCCGCCACGGCTAAAAATAAATTTTCAAAAAACAAGTTTGTAGCGACTACTTCCTGAAATCAAAATCAATCGGTAGAGCTTCAAGGTCATTGACCTCTTGTTAGATTTAGCGGCCATCTTGGATTTCACATCAACATGAATTTTTGCTAGGATCAACTTGACTTCATGGGCAACATTTCTGTAAAGTTTCATGAAAATCCATTCAGTAGTTTCAGAGGAGAAGTCGCTACAAAAAAAAGTTTACAGACGGACAACGCACTTCGGCATAAGCTCTGCTGATCTCTGATCAGTAGAGCTAAAAATTGCTTGTCTACGCGTTAACTTAAGAACAGCTGGCACTCGAAACTTGGCAGAAATGTTTGTGTCATGGTGTTTGAAAAAAAGATGCGCATGTATGTTTTTCAAACATCTCTTGTTCCAGAGGAAATTAAAAACACATATTTTGTAATATTTTAACCTGGTCCTCAGGTGGATTTGGTAAAGATGAAAATAAAATAAGTTTAATTTTGGTAGAGCTAAGCTTTTTGTAACAGTGATTTTTCCAAATGGTGTGAGAATTCTTTTTGACCAAGATAGTAGTAATGATTTGATTCCTTTATTTTTCTGAAAATATGTATTCAGTATCCGCTACTTTAACCCCTTTAATATTAACAAGCAAATTCGATGAATTGATATCCCCCACCGAATGATGTATTATCCTAGAGTGGAAGAAATGTGTTCAAGATTTTTTTTTGATTAGTATAAATCATGACCTTGAGCCTTCATAAATTCGAATATCTACTACATGGGCGGATTTAGTGGCGGGGGGGGGGGGGGGTGGTAAAAGGTAAAAAATCGACCAAGGTAAGTTTTTTTTAAAAACAGTCGAAACACTTTAATCCACATATTGACTAAATATGTGACAATTAGAGTCGGTTAATTTGATCAAATATCAACTGCAGTTCGCTGATTAGTTCAATTTTCGCTCATTAGTTTCATTTTCGCTGGTTTTGCACCTTTCCGATATTTAAAAAGACAGTAGCAGCCGATACATCGAAGCGAAAAAAACTTGGTCCATCCAGTAGTACGCTGTCTCAGACAGATTTAAGATGTTTTTTTCCGACAAGTGCGAAAGAAAAGAAAAGGTTTGTTTTACTTTTGCTTTGTAAGATAGTTTCTAGGATGCATTTTCGGTGCCGACGCAGTATTTGTTTACGATGAATTTTGGTGCATTTTAGGCTTACTTTTATTTTAAAGTTTGCATACCGAGTACCAATAGACGTTTTTTTAGTCCCGCGTACCACGCAATTGAGTCCCGAATATGGCGTAAATAGACCCTGAACTGAACACATTGTTAAATCCTTTTATCTGAAAACGGACTTTTTATATTCATACATGTATGTCCATGTTACTGTAGATAAAATAACAAAAAACAATTTCGATGCACGCCCTCAGTAGAATTTTTTTTTTGCTCGCTTTGCTCGCTCGACGCATAATGGCTAATGAGTGGTTTAATTAACACATTGTTAAATCCTTTTATTTGAAAACGGACTTTTTTTTATTCATACATGTATGGCCATGTTACTGTAGATAAAATAACAAACAATTTCGATGCACGCCCTCAGTAGATTTTTTTTTTTGCTTGCTTTGCTCGCTCGACGCATAATGGCTAATGAGTGGTTTAATTAACACATTGTTAACTCCTTTTATTTGAAAACGCACTTTTTTACCCTATCAATGCACTACCGCAACAGTTTTATGAGGCTAGAAACGGACCCGAAAAGAAACGGACCCGAAAATTGACCAAAATCTTACGCCCCCCCCCCCCCCCCTAAGCTGAAAACCTGGATCTGCCCCTGTACTAGATGTACCATTTTAAGGCATTGACTTTTTTAGTGGGACTAAAGGGCTGGACTGGGTGCAATATTAGCAGGTGTGTATAATATAGTAATAAAAATAATGTAATATACAAGAAATGTAGAATTGTATATCAATGATTACTTTTTAATTACCTGGCCATGTGATATTTATCAATCTGATTACTTCATCTCATTACTACCGCTACTGTCAGATGATCTTGTTATTTCATGGGGAGGAATGTATTTGGCTCAAGTTTGGCTAGCTTTAAAATAAATCAAACTTTCATTAATATAACCACTCAAACCAAGTTTGACATGTGACCCAGGGGCAGAGCCAAATTTGACCCCAGTGTCACCATTCAAACAAACTTGGTAGAGGACCATAAACTGAGTGTAAATACAAAATATTAAAAATTGAAGTTTCAGAGAAGAAGATTTTTAAAGTTTTTCCCTATATATAAGTCTATGTAAAACCGCAACCCCTGGGACGGGGCAAAATTTGACCCCAGGGTCACCATTTGAACAAAACTGGTAGAGGATCCATAAGCTGATAATAAATAAAAAAGATTAAACCTTATTCTCTTGTAGTTTCAGAGAAGATTTCTGAAGTTCTTCCCAATAATTCTATGTAAAACTGATCCAACAAGGGCCCCTAAGCTCCCCATTTAAAGAAAAAATGAACCCATGAAGCAAGGCTTCTTATGACAAAAAAAAATAATAATAATAAAAAAACAAACAAAAAAAAAACAACTCTTTTTAAAACTGAACAGTTCCTTTTGAGAAAAGATAAAAAAAAATAAAAAAAAATATTTATTTTGTTTTAGAAAAATTGAACCCATGAACCAAGGTTTCTCTTGAAAAAATGGAAATAATAAAAAAAAAAAAAAAAGAAGAAGAAAAATATGCCTCCTGTGAGATTTGAACCCATGGCCTGAATAATTCAAGCGTCATTTTTCAATTTAAGGGCTATAACTCCGGCGTTACTAGGACGATTCCGAAATAAATTTGCCGCGTCACATCCCAGTATTGGGATAAACATTATAACCAAGTTTAATGAAAATCAAACAAGCGGTTATCAAGATATGGCTGTGGACGGACAGAATTAAGCAATTTTTAGCAATTAAAGGGCAATAACTCCGGCGTTACTAGGACGATTCCGAAATAAATTTGCCGCGTCACATCCCACTATTGGGATAACATTATAATAAAGTTTAATGAAAATCAAACAAGCGTTTATCAAGATATGGCTGTGGACGGACAGAATTAAGCAATTTTTAGCAATTAAAGGGCAATAACTCTGGAGTTACTGGGGCGATTCCAGAAAAAAATAGCCGTGTGTCATCCAACAATCAGGATAAACATCATTACCAAGTGTAATGAAAATCCAACTTGTAGTTATAAAGATATATGGCTCCGGACGGACGGACGGACGGACGGAAGGATGGAAGGACAATGCCAATATTAATATGCCTCGGTGAATAGAAAACCGTTACGATAGATGATTATTTACTGAAATGCAGGATTTAATGTCTGTGTTAAAGATCTTTATCCACTTCCTAATACCTTGTCCAAATTGAAAAAAAGTTTATACCTCATTGATAAATAATAATGTTAAACTTGACATTCCACTTTAACTAGGTCTACAAAGTCAAGAGTAAATCTTCCTTACTGCATGAATAAATTATGGTTGAGGTATCGGTAAATGGTATAGAACTGGTTAAAAGGATTGGAGGCGATCTGGCAGAGTAATTTTTGTCAATACAAGAGAAAACTATCAAAATATGCTTCACTTGCACGCATTAAATAAGCCTGATTGAAAGGTTGCGGGTTTGATACTCGCCATGGCCATGTTATTTATCCTTGAGCAAGGTAATTAATCCACCTTGCTTAGTACCGGTTCTATTCAGGAAGCTATCGAGAGTGAGTATTAGTATAAGTTGCAAGAACTCGATGTAAAACAAAATATATAAACTAACCCATAATGCTTCCAGTCCCTTTAATGAATCCAAAAACTGTGTTCCTTGTTCAGGTTCTTCACAGTGATTCTTAGTTTCCTTTTTTGATATGTTTACCTAGAAATCAGTGTGGATCAGGTTTGGTCCCTTCGAATTAGACCCTTTTGATCTCTAAATCAGTAGGTGCCGGGTGGTATAGAACTTTTGACCACAAAATCAATATGCATTCCTCAAATACAAGGAATATATTAAGGTTGGTGTTGGGAGGAGGTATAGAACTGGTGAAGTTGTCCGAAAACAAAAATGTAAACAGACAAGTGAACAAACAGCCCCATAGATAGAAAGGGGAGATATTTTAAACATAGAATACGAAATATCTGTCCAAGTCGCAAGAGTCGATCAAGAATAAAAAAATCAAGAGTTTTACCTATAATCATCATAATTATGTGAAATGGATGCATACATTATTTTCTTTTACAGGTAAGGCCGTAATCACAAGCGATGGATTTACCATTCTTGAAACTCTTCAACCAGGTCATCCTGTTGCTAAGCTGATCTCTGGAGCTGTGAGACGTTGTCACAGTTACACCTTGGATGGTTGTAAAGTTTTCCTGATATACCTTGGTAGTTTTGTTAGGGCTGTGGAAGCGGCAATTAGCAGAGGTTATTTCTGTCACAGTGGTGTGAACTTGGGCTCAGACAATAAAAAAATACACAGGAGAGGGGCAATCTACGCAGGAAGATATGTGAGAACATTGGTGGATGAAGTTTTACCGATGCTGCAGCAGAAACTTATGTTACATTGTGAAAAACTGCAAAACAATTTACTGTTAAACAAGAGCTTGAAGGAAATACTGGAATGTGTGTGTAGAACCACTCTAGCACCACATTTCAATCCAAAAGTGTGTCAGCACTTTTCACAAGTTTTAATGAAACTTTTACCAGATGTTGATGGACGTAACTCATTTTTTCTGTATCACCACACATTACAAATGATTGCGAAAGAATTCCATTTGCTCTGCATTAAAGTGCCTCAAAGGCCATATAGTGAGTGTATCACACTACATCCCTTGGTCATTAGGAGAGAGTTTGCCCTGAACTGCCATACTACCACACTATCTAGCACTCTTAGAGCAGTGATTCTCCGTACATGTATTGATGGTTCAAATAATGACTTTGATGTTAAAGAAACCGTCCAGATTAACAAAAAAGCATACTTATCAAACAGCTTGCTCCATAGACGAAAACTTGTTGAGAGCTTTGTCCAGCGTTGTACAGGAAACAAAATTAATGTTCTGTTATGTACTAAAGGTGTTCCTAACTATACTCTTGATATTTTTAGGAATTCAGAAATTTCAGTTATTTCACACATGTTGTTAGAAGATGTCGACTTGTTGGAAATGATGACGAAAACAGTGTCGTTGTCATCAGTGCATGAAGAAATACTTGAAACAAATGTTGTTTCTTTAGCAAGTATACAAAAAATCAGCATAGGAGGACATTGGTACATCCAGTTAAAACTTCCATTCTCATGTAATATAAAACACATTATTGTCTGTGCTCCAACAGTTGGCCTTTGTGACCAAACAGCCATGATGCTTCAAAAAGCAATACAGTCTTTACTGATGTGTTTTCAGACTGAATCACAGGTGAATGGCAAGGAAAGGAGTTCATTTGGTGAGGAAAATAAATTGATAAAGAAGGAAAAGAATGATAGTTTTTGTTCTGAGACATCTTCAGAAGTATGTTCAGAGGAATCAGTTGATTTGGAAGAGGATCAAGTGACAGCCGTTAGGCAATTAACAATTTCTGAAATGGTCACGGGAAGTAGTTCAGACACTGGAAAGACAGATTCGTTTAATAAACTATTTGTTATTGAAGGTGGTGGGAGTTTTGAGGTCCTTTTGTCGAATTTGCTATTAGATTATGAAAACAAAAACCCAGATGATGGTGTATCGGTCTTGTGTAAAATATTGACTGAAACTCTTATGAGTGTTGTTAATGTTTTACATACAAGCACAAGTGTTGTTGCATTGAACAAAGATAAGGGTGTTTTAGGGGTTCGGACTGTGTTAGAAGAGAAAATAGCCACTGGTGAATTGTGGGGACTAGATAGAAGAGGTGTCCCATGTGACTTAAGTAAAAAAGGGGTCTTTGAACCTTTGTTGGGCAAGATGCATGTCTTACACTGTGTGTTATGTCTAGCTGAACAGTTATTGAAAGTTGATCAAATTGTAAGTGTTAAAACAATAAAGTAAAATTTTAGTAAAGTATGTATTAATTTAATTTTGTATTTCCATCATAAAATAGTTTGGTCTGGAAGTACTTACCAATTATTAAAATTATACCATTTTATAAATCCAGTAACATTTGGACTTTAAAACTGCTTGCATATATTTAAATAATAGGTAATACAATGTTGGTATTTTCTTCTTTCTACCATAGGTTATAGTGCAATATTATCAGCATACAGTAATACAAAAACAATAATATAGGTACTGTAGAACGATTGATGCTCCCCAAAGTGGATGCTTTCACATTATTGAAGTTTTTATCAGTGGACATAAAAGGAAAAAGTGCATGTCATCACTTAGGGATCACTTTGTCTGTCAGTCACACTTAACTTGCAATCTAACCTTGGAAAAATGTAGACAACTTGAATGTATGACATATGTTCATGAAACTTCATACACATTTTCATTTTTAGCTCGACTGATCAAAGATCAACAGAGCTTATGCCGTGGTGCATCATCCGTCCGTCTGCCTGTAAACTTTTTTTTTGTGGCGACTACTCCTCTGAAACTACTTATCAGATGATTTTCATGAAACTTCACAGGAATGTTGCTCTAGATGTCCAGTTGATCCTAGCAAAAATTCAGGTCGACCCCTGCATTGTTTCATGTGCCATCTCTCTCATATTACTAGAGCAGTGGCAGAAAACTATAACGTGGCTCCAGCGTAAATGTCTACAATAGAATTTGCAGAAACTCTGCAGTTCAGGGTGAGAAGGTTCTAGCCCGTTCTCCATATTTTATCTCGATGTACATGGAGGATGAGCCTGGCATGTTCATTCCGGTTAGGCGCCATATAACCTTTCATGTGTTGGTGCGCCTTAATTCAATTCAGGTCGGCCAGAAATTCAAGATGGCCACCACGGCTAAAAATAGATTTTAAAAATGCGATTTTGTGGCAACTACTTCTCAAAAACCAAAAGTGATATTGATTAGGAACCTTTACCAAAATGACTGACAAGACATGTAGTTGGTCTTAACCAAAGTTAATTTTGTTTGGATGTCAAACATAGCCATGTTTGACATCCAAACAAAATTAACTTTGGTTAAGACCAACTACATGTCTTGTCAGTCATTTTGGTAAAGGTTCCTAATCAATATCACTTTTGGTTTTTGAGAAGTAGTTGCCAGAAATTCAAGATGGCTGCCACAGTTAAAAATAGATTTTTAAAAAATAAGTTTGTAGCGACTACTTCTTGAAAACTATAAGTGATATTGATATGGGACTTTTTCTAAAAGGATCAGCATCACATGATGTTGGTCCTTGTCAAAAATCGTTTTGATTCGATGTTAAACATGGCTGTCAGCGGCCATCTTTGTTTACATAGAGTTATATAATGAAAAATTGTAGCGACTACTCCTCTGAAACTACTTGACGGATTTTCATGAAACTTCACAGGAATGTTGATCTTGATGTCTTATTGATCCCAGCAAAATTTCAGTTCGGCCGGAAATATTCAAGATGGCCACCAAGGCTAAAAATAATTTTTCAAAAACAAAATTTGTAGCGACTACTTCCTGAAATCAAAATCAATCTGTAGAGCTTCAAGGTCATTGACCTCTTGTTTAATTTGTCCCACTTTCCTCTATGAATGAAATTTCATAAAAATGGGTGGTGGGGGAGGGTTTATATTAACATTCTAAACAAATATGGTAAAGATCAGATAAAAAATGAAGTAACTACAGATTTAACAAAGGAAAATACAAAAATAGAATATATCATTTTTCAACAAATCAAGGGCCATAACCTGTCGTTACTAACTAGATCTAGCTGGTTTTCGAACTTGTCAAAATTTCATTGATATACCACGCTTTGCACAACTAGACATCATACTGAGGCTTCCTGCCAAGTTTCGTCGAATTCCAACAAGGCGTTTAGGAGGAGTAGCGCTGACAAGAAATTTAAAGTAAAAATGTCAGTGGGCTGTAACTCCATCAAAAATCAATGAACCGGAAAAAAAATGCAATAGGCATAGCAATGCTTCCTGCTAAAATGGCGTTAACACCAAAAAAAAATAAAACAAGAGGTCAATGACCTTGAAGCTCTACTGATTGATTTTGATTTCAGGAAGTAGTCGCTACAAACTTGTTTTTTGAAAATTTATTTTTAGCCGTGGCGGCCATCTTGAATTTCCAGCCGACCTGATATTTTGCTAGGATCAATTAGACATCAAGAGCAACATTCCTGTGAAGTTCATGAAAATCCGTCAAGTAGTTTCAGAGGAGTAGTCGCTACAAGTTTTCATTATATAACTCTATGTAAACAAAGATGGCCACTGGGAGTCATCTGTAACGTCAAACCAAAATAATGTTCGACTCGGATAACCATCATGTCATGCTGATAATTTTAGAAAAAGTCCCATATCAATATCACTTATAGTTTTCAAGAAGTAGTCGCTACAAACTTATTTTTTAAAAATCTATTTTTAGCTGTGGTGGCCATCTTGAATTTTTGGTCGATCTGAAATTTTGCTAGGATCAATAAGACATTAAGAGCAACATTCCTGTAAAGTTTCATGAAAATCTGCCAAGTAGTTTCAGAGGAGTAGTCGCTACAAGTTTTCCTTATATAACTCTATGTAAACAAAGATGGTCGCTGACAGCCATGTTTAACATCTAATCAAAATGATTTTTGACAAGGACCAACATCATGAAATGCTGATCATTTTAGAAAAAGTCCCGTATCAATATCACTTATAGTTTTCAAGAAGTAGTCGCTACAAACTTGCATTTTGAAAATCTATTTTTAGCCATGGAGGCCATCTTGAATTTCCGGCCGACCTGAAATTTTGCTAGGATCAATTAGACATCAAGAGCAACATTTCTGTGAAGTTTCATGAAAATCCGTCAAGTAGTTTCAGAGGAGTATTCGCTACAAGTTTTCATTATATAACTCTATGTAAACAAAGATGGCCACTGGCAGCCATGTTTAATGTCGAATCAAAATAATGTTCGACTCGGATAACCATCATGTCATGCTGATCATTTTAGAAAAAGTCCCATATCAATATCACTTATAGTTTTCAAGAAGTAGTCGCTACAAACTTATTTTTTAAAAATCTATTTTTAACTGTGGCAGCCATCTTGAATTTCTGGCCGATCTGAAATTTTGCTAGGATCAATTAGACATTAAGAGCAACATTCCTGTAAAGTTTCATGAAAATCCGCCAAGTAGTTTCAGAGGAGTAGTCGCTACAAGTTTTTACTATATAACTCTATGTAAACAAAGATGGCCGCTGGCAGCCACGTTTAACGTCAAATCAAAACGATTTTCAACAAGGACCAACACCATGTCATGCTGATCATTTTAGAAAAAGTCCCATACCAATATCACTTATAGTTTTTAAGAAGTAGTCGCTACAAACTTGAATTTAAAAAATCTATTTTTAGCTTTGGTGGCCATCTTGGATTTCACATCAACATGAATTTTTGCTAGGATCAAGTAGACTTCATGGGCAACATTTCTGTAAAGTTTTATGAATATCCATCCAGTAGTTTCAGAGGAGTAGTCGCTACAAATAAAGGTTAACGGACAGACGGACGGACGCCGCACCACGGCATAAGCTCTGCTGATCTCTGATCAGTAGAGCTAAAAAATTAATGAAATCAGAAAATTAAAAAAAAAAAAAACATTAAAAAAAAAACATTAAAAAAAAAAAGAAAAAAAGAAAAAAAAAAAAGAATTAAAACATAAAAATTAAAAAAAAAATTAAAACAAAACATCTGGTAAAGATCAGATGAAAAATGAAAGCCCCATCGTATTAACGAAGCTGAATATAGCATTTTTAACTAAATCAAGGGCCATAACTCCGCTGTTATTGGTCCGATCTGGCTGGTAGGTCAAGGTCATACATGAAATCCAGGCATCCAAAAAGAAGATGCATCAACGAAGACACAACTACGTCAAAATAGAATATGTTTTCTTCCAAAGATTAAGCTATAAATTAGGTTTAAAACATCTAGTGCATAATTCTAGTTCATGAGAAAGTGATGTAAATGTAACAATTAAAGTTATCTGCCCTTTGCTTGGATGGTGAAGGTCACATCCACATTTGCTTTGTCACGTTGCAATGTACCACTCAAGATACAACTATAAGCAAAGTTTTAAAGGTCTAGTGCATACATTTTTTGGAAAAAAGTGACCTAAACGCAAAAGTTGAACCTAAAAATTATTAAGTTATCTGCCCTTTGCTTGGAGGGTCAAGGTCACTTCCACATTTGCTTTGTCACATTGTCATGTACAACCCAAGATACAACTATAAGCAAAGTTTGAAAGATCTAGTGCATACAGTTTGTGAGGAAAATGACCTAAACGCAAAACTTGAACTTAAAAATAAGTAAGTTATCTGCCCTTTGCTTGGAGGGTCAAGGTCACTTCCACATTTGCTTTGTCACGTTGCAATGTACCACTTATGATACAACTATAAGCAAAGTTTCAAAGGTCTAGTGCATACAGTTTGTGAGAAAATGACCTAAACGCAAAACTTGAATGTTGATGCCGCCGCCGCCGGAAAAGCAACACCTATATCTCTTTTTTTTCTTTGAAAAGGCGAGATAAAAAACAACAACAAATCAAACAAAAAAATTCAAACAAAATTCAAAGTCATAAAATCTGGTAAAGTTTGGCGAAGGTCAGATGCAAAATGAAGGCCCTATTGTATGACGAGACAAAATATAGCATTTTTAACTAATTCAAGGGCCATAACTCCACTGTTACTGGTCCGATCTGGCTGGTTTGCGAATTTTTCCTAGCTTTCATTGATATTAACAATCTGGTAAAGTTTCGTAAAGATCGCTTGAAAAATGAAGGCTCTATCATCTTAACAAGGCAAAATATAGCATTTTTAACTAAATCAAGGGCCGTAACTCCACTGTTACTGGTCCGACCTGCTGGTTTTCGAACTTATCCGAGCTGTCATTTATATAAACAATCTGGTAAAGTTTAGTAAAGATCAGATGAAAGATGAAGGCCCTATCGTCTTAACGAGGCAAAATATAGCATTTTGAACTAAATCAAGGGTATTAACTCTGCAGTTACTGGTCCGATATGGAGGGTTGTCGAACTTGTCCTAGCTTAACAATCTGATAAAATTTGGTAAAGATCAGATGAAAAATGAAGCAAGCACCTATTGTCTTAACGAGGCAAAATGTAGCATTTTTAACTAAGTCAAGGGCCATAACTCCGCTGTTACTATTTCGATCTGGCTGGTTTTCGAACTTGTCCGAGCTTTGATTGATATTAACAATCTGTTAAAGTTTGGTAAAGATCGGATGAAAAATGAAGGCCCTATCGTCTTAACGAGGTAAAAGTTAACGGACGACAGACGGACGACGGACAACACACCATCCCATGAGCTCTACTGGCCAATGGCCAGCAGAGCTCATGAAAGCCCTATCGTCTTAACGAGGCAAAATATAGCAATATAGCATTTTTTAACTAAATCAAGAGCCATAACTCCACCGTTACTGGTCCGATCTGGCTGGTTTTCGAACGTGTCTGAGCTTTCATTGATATTAACAACCTGTTAAAGTTTGGTAAAGATCGAATGAAAAATGAAGGCCCTATCTTCTTAACGAGACAAAAGTTAACGACGGACGGACGACGGACAACTCGCCATCCCATAATCATTCAACCGGAACATGGTGATGATATACGCAACTAGGCTAGGAACTGATCATCCCTGCAAAGTTTCGTTGAAATCCAGCCAGAGGTTCAGGAGAACTAGCCTAGACAAAGTTAGTGTATTGAAACCTTTAAAGGGCCATAATTCTGCCAAAAATCATTCAACCAGTACATGGCAATGACGTGCAACTAAGCTTAGTACTGATCATCCCCGCCAAGATTCGCTGAAATCTGGCAAAGAGTTCAGAAGAGACTATTCTGGACAAAGTTTGTTTATTAAAACCTTTAAAGGGCCATAATTCTGCCAAAAATCATTGAACCGGAACATGGCAATGATTTGCACAACTAGACATGGAATTGATCATCCCTAAAAAGTTTCATTTAAATCCGGCCAGGGGTTCAGGAGAACTAGTCAGAACAAAGTTTGGGTATTAAAACCTTTAAAGGGCTTTATATAACTCCGCCAAAATCATTCAACTGGAACACGGTGACTATGTACAACTAGGCTTGGTACTGATCATTCCTGCAAAGTTTCAATGAAATCCGGCCAATGAAGGCTCTTTCGTCTTAATGAGGCAAAGATATAGCATATTACAGAAAATCAAGGGCCATGACTCCGATGCAAAAAGTCCAATCCGGCTGCTTTTTGAACTTGTTCGAGCTTTCCTCGATATAAATAATCTGGTAAAGTTTCGTAAAGATTGGATGAAAGATGAAGGCCCTATCGTCTTAACGAGGCGAAATATAGCATTTTTAACTAAATCAAGGGTCATAACTCCGCTGTTAGGGATCCAATCTGGCTGGATTTCGAACTTATCCGAGCTGTCATTGATATAAACAATCTGGTCAAGTTTCGTAAAGATCGGATGAAAGCTCTATCGCATTAACGAGGCAAAATATCGCATTTTTAACTAATTCAAGGGCCATTACTCCACTGTGACTGGTCCGATCTGGCTGGTGTGCGAATTTTTCCTAGCTTTCATTGATATTAACAATCTGGTAAAGTTTCGTAAAGATCGCATGAAAAATGAAGGCTCTATCATCTTAACGAGGCAAAATATAGCATTTTTAACTAAATCAAGGGCCGTAACTCCGCTGTTACTGGTCCGACCTGCTGGTTTTCGAACTTGTCCGAGCTGTCATTTATATAAACAATCTGGTAAAGTTTAGTAAAGATCAGATGAAAGATGAAGGCCCTATTATCTTAACGAGGCAAAATATAGCATTTTTAACTAAATCAAGGGCAATAACTCCGTTGTTAATGGTTCGATCTACCTGGTTTTCGAACTTGTCTGAGCTTTCATTGATATTAACAATCTATGCAAGTTTGGTAAAGATCAAGTAATAAATGAAGGTGCTTGAGTGTTCACAAGGCTTAATATGGCATTTTTCAGCAAAACAAGGGCCATAACTCTGGTGTTACCGATCCAATTTGGCTGGTTTTCGAACTTATCTGAACTTTTATTGATAATAACAACCTGTGCAAGTTTGGTAAAGATCAAATAATAAATGAAGGTGCTAGAGTTATCACAAGGCTTAATATGTAATTTTTCCGCAAAACAAGGGCCATAACTCCGATGAAACTAATCCGAATCCAGCTGGTTTTCAAACTAGTTTGAGCTTTCATTTATATAAAGACACTGTCAAAGTTTCGTAAAGATCCGATTAATAATGAAGGTCCTAGAGTGTTCACAAGGCAAAAGTTAACGGACGACGGACAACTCATCCCATAAGCTCTGCTGGCCGTTGAAATTATTCCGATCTGGCTGGTTTTCGAACTTGTCCGAGCTTTCATTGATATAAAGACACTGGCAAAGTTTCGTAAAGATCCGATTAATATAAATTAAGTTTAAAAGATCTAGTGCATAATTATAGTTCATGAGAAATTGATGTAAATTAACAATTAAAGTTATCTGCCCTTTGCTTGGATGGTGAAGGTCACATCCACATTTGCTTTGTAATGTTGCAATGTACCACTCAAGATACAACTATAAGCAAAGTTTGAAAGGTCTTAGTGCATACAGTTTGTGAAAAAGTGACCTAAATGCCAAAGTTGAAGGTAAAAATTACAAGGTTATCTGCCCTTTGCTTGGAGAGTCAAGGTCACATCTACATATGTTTTGTCACGTTGTGATACAACTATAAACATAGTTTGAAAGGTACTACGCATATAGTTTGCGCGAAATTGACCTCAAGGCAAAATTATTAAGTTATCTGCCCTTTGCTTGGAGGGTAAAGGTCACTTCCACATTTGTTTTGTCACGTTGCGATGTACCACTCAAGATACAAATATAAGCAAAGTTTTAAAGATCTAGTGCATACAGTTTGTGAAAAAGTGACCTAAACGAAAAAGTTGAACCTAAAAATTATCAAGTTATCTGCCCTTTGCTTGGAGGGTCAAGGTCACTTCCACATTTACTTTGTCACGTTGCGATGTACCACCCAAGATACAACTTTAAGCAAAATTTGAAATGTCTAGTGTATAGTTTGTGAAAAAATGACCTAAACGCAAAACTTGAATGTTAACGCCTTCCCCGCCGGAAAAGCAACACCTATGTCTCTTTTTTTTCTTGGAAAAGGCGAGACAAAAATTAAGGCCCTATCCATCAACTATGTTGACGTCTACCTAAATCATCAAAGGATGGTAGCGTTTGATGTCGTACCCTTAATGGTTTGTTCTCTAGTTACTCTGGCTTCTGCCAAGTCACTGGCTTTCTCGGCGTTTGTTTTTTATATTCATATATACATGATTATTTATGTGTTATACTTATATTGCCTATTAATGCTGCATTGTTTGTTAGAGAATATAACCTGGCAGGGATATCTTTATTTACACTGTCCCATTCTATTGGGATGGCAATAGGTAAGAGCGAGGTTTGGTGCATCCTAGAACCTGGTTTAAACACCAAGAGACCCTTTTTGCCACTGCATGACTGTTCCAAGGTGGAATCCCTATTGTCAACCCATCTTGCCTTTTATTCATCTTCATAATTGTTGTTTGTTTCTATGCATGCTTTTCTGGTCCTTGAATGCTACATTTCCTATTCGACTTTTATATCTACTTTTGTTTCTCAAATTATATTAAGACACTTTTATTTCATCTGATCTTTATCAAACTTGTTCAGTTAATTTCAATAAAAGCTCGGAAAAAGTTTGTAAAGCAGCCATATCGAACACCATCACCAAGTTTGGTGTAAATTGGACGAGTGATAACAACAGAAGTGATAACAACAGAAAGTTTACAGATTAGTAGATTGCATCATCTGCCTATGACATAAACCCTAATGGTCATTGACCAGTAAAGCAAATAAGAATATTAGTGGTTGCAATTACAATAATCCAAAAAAAAGTACAATGTCACACATTGTACACAGGTTAGTCACTTGTCTGATTAAGGCATCAGTTCATGCCACGATAAGTCCAATGTTTAAATCTACACAATCAGGTCATCATTTTTCTACTTTCACATCTGCACCTACAGCTTCAGACACACTTGTAAAACCATCTTTCCTGAAAAAAAGGGAAAACAAATAATCGCAAAACATGAACATGTGCTGATATCCTATATCCTACAAAATGAGTCGATTAGCTCAACAGTCTAAACTAGTCATGGAAAGTATTATAACACAGAGTTATGTTTTCTAAATAACCAAAGAAATAAGTCTGCATAAAGATAATGTTCGGCAACATAAATTGGGATGTGTAATTACAAGTTTTTTAAACCTACACCTATGGAGCCATGTTAACAAATCTGACATTTTTGTCACTCATTAGTAACCTAAATAGTTCTACAAACAAGGCAGCAGCATTTATTTATACATCTGAGATTCGTGGATGACGAAACTTACTGCAATAATTCTTCTAATTCACGCTTTATTCGAGATACAACTGGAGGACCCTGATACACTAGTGCTGAGTATAGCTGCACTAAACTAGCCCCAGCTCGTATTTTATCATAGGCATCTTGTCCTGAACCGACCCCACCCACTCCAATGATTGGTATTGTTCCTGGAAGAGAAACATAATGAAAATAATCGAAAGTATAGTACAACCATTTCCTTCTAGATATTTTTGAATGCTGTTGAAAAATGAAATGCAGATTGAGTTCATTTGGAACACAAATGGATTAAGGGCCTAACTTAATTTCTTTAACATCTCGTGCTTTTAGATTCATTTACACCGAAAAATCATATTGCCTGGAGACAGGGAGATTTATCAGTTTATAATTCCAGATACCACCTGTAACATCTGAATATTGTGTATTGTCCACTGCTTTAATACAACGTTTTCCCTGACACACAATTATGTGCGTTTTGTTTGACACATTTTTTTTGTACAAATAAACCTTTAGTTCCTTTTCAGTGCGTCTCAATCCAATAGTTTCAGAAGAGTAGTCGCTGCAAAAAAAAATGAATGGCAGACACACGGACGGACAGACGACGGACACCGCACAATAGCACAAGCTCTGCTGATCTTTGATCAATATCATGTCAACATCATGTCATGCTGATCATTTTAGAAAAGTCCCATATCAGTATCACTCATAATTTTCAAGAAGTAGTCCCTACAAACTTTTTTTAAAAATCTATTTCTAGCCGTGGTGGCCATCTTGAATTTCCGGCCGACCTGAAACTTTATTAGGATCAACTAAACATCCTTTGACGTTTCATGAAATCTGTCGAGTAGTTTCAGAGGAGTAGTCGCTACGAGTATTTACTATATAACTCTATGTAAACAAAGATGGTTGCTGGCAGCCATGTTTAATGTCAAATCAAAATGATTTTTGACAAGGACCAAGATCATGTCATGCTGATCATTTTATAAAAAGTCCCATATCAATATCACTTACAGTTTTCAAGAAGTAGTCCGTACAATTTTTTTTAAAAATCTATTTTTAGCCGTCTCAGAGAGACTGAATTTCCGGTGGACCTGAAATTTTGCTAGGACCAACTAGACATCAAGAGAAACATTCCGTGAAATTCATGAAAATCCATCTCTGTCAAGTAGTTTCAGAGGAATAGTCGCTACAAGTTTTTACTATATAACTATGTAAACAAAGATGGCCGCTGGCAGTCATGTTTAATGTCGAATCAATATGACTTTCAACAAGGACCAACATCATGTCATGCTGATCATTTTAGAAAAAGTCACATATCACTATCTCTTATAGTTTTGAAGAAGTAGTCACTACAAACTTGTTTTTTAAAAATCTGTTTTAGCTTTGGTGACCATCTTGGATTTCACATCAACATAAAATTTTGCTAGGATCAACTATAGACTTCATGAGCAACATTTCTCATTTCTGTAAAGTTTCATGAAAATCCATCCAGTAGTTTCAGATGAGTAGTCGCTACAAAAACAAGAGGTCAATGACCTTGATGCTCTACTGATTGATTTTGATTTCAGGAAGTAGTCACTACAAACTTGTTTTTTGAAAATCTATTTTTAGCCGTGGTGGCCATCTTGAATTTCCCGCCGAACTGAAATTTCGCTAGGATCAATTAGACATCAACAGCAACATTCCTGTGAAGTTTCATAAAAATCCGTCAAGTACTTTCAGAGGAGTAGTCGCTACAAGTTTTCATTATATAACTCTATGTAAACAAAGATGGCCACTGACAGCCATATTTAACATTGAATCAAAATAATGTTCGACTTGGATAACCATCATGTCATGCTGATCATTTTAGAAAAACTCCCATATCAATATCTCATAGTTTTCAAGAAGTAGTTGCTACAAAACTTATTTTTTAAAAATCTATTTTTAGCCATGGTGGCCATCTTGAATTTCCGGCCGACCTGAAATTTTGTTAAGATCAATTAGACATCAAGAGCAACATTCGTGTGAAGTTTCATGAAAATCCGTCAAGTAGTTTCAGAGGAGTAGTCGTTACAAGTTTTCATTATATAACTCTATGTAAACAAAGATGGCCACTGACAGCCATGTTTAACATTGAATCAAAATAATGTTCGACTTGGATAACCATCATGTCATGCTGATCATTTTAGAAAAACTCCCATATCAATATCACTTATAGATTTCAAGAAGTAGTCGCTACAAACTTATTTTTTTTAAATCTATTTTTAGCTGTGGTGGCCATATTGAATTTCTGGCCGATCTGAAATTTTGCTAGGATCAATAAGACATCAAGAGCAACATTCCTGTGAAGTTTCATGAAAATCCGTCAAGAAGTTTCAGAGGAGTAGTCGCTACAAGTTATCACTATATAACTCCATCTAACAAAGATGGCCGCTGACAGCCATGTTTAACATTGAATCAAAATAATGTTCGACTTGGATAACCATCATGTCATGCTGATCATTTTAGAAAAACTCCCATATCAATATCACTTATAGTTTTCAAGAAGTAGTCGCTACAAACTTATTTTTTTTAAATCTATTTTTAGCTGTGGTGGCCATATTGAATTTCTGGCCGATCTGAAATTTTGCTAGGATCAATAAGACATCAAGAGCAACATTCCTGTGAAGTTTCATGAAAATCCGTCAAGTAGTTTCAGAGGAGTAGTCGCTACAAGTTATCACTATATAACTCCATCTAACAAAGATGGCCGCTGACAGCCATGTTTAACATCGAATCAAAACAATTTTTGACAAGAACCAACATCATGTCATGCTGATCATTTTAGAAAAAGTGCCATATCAATATCACTTATAGTTTTCAAGAAGTAGTCGCTACAAACTTGTATTTTGAAAATCTATTTTTAGCCATGGCGGCCATCTTGAATTTCCGGCGGACCTGAAATTTTGCTAGGATCAATTAGACATCAAGAGCAACATTCGTTTGAAGTTTCATGAAAATCCGTCAAGTAGTTTCAGAGAAGTAGTCGCTACAAGTTTTCATTATATAACTCTATGTAAACAAAGATGGCCACTGGCAGCCATGTTTAACGTCCAATCAAAATAATGTTCGACTCGGGTAACCATCATGTCATGCTGATCATTTTAGAAAAAGTCCCATATCAATATCTCTTATAGTTTTCAAGAAGTAGTCGCTACAAACTTATTTTTTAAAAATCTTTTTTTAGCCGTGGCGGCCATCTTGATTTTCCGGCCGACCTGAAATTTTGCTAGGATCAATAAGACATTAAGAGCAACATTCCTGTGAAGTTTCATGAAAATCCGTACAGTAGTTTCAGAGAAGTAGTCTCTACAAGTTTTCATTATATAACTCCATGTAAACAAAGATGGCCGCTGGCAGCCATGTTTAACGTCGAATCAAAACGATTTTCGACAAGGACCAACATCATGTCATGCTGATCATTTTTGAAAAAGTCCCATATCAATATCTCTTATAGTTTTCAAGAAGTAGTCGCTACAAACTTACTTTTTAAAAATCTATTTTTAGCCGTGGCGGCCATCTTGAATTTCCGGCCGACCTGAAATTTTGCTAGGATCAATTAGACATCAAGAGCAACATTCCTGTGAAGTTTCATGAAAATCCGTCAAGTAGTTTCAGAGGAGTAGTTGCTACAAGTTTTCATTATATAACTCTATGTAAACAAAGATGGCCGCTGGCAGCCATGTTTAACGTCGAATCAAAATGATTTTCGACAAGGACCAACATCATGTTTCGACAAGGACTGATCATATTCGAAAAAGTCCCATATCAATATCCCTTAGAATTTTCAAGAAGTAGTCGCTTCAAACTTGTTTTTTAAAAACCTATTTTTAGATTTGGCGGCCATCTTGGATTTCACATCAACATGAATTTTTGCTAGGATCAACTACACTTCATGGGCAACATTTCTGTAAAGTTTCATGAATATCCATCCAGAAGTTTCAGAGGAGTAGTCGCTACAAATAAATGTTTACGGACGGACAGACGGACGGACAGACAGACGGATGACGGACGCCGCACCACGGCATAAGCTCTGCTGATCTCTGATCAGTAGAGCTAAAAATTACAAAGTTAGTGTATTAAAACCTTTAAGGGCTCATAACTCTGCCAAAATTCATTCAACCACAACTTGGCAATGACAGATGCAACTATGCTTAGTACTGATCATCCCCGCCAAGATTTCGCTGAAATCTGGCAGAGTTCAGAAGAGACTAATCTGGACAAAGTTTGTGTATTAAAACATTTAACGGGCCATAACTCTGCCAAAAATCATTCAACCGAAATATGTCGATGATATGCACAACTAGGCTTGATACTGATCACCCTTGTCAAGTTTCGTCTATATCCAGCCATTGGTTCAGGAGAACTAGCACGGAAAAAAATTGTGGCATCAAAATCCTTTAAAGGGCCATACCTCTGCCAAATATCTGTAAACCGGAACGCCATGATGAAAATCACAACTAGGCTTGGTGCTGATCATCCCTGCAAAGTTACATTGAAATCTGGCAAGGGGTTCAGGAGAACTAGTCTGAACAAAGTTTGTATTAAAACCTTTAAAGGCCATAACGCTGCCAAAAATCATTCAACCGGAACATGGCGATGATTTGCACAACAAGACATGGAATTGATCATCCCTAAAAAGTTTTGTTTAATCCGGCCAGGAGAACTAGTTCAGGAGAACTAGTCAGAACAAAGTTTGTGTATTAAAACCTTTAAAGGGCTATAACTCTGCCAAGATCATTCAACTGGAACACGGTGACTATGTACAACTAGGCTTGGTACTGATCATCCCTGCAAAATTTCAATGAAATTCGGCCAAATGAAGGCCCTTTCGTCTTAATGAGGCCAAGATATAGCATATTTCAGAAAATTAAGGGCCATAACTTCTATGTAAATGGTCCAATCTGGATGATTTTCGAACATATCCGAGCTTTCATTGATATTAACAATCTGCTAAAGTTTCGTAAAGATCGGATGAAAGATGAAGGCCCTATCGTCTTAACGAGGCAAAATATAGGATTTGTAACTAAATCAAGGACCATAACCCCACTGTTACTGGTCCGATCTGGCTGGTTTTAAACTTGTCCGAGCTGACATTGATATTAACAATCTGGTAAAGTTTCGTAAAGATCGCATGAAAAATAAAGGCCATATCATCTTAACGAGACAAAATATAGCATTTTTAACTAAATCAAGGGCCATAACTCCGCTGTTACTGGTCCGATCTGGCTTGTTTTCGAAACTGTCCGAGCTTTTATTGATAAAAACAATCTGGTGCAGTTTCTTAAAGATCGGATGAAAGATGAAGGCCCTATCAAATTAACGAGGCAAAATATAGCATTTTTAACTAAATCAAGGGCTATAACTCCACTGTTACTGGTCAGATCTGGCTGTTTTTCGAATTTGTCTGAGTTTTCATTGATATTAATAATCTTTGCAAGTTTGGTAAAGATCAAATAATAAATCCAGGTGCTAGAGTGTTCACAAGGCTTAATATGGCATTTTTCAGCAAAACAAGGGCCATAACTCCGGTGAAACTAATCCAATCTGGCTGATTTTTGAACTTGTCTGAGCTTTCATTGATATAAAGACACTGTTAAAGTTTCGTAAAGATCCGATTAAGAAGGCCCTAGAGTGTTCATAAGGCAAAAGTTAACGGATGGACGGATAACGGACAACTCGTCATCCCATAAGTTCTGCTGGCCTTTGGCAAGTAGAGCTAAAAACAACAGGCCCAAGAGGGCCTGTGGGCCCTCTACTGGCTCAAGATAAAGTTTATGTATAAGGGGCCACAAGTCTTTCAAAAATCACTCAACCGGAACATGGTGATGACATACGCAACTAGGCTTGGTACTGATCATCCTTGCAAAGTTTCGTTGATATCCAGCCAGAGGTTCAGGAGAACTAGTCTAGACAAAGTTAGTGTATTAAAACCTTTAAGGGCTCATAACACTGCAAAATTCATTCAACCAGAACATGGCAATGAAAGGTGCAACTAGGCTTAGTACTGATCATCCCCGCCAAGATTCGCTAAAATCTGGCAGAGTTCAGAAGAGACTAATCTGGACAAAGTTGGTGTATTAAAACATTTAAAGGGCCATAACTCTGCCAGAAAAATAATTAAACCAAAATATGGCGATGATATGCACAACTAGGCTTGATACTGATCATCCTTGTCAAGTTTCGTCTATATCCATCCAGGGGTTCAGGAGAACTAGACCAGAAAAAAATTGTGGTATCAAAATCCTTTAAAGGGCCATAACTCTGCCAAATATCTGTAAACCGGAATGCGACAAAGACATGCACAACTAGGCTTGGTGCTGATCATCCCTGCAAAGTTTCATTGAAATCTGGCAAGGGGTTCAGGAGAAGTAGATCAGAAAATTTTTGTGTATTAAAACCTTTAAAGGGTCATAATTCTGCCAAAAATCATTCAACCGGAACACGGCTATGATTTGCACAACTATACATGGAATTGATCATCCCTAAAAAGTTTCGTTTAATCCGGCCAGGGGTTCAGGAGAACTAGTCAGAACAAAGTTTGTGTATTAAAACCTTTAAAGGGTTATAGCTCCGCCAAAATCTTTCAACTGGAACACGGTGACTACCGTATTTGTCGGCCTATACCGCGCATGCGCATATACCGCGCACCACGACTTTGGGCCTGAAATCCTTGGAAAAAACGTTTTGTTATGTATTGTAGCGTAAACTGCGCATAAAAAAAATGTGTTTTCAATTTCAGGACAGCAGAGCGCCATTCTGAAGCACTGACCAAAGAGGAAATGTAAAACGAATTTTGATTGGCTAAAACGATGCTGCATGTTAAACGTGTTTTTTTTACTCAAGTGTAAATAAACTTGTACTGTTGAGTGTACTTTTGTTGTTTACTCAAGTTTCCATAAAATAAAAATCCCACGCCTGTGTTAAACTTTTATTATGATCATATTAAATTTATTAATCTTGCGTTGTATGACTGGTGTTGTTTCCAGGTTATTAACTCTTGCTTGTCAATTTGAAGGTGTTGACAATTTGAAGATGTTGACAGTTTGAGAGGTTTCTCGAAATGAGATGCATTGTCTTGTGGCATCACCTATTAAACGCATTTTCCTAACACATCGTGTCAGCACCTACTCAAACTTCTGAAGTAATCAAGGAGAATTAAGGAATTGACATTTATCTGCGTACATGTATTGTTACACGTTTGTTTAATAATCACCATAGTCATCGTTGTTTGCGGTCAGATTAGCAAAAACCAAACACTTCACACGTTTTCCCAGTCAATTAAACACTTTATGAATAATTAAGATTCTACGTTGTCAAAATTCAGAATCGACATTAACAAATATATATGTGCGGTAAATCAATACACCGCGGTTACCCGGTAGTCGTTGTTAGGAAGAAAATATAATATTCTATTCTATTCACGGGATACCAGTCTGCGTTTTACGGAAACCACAGCCTCGTTATCATTTCACTTTGCCGACTGATGTAAACAATGATATTTTTCAACATTTGAATGGTATTTTATCAACATTATTCAACAAAACACACGTTAAAGCTTGATTTTATTATTTTTATTGATACTAAGCACAAAACACATGTTATTGAACGAATAGAAACGAGCCAACTTTCTTTCGATTCAATCTCTCTAGTAAACGGCCGGTCTTGCGACTTTTTGAAACCCACAAAACTGCTCGACTTGGCTGAAAAAAAAGAAGGTAAAACATTACTTGTTGCCTAAAGCGCGCACCCCTTCCACAACTACAGAATCTGGGGTAAAAAAGCGTGCGGTATATGCCGAGGAATACGGGTATGTACAACTAGGCTTGGTACTGATCATCCCTGCAAAGTTTCAATGAAATTCAGCCAAATGAAGGACCTTTCGTCTTAATGAGGCCAAGATATAGCATATTTCAGAAAATCAAGGGCCATGACTCCGATGTAAATGGTTCAATCTGGATGTTTTTCAAACTTATCCGAGCTTTCATTGATATTAACAATCTGGTAAAATTTCATAAAGATCGGATGAAAGCTCTATCGTCTTAACGAGGGAAAATATAGGACTTTTAACTAAATCTAGGGCCATAACTCCACTGTTACTGGTCTGATCTGGCTGGTTTTCAAACTTGTCTGAGTTGTCATTGACATCAACAATCAGGTAAAGTTTCGTAAAGATCGCATGAAAAATGAAGGCCCTATCATCTTAAAGAGGCAAAATATAGGATTTTTAACTAAATCAAGGGCCATAACTCTGCTGTTACTGGTCCAATCTGGCTGGTTTCCGAACTGTCTGAGCTTTTATTGATATAAACAATCTGGTAAAGTTTCGTAAAGATCGGATGAAAGATAAAGGCCCTATCGATTTGAGGCAAAATATAGCATTTTTAACTAAATCAAAGGCCATAACTCCAATGTTACTTGTCCGATCTGGCTTGTTTTCGAATTTGTCCGAGCTTTCATTGATATTAACAATCTGGTAAAGTTTTGTAAAGATCGGATGAAAAGTGAAGGCCCTATCGTCTTAACTAGGCAAAATATAGCATTTTTAATAAAATCAAGGGCCATAACTCCGCTGTTACTGGTCCGATCTAGCTGGTTTTCGAACTTGTCCGAGCTTTCATTGATATTAACAATCTGTGCAAGTTTGGTAAAGATGAGTTAATATATGAAGGTGCAAGAGCTGTCATTGATATTAACAATCTGGTAAAGTTTCGTAAAGATCGCATGAAAAATGAAGGCCCTATCATCTTAACGAGGCAAAATATAGCAGTTTTAACTAAATCAAGGGCCATAACTCTGCCGTTACTGGTCCGATCTGGCTGGTTTCCGAACTCGTTTGAGCTTTTATTGATATAAACAAACTCGTAAAGTTTCGAAAAGATTTGATGAAAGATGAAGGCCCTGTCGATTTGAGGCAAAATATAGCATTTTTAACTAAATCAAGGGCCATAACTCCAATGTTACTTGTTCAATCTGGCTTGTTTTCGAATCCGAGTTTTCATTGATATTAACAATCTGGTAACGTTTCGTAAAGATCGCATGAAAAAAAATCCTATCATCTTAACGAGGCAAAATATAGCATTTTTAACTAAATCAAGGGCCATAGCTCCGCTGTTACTGGTCCGACCTGCTGGTTTTCGAACTTGTCCGAGCTGTCATTTATATAAACAATCTGGTAAAGTTTAGTAAAAATAGGATGAAAGATGAAAGCCCTATCGTCTTAACGAGGCAAAATATAGCATTTTTAACTAAATCAAGGGCAATAACTCCGTTGTTAATGGTTTGATCTACCTGGTTTTCGAACTTATCTGAGCTTTTATTGATATTAACAATCTGCGCAAGTTTAGTAAATATCAAATAATAAATGAAGGTGCTAGAGCATTCACAATGCAGAAAATAGCATTTTTTCAGAAAAATCAAGGGCCATTACTCCTGTGTTACGGATCCGATTCGGCTGGTTTTTGAAGTTTTCCGAACTTTCATTGATATTAACAATCTGTGCAAGTTTGGTATAGATCAAATAATAAATGAAGGTGCTTGAGTGTTCACAAGGCTTAATATGGCATTTTTCAGCAAAACAAGGGCCATAACTCCGGTGAAATTAATCCGATCTGGCTTGTCTGAACTTTTATTGATATAATTGAATTGAATTGAATGTTGTTTAACGGGTCATCAACACAGTATAGGTTATTTAGAGCCGCCCCAGAGAGAGGGGAAGGATACATAGGAATCCGGGAACCGGCACTACTCTTATTATCGAATAGATTCCTATAGTTCTCTAACGTGCTCGGAGGATAGACCGATACACGGGACAGCCCAGTTTACGTCCCCATCCGACGGATGATTATTGATATAAAGCCACTGGCAAAGTTTCGTAAAGATTCGATTAATAATAAAGCCCTAGAGTGTTCACAAGGCAAAAGTTAACGGACGACGGACGGACGGACGGACAACTCGCCTTCGGCCAGTAGAGCTAACTAACAAAAATAAAAAAATGAAAGTAAAAAAAAAAAATATTAACATTTTTAAAAAAAATTAACAAAAAAAAAATAAAGTGAATAAAAATAAATTGAAAAGAAAACAAGAGGCCCAAGAGGACCTGTGGCTAAAACAGCTCTTATAGATTTAGATAGATATAGCTAGATATAGCTAGATATAGCTCTCTTCTCCTATAGATTAAACAAAGGAAAATACAATATAGCATTTTTCAACAAATCAAGGGCCATAACTCTGTTATTATTAACAAGATCTAGCTGGTTTTCGAAACTGTCCAAGATTTTATTGATATATCGCGCTTTGCACAGCTAGACATCATACTGAGGCTTCCTGCCATATTTCGTAGAAATCCAACAAGCCGTTTAAGAGGAGTAGCGCCGACAAGAAATTTAAAGTAAAAATGTCAATGGGCCATAACTCCGTCAAAAATCAGCGAACTGTAACAAAAGCGTGATATGCACAACTAGACATATTACCGATGCTTCCTGCCAAGTTTCGTCGAAATTCAACAAGGCATTTAGGATGAGTAGCGCCGACAACAAATTTTAAAGTGAGTGTCAAGTAATTAAAAAGATAATGAAAAACAAAAAATAATAAAAAAATTGAAAATTTAAAAATTAAAAAAATTAAAAAAAAAAAAAAAAAAAAATTAAAAAAAAAAAAAAAAATAATAAAAAAATAATTGAAAATTGAAATGAAAAATGAAAAAATAAATCAAATTAAAAACTAAAAAAAATAAAAAACAGTTTTTGCCTATACAAGCCTAAGTAAAACTGTGACCCCCAGGGTGGGGCCAAATGTGACCAATAGGTCACCATTTGAACAAACTTGGTAGAAGACCATAAGCTTATAGCAAATGCAAAATATTAAACCTCTGGCTCTTGCAGTTTCAGAGAAGATTTTTTAAATTTTCCCCTTTACATGTCTATGCAAAACGTGACCCTTGGGGCGGGGTTAAATGTGATCCGAGGGTCACAATTTGAACAAACTTGGTAAAGGACCATAAGCTTATAGCAAATGCAAAATATTAAACCTCTGGCTCTTGCAGTTCCAGAGAAGAAGATTTTTTAAGTTTTTCTCTATACATGTCTATGTAAAACATGTGACCCTTGGGGCGGGGTAAAACTGTGACCCCCGGGGTGGGGCAAAATGTGACCCCTGGGTCATCATTTGAACAAACTTGGTAGAGGATCACAAGCTTATAGCAAATGCAAAATATTAAACCTCTGGCTCTTGCAGTTTCAGAGGAGAAGATTTTTTAAGTTTTCCCTATACATGTCTATGTAAAACATGACCCTTGGGGCGGGGCCAAATGTGACCCGAGGGTCACCATTTGAACAAACTTGGTAAAGGACCATAAGCTTATAGTAAATGCAAAATATCAAACCTCTGGCTGTTGTAGTTTCCGAGAAGAAGATTTTTAAAAAAAAAATGCTATATAAGTCTATGTAAAACTGTGACCCCCGGGGCGGGGACAAATTTGACCCCAGGGTCACCATTTGAACAAACTTAGTAGAGGACCATAAGCTGATATTACATGTAATACATGAGAGCTCTGTGCCTTGTGGTTTCAGAGAAGAAGATTTTTTGAAGTTTTTTCCTATATGTCTATATGAAAAACATGCAAAACCCCTTTATACAAACTTTGGACCCCTGGGGCACGGCCATTTTTGACCCCGGGGACTTTATTTGAACAAACTTGATAGTCTAGGCGTTGGCGATCATTTTAAAAGAAAAACTGTTGAAATCTGTCCAGCGGTTCTGGAGAAGATTTTTTAAGGTTTCGACCATATATGGTAATGGCAGCCATCTTGGATGTAGCGCTGACCTAATTTTAACAAATCTAAAAAGCATTCATCTAAGGATCATCCATGTGAAGTTTGCTCAAAATTAGCCAAGCGGTTTCTGAGGAGAAGTCGTTTGAAGAAAAGTTAACGGACAGACGACGGACGACGGACAAAGGACGACGGACAACACACCATCCCATAAGCTCTGCTGGCCCTTGGCCAGTAGAGCTAAAAATGAATGGCGTGGGCAACCACACCCAGGCATTATTGAAGTGTACATAAAATAAAACTATTTTTGAGATTTCATTGATTTGAACTGTTCCATTTTTATGTAAACTGTTACTTTTTTTTGTCTATATCACAGATTGAATTGATGGTAAAAACTGTAATTGCATGTATATATACGTTTCTATTTCTATACTTTTCAGATCACCTTTGTAGAAGTGGTTAAAAGTTCCTTTTCATTTGTTGGATGTCCAGTAATCATGTCCAGTTCTCTGTAGCTTTGGTTGAGGTTATTTCTGTAAGTGTTTATGGCACAGAATAAGTTTTGCGATCCTGGAATGGTCACACTTGGAATATATATGCACTTTCAATTATGACACTTCTTCACTTATACTGGAACACAACACTAGATGTTTCCTTCCATGACGAGGTCAGGTTATATATGGTCTTCAACCATATGAATTCAGTTGTGTTTGCAAAATGACTTTTTTAATATGGAAATGCTGGTGGATTATAGTCTGTTGCAATTTGGAATAAATCATTTTGTATAAATCTTGCTGAACAATACATGAAAGCAATAGCTATTACAGCATAATTGTTCTTGTGCAACTTTGGAAGCTTAATTATCACGCTTGAAGTTGTATGCGCTACAGATGATGCTTCAGTAATTCTGGAACAAAACATTAATATGTCCTTGCATAGCTCTGAGTATATTCTATCTTCATGTGTAAACAATTACCAGTCCTAAAACTAACTGAAATCAATGTATTCTGTTTGTGGATAGACTTCTTGAATGTTGCAGTTGACGATATGTGCGATCATTATATGTTCATCAAGAACCAATGTTGACTTTGGCAAAGCTGTTCTTCTTGAGAAATGTCATGTAAAACCAAAGCTGTTATTTACAAGCTTTTATGCTATGAAATGTAATGTAACGTTACAGCTGTTATGTCGAAACTGTTATCTGTTATCTGGCTGCTGACTGTTTCAAGTCGATGACCATCTTCACCACTATTTGTGTTGCGCACTGTCCTTTTCACTGTATATTTAATTTGGCCTTTGTAGTAGTCTGAGTGTACGATGTCATTGTGTTTGGGTGCTGTGGTTTCTATAGGACCTTTTTTCTCGTTTTCATTTAATGGCAAATCTGTTCTCTCAAAGAAAGCTTAAGTGACAAAGATGTTGTAAAACTATGTTCTTTTTTGACTGACGTTACCATCTGAAACGATATAATATTACCATTGCTTTAATGTTTGATAATGTGAAGAATCCTTTTCTATTAAAAATGCATGGCATTGTAATCATGTGTTCACAGACCAGGTGCTTGAAATCTGACCATATCGCTATCTTCATATTACAGTCTTTCACGTCATCTTTGCCAAACTTGGTGTCATTATAAAGCATAATGATAATACAAGTAAAGCTAACATGTGAACAAGTTAACAAATAATACTAATAATACTACGTAGTATACAAAGTATGTTACTGATGTAATTAATCGTGTTTTATCGTTATATTAATCATAAAACTTTGATAACAGCTGATGTATTTAAAGTGACACAAGATAATCTTGACTTGTGTTTAATTGAATTGAATTGGGGTTTTAAGGCGCACCAACACATGAAAAGGTTATATGGCGCCTAAAAGGCATGAACATGCAAGGCTCATCTTCCATGTACATCGAGATAAAATATGGAAAATGGGCGTAGAACTTTCTCACCGTGAACTGCAGAGTTGCTGCAAATTCTATCGTAGAAACTCCATTTATGCTGGAACCACGTTATTGTTTTTTGGCCACTGCTCTTTTTTTTAAAGTCACAGATTTATTTAAACTGTTCTACATAACTTCCATATTTACGAATCGTGACCAGGTATTAATAGAAAAGTTCAAAGCAATCTTATTTGGCATATTATTAATTGCTGATGATATTGCTCCGATAATATATAATTTAACCCTAGGCTACAGTAGAATATCTAAGATAAAACTAGAACTATCATTGAAGGTGATGAATACCCTCGCTTAAACAAAGTCAAAGGGCCATAATATGTTAATTAACAATGGGTGTTATTATAAAATCAAAAATTTAAAAGAAAATGATTGGACAGACGGTGGTCACATGATTCCCTATAAAAAAGCGTATTGACCTGAGGAAAGGCTAACAATGCATATTGACTTTTCGTATTGACTCGTAGGCGGGGCTAGAAAATGGTCACGAGCGAAAAGCGCTGGGGACGAATGATACAATGACGTATGTTAACTATCATCCAATCAAATTCTGCGTTACAACTGTGGTTCTGTCACAACAACCAAAATGGACGCCGACAGATTCGCAAAGTTATCGACTGAACAGAAAACTAAAATTTTAGAAGCTATTGAGATCACTCTTTGTCGGTTGTTGTCAACTTTTTAAAGACACTTGGGTTAGAATTTTTCCCCTGGGATTTTATAATAAAACAATAATTGCCTTTTTAATATCGGTCAATACATTGTTTTATCGACCCGAGAAAAGGGATATTGACCTCGGACTTCGTCCTCGGTCAATATCCCTTTTCTCAGGTCGATAAAACAATGTATTGACCTCATCAAAAGGCAATAATTGTATAATATAGAAGGACATAAGGTCATCAGTTGTTGTGTGTATATGAAGTTTGGGAACAACCGATTCAAAACTGTTTGAGAAATGGTAGTTATGGGATGCGACATGAAAGGACGCACACGACAAAAAGGTGAAACGTGATGCGACGTTATGGACAACATGACTACAATATATCCCCATTTCACTTTATGAAAGCAGGGCTATAATGAAGGACACGACAAAAATGTGTTACATGAAGCGACTTTACAGATAATATGATTCAATATAGCCCTCACTTGACCTTGTGAAAGCAGAGTATAATTAAATTCTGCCTTTTTTTTTACATATTATTTAAATATATGCATACACATTTTAAGTTAAAATCAAGACTAATATTGGACTGGGGTTTATTTAAAATTTGTAATAATTTGAATTGAATTGGGTTTTAACGGCGCACAAACACAAGAAAGGTTAGATGGCGCCAAACAGGCTCATCTTCCATTTACATCCAGAAAGGGCGTAGAACCTTCTAAACTGCAGAGTTGCTGCAAATTCTATTGTAGGCACTCCATTTACTGCAGCCACGTTTCCGCATTTGCATATGTCGTGTCATGAAGAAAACTTTGAACGAGCATGATAAAAAATGACAAAATGAACATGAAGGTGAGGTTCTACCCCTTTGCGTCTAGCGGGATTTGCTGTGGTTGTATTATACTCTGGCAACCACATGGGGAGTATATTAATGATTATTGATGATATAGTGGAAATGACAGATTTAATCTTATGACACAATATGTAAAAAGAAATGGGAAGTCATATTTTTACCTTTTGTTGTACAGTTAAAAAGAAGTATAATACACTGATGATCTTTATAACAATAACCTTCATTTCTAGCATCAGAAACATCCAATTATGCAGGATACAGTTTAAAGTGGAATGTGTCCATGGGACGTAAATGCCCCCATTAAATACAACCCGCAGAAATCTTAAGAAAAAGGGGCCTTAACTTTGCTAACACAAGGTTGATTTTGTTGGTGAAGTGATATGCACGTCTTGATGGATAAGCATCCTGTAAAGTTTTGAAACAATCGGTGAAAACTGTGAGAAGAGATAAACACACAAAATGTTCAGGACGAACAGATGGATGGACATGTCTAATACTATATGCATCCTCACCATTTGGTGGTGGTGGCATAAAAAATATATATGAATAACAAACTGTAATAATTAAAACAAAATTTTCTTAATACACAAAAGTTCATAATAGCAAATGCATTGATGTGGTCAGTTAGCAATTAAAGTGCAGTAAAAACCTGTGTTCAGAGACCAAGTTTATAAAGAGATCTGTCAATAGAAGAGTAATATTATTAACATAGGTGGTCTTTTAATACAGTAGCGATGTAATTTAAAACAATACATTGGGGAATGAAATGGTGATCAATATAGTGCACTAGGAGGTCTCTTAATAGGTCTCCTTACAAAGTTTGATTACATATATACTAAAAAGTGGCGGTCAACCCATTTCCGACATAAACCGCCTTATTCCTACTGACTGCATTATTGCATTATGCAGTCAGTAGGAATAATTTTACACAGGTGGGTTGAAGAATAGAGTACTACTACATCAAACTGATATTGTTGTTTTTTAAAATCATAAGCTGTTTATTGTCAATTTTTTAGATACAATCTGTGATGAATGAGTCTTTAATGAGCTATTGTAGAATAAACTAAGGCATGATCTGACCAAACACACTCTATCACTTCATTTTTGATGGATTCAATGTTTGAGTAAACATGATCAATAAGCGATCCTGAATCATGAGTCGCTTTCAGAACAACTTGCTTGCAATGAAATTGTTCTTCAATGAAGGCACTGACTGTATGTTCTTGTAAGATATCAGAATTGAAGTCACCTTGAATTACAAATTCTGTATTGTATGTGACTGGTGACACAAATTCCAGTAAGTGTTTTTTCAAGGAACTTATTGAACATGAAGGAGACCTGTACAATGTAACAACAATTATTATTCTCATGTCAAACGAAAGTTCTGTCAGAACAATTTCAAAATCTTGTTGAATGAGTGTTTTGTTTTGAACAACAGGGATACCTTCTTTAAAATACAATGCAATACCCCAGTGAGGTCTTGTGTTCCCACTTTGGTAACCGTCTGCTCTGAATAACACAAAGCAAGAACTTGTTCATTTCGTAACCTAGTCAATTCTTGTTTGACTTTTTCAGACACTGATATCTTTGTTTCATTTAGATTCAAAATATTGAGACCCTGTAGTGTTTTTGCTCTGCTAATGGCAACGTAGTGTGCATGAGAAAAGATTTGTGTACAAGACATGTCAATAACAACTTCATTTAAAGTGTCACCCTGTGATTTATGTATGGTTTTGGCTGCAGATTGGCGAAGTGGGAATTGAATCCTCAGAAATGTCTTTCTGAAGTAAACGAAGTTTCTTTTGATATCAAAAATGGGTGTCCAAGAAGGATCAATACCAATATGATATAAATGTCTGTATTTAGCACGCCATTCAGAACCTACGTTTTGGTCATAGAATTTTACCCAAACAATACTTGGTCTATTTGTATTTTGTTGTTTGCTTTCTATGAATTTAATACAACAACTTGAACCATTGGCTAATCCATCATTAACATCAAGATTTGCACATACATCATACGTCATTCCAACAGCTATACCTAGTTTCTTTTGCAAACCAGCCATTTTTGAGGCATCATTTGGCAACCTAGAAATCAGTTGCTCTATTACAGATTTAGTATCATCTCCTATTCCAGTATCCAAAGCTGTTGTGACAGTTTTTATACTAGGTGATAATTGGAATGCTTTCTTGTTAAATGAATCCACGCTGGCATTTGTGCTGAAAAGGTAAATAGCATTCTTTGGATAATTTGGATTTGCTGTTTTTATTTCACGCTTTTTAAGAACTTCTATATCGCTTTGTTGATGCTTTCCTTCACGTAATCTATTCAAAATCTCTGCAAATTCCTTGTCATCTTTTTGTCTCATGATTTCGTCAAGTTCAAGCATTGCAAATAATTCTTGCCACAAATTTGTTGCAAGAGGACCGAAGTTGTTTTTTAAGTTTTCAAAAATCCATCCATCCATAAAAGGCTTCAATTAAAACAAGTCGCCAATCAGAATCATGTGAACACCACCAAAAAATAAAGTTGAACCTTTAATTTGTTGAAGCCTGTGATTGATTAGCATCAGCATGTTGTGTCCAACCATTGAAACTTCGTCAATCATTACAACAGCGAGATCTCTGTATATGGTTCGCAAGGTGTTAAGTGTGTCACTATCTAATGGTTTGATGCAGTAGCCTTGACTAGCAGGGATACGAAATGCTGAGTGGATTGTCATGCCACTTATGTGAAAAGCAGCTTTTTGAGTAGGTGCACACAAAAGTACTTTGCATACATCAGGATTGTCACCTGCCGAAGTAGACAAATGTCGCAACAATGCTTCATGTAAAGCCAAGACAACTACTGATTTTCCAACACCTGCACCACCAGATAGAAATACATGCAAAGGCTCCAGGTTTTGTTTGACACTTTGCAGAACATGCTGGAAGAACTCATGTTGCTTTCTATTTAGTGACTGTACAAGAGATCTATAATTTGCATCAGACATTCTTTTTGTATTAACAGTAATATTTACCAGTGCTACTGAACTACCAATATCATTTCCTAAGTCATACTGACGTTGTACTTCCGGACGATCTGGATCAAAATAAACAAACTGCTCACTTGCCACTGAACCCATATGCAGATCATCTGATTCTCTTTGCTCATTGCTTGGTGCTATTTCATCGAAGTTCAAGTCATCAGCAGCCCTTTTCAGAGCCTCATTGAACTGATCAACATTTTTCTCATATTGTTTGACTTTAAAATCTATCATTATGAAATTCTTCAAAGCAAAGTAATGATCTTCATAAGAACTATGTGCACCTAAAACATCTTCACTCTCATTACGCCATGGATGAAATAATAACTGTTTTTCTCTGTAATAGTTTTCTGGATCCACTTTTAGTGAATAACGAACATAACGTAATACTTTAGTTTTTTTTTCTGGATTTAATTTTGATGCCACTTTTCAACGTGATTTGTATTCCTTCCTCAAATAACATGTCTGGATGAATTTCTTCAGGCTCATTTCTTTCATCATCATTAGGCTCGTTTTCTTCATGAAACATGTCATCAGATGCTGGATATATGATTTCAAGTTGCGATACATAATCAGCAAGACACCAATGTTCAAGTTGCTTTGGCCTTTTTGAATACCTTTTAATTATATTGTCTGCCTCGATTTCTGTTGAATTTTCAGCCATTTTTTCCAATGCTTCCCTTGATTTCAAAAGGAATGTACGTTTGTCAGGTGGTGAAGTGTTTATGAATACTACATCTCTTGCAGCTTTGGTCATTGAAAGTTGTAAAACAAGAGGCCCAAGAGGGCCTGTGAACGCTCTACTGGCTGTTATACCATTGATGAATTGAGTCGTACTACATGGTGTCTAGAGTGTACACAAGGTTTTTCAAGTATTTGACCTAGTGACCTAGTTTTTGACCCCATGGGACCCATTTTCGAACTTGACCAAAATATAATTAAGACAACATTTCGACAAAGTTTCATCAAGATCGGGTCAGAAATATGGCCTCTAGAGTGTACTAGTGACCTAGTTTTTGACCCTGTGTGACCCTGTGTGACCCATTTTCGAACTTTAGCAAGCTATAATTGAGACAAATATTCTGACAAAATTGCATCAAGATCGGGTCAAAAATATGGCCTCTAGAGTGTACACACGGTTTTTCCAAAGTTTGACCTAGTTTTTAACACCATGTGACCCATTTTTGAACTTGACCAAGATATAATTAAGACAAACATTTTGACAAAGAGTGTACACAAGGTTTTTCCAATATTTGACCTAGTGACCTAGTTTTTAACCCCATGTGACCCATTTTCAAACTTGACCAAGATATAATTAAGACAAACATTCTGACAAAGTTGCATCAAGCTCGGGTCAAAAATATGGCCTCTAGAGTGTACACAAGGTTTTTCCAATATTTGACCTAGTGACCTAGTTTTTAACTTCATGTGACCCATTTCCGAACTTGATCAAGATATAATTAAGATAAACAATTTGACAAAGTTTCATCAAGATTGGGTAACAAATATGACCTCTAGAGTGTACACAAGTTTTTTCAAGTATTTGACCTAGTGACCTAGTTTTTGACCCCACATGACCCATTTTTGAACTTGACCGATATTTCATTGAGACAAACATTCTGACAAAGTTTCATCAAGATCGGGTCAAAAATATGACCTCTAGAGTGTACACACGGTTTTTCCAAAGTTTGACCTAGTGACCTAGTTTTTAACACCATGTGACCCATTTTTGAACTTGACCAAGATATAATTAAGACAAACATTTTGACAAAGTTTCATCAAGATTGGGTCAGAAATACGGCTTCTAGAGTGTACACAAGGTTTTTCAAGTATTTGACCTAGTGACCTAGTTTTTAACCCCATGTGACCCATTTTCAAACTTGACCAAGATATAATTAAGACAAACATTCTGACAAAGTTGCATCAAGCTCGGGTCAAAAATATGGCCTCTAGAGTGTACACAAGGTTTTTCCAATATTTGACCTAGTGACCTAGTTTTTGACCCCACATGACCCATTTTCGAACTTGACCGAGATTTCATTGAGACAAACAATTAAGATAAACATTCTGACAAAGTTGCATCAAGCTCGGGTCAAAAATATGGCCTCTAGAGTGTACACAAGTTTTTTCCAATATTTGACCTAGTGACCTAGTTTTTAACTTCATGTGACCCATTTTCGAACTTGATCAAGATATAATTAAGATAAACAATTTGACAAAGTTTCATCAAGATTGGGTAACAAATATGACCTCTAGAGTGTACACAAGTTTTTTCAAGTATTTGACGTAGTGACCTAGTTTTTTTTCACCCCACATGACCCATTTTTGAACTTGACCGAGATTTCATTAAGACAAACATTCTGACAAAGTTTCATCAAGATCAGGCCTGGAATTCACCAACCATTCTTCAGGCAATTCTTAGACTTGAGCTCAAGTACTCAAATTTCATTCACAAATATTCCCATAACCGTCAACGATTAACAGCATCATTAAGTTGCTATATACTAGTATTTATAATATTTTTACATAGCATTTTGTTAATGAACGTTGGTCCTTCAAACTTGTAGAATTATTTGTTATTGAAATTTGCATACTTGGGCTTAAGTCTAAGAATATTCTTAAGAATGGTTGGTGAATTCAAGGCCAGGTCAAAAATATGGCCTCTAGAGTGTACACACGGTTTTTCCAAAGTTTGACCTAGTGACCTAGTTTTTAACACCATGTGACCCATTTTTGAACTTGACCAAGATATAATTAAGACAAACATTCTGACAAAGTTGCATCAAGCTCGGGTCAGAAATACGGCTTCTAGAGTGTACACAAGGTTTTTCAAGTATTTGACCTAGTGACCTAGTTTTTAACCCCATGTGACCCATTTTCAAACTTGACCAAGATATAATTAAGACAAACATTCTGACAAAGTTGCATCAAGCTCGGGTCAAAAATATGGCCTCTAGAGTGTACACAAGGTTTTTCCAATATTTGACCTAGTGACCTAGTTTTTAACTTCATGTGACCCATTTCCGAACTTGATCAAGATATAATTAAGATAAACAATTTGACAAAGTTTCATCAAGATTGGGTAACAAATATGACCTCTAGAGTGTACACAAGTTTTTTCAAGTATTTGACCTAGTGACCTAGTTTTTGACCCCACATGACCCATTTTTGAACTTGACCGATATTTCATTGAGACAAACATTCTGACAAAGTTTCATCAAGATCGGGTCAAAAATATGACCTCTAGAGTGTACACACGGTTTTTCCAAAGTTTGACCTAGTGACCTAGTTTTTAACACCATGTGACCCATTTTTGAACTTGACCAAGATATAATTAAGACAAACATTTTGACAAAGTTTCATCAAGATTGGGTCAGAAATACGGCTTCTAGAGTGTACACAAGGTTTTTCAAGTATTTGACCTAGTGACCTAGTTTTTAACCCCATGTGACCCATTTTCAAACTTGACCAAGATATAATTAAGACAAACATTCTGACAAAGTTGCATCAAGCTCGGGTCAAAAATATGGCCTCTAGAGTGTACACAAGGTTTTTCCAATATTTGACCTAGTGACCTAGTTTTTGACCCCACATGACCCATTTTCGAACTTGACCGAGATTTCATTGAGACAAACAATTAAGATAAACATTCTGACAAAGTTGCATCAAGCTCGGGTCAAAAATATGGCCTCTAGAGTGTACACAAGTTTTTTCCAATATTTGACCTAGTGACCTAGTTTTTAACTTCATGTGACCCATTTTCGAACTTGATCAAGATATAATTAAGATAAACAATTTGACAAAGTTTCATCAAGATTGGGTAACAAATATGACCTCTAGAGTGTACACAAGTTTTTTCAAGTATTTGACGTAGTGACCTAGTTTTTTTTCACCCCACATGACCCATTTTTGAACTTGACCGAGATTTCATTAAGACAAACATTCTGACAAAGTTTCATCAAGATCAGGCCTGGAATTCACCAACCATTCTTCAGGCAATTCTTAGACTTGAGCTCAAGTACTCAAATTTCATTCACAAATATTCCCATAACCGTCAACGATTAACAGCATCATTAAGTTGCTATATACTAGTATTTATAATATTTTTACATAGCATTTTGTTAATGAACGTTGGTCCTTCAAACTTGTAGAATTATTTGTTATTGAAATTTGCATACTTGGGCTTAAGTCTAAGAATATTCTTAAGAATGGTTGGTGAATTCAAGGCCAGGTCAAAAATATGGCCTCTAGAGTGTACACACGGTTTTTCCAAAGTTTGACCTAGTGACCTAGTTTTTAACACCATGTGACCCATTTTTGAACTTGACCAAGATATAATTAAGACAAACATTCTGACAAAGTTGCATCAAGCTCGGGTCAGAAATACGGCTTCTAGAGTGTACACAAGGTTTTTCAAGTATTTGACCTAGTGACCTAGTTTTTAACCCCATGTGACCCATTTTCAAACTTGACCAAGATATAATTAAGACAAACATTCTGACAAAGTTGCATCAAGCTCGGGTCAAAAATATGGCCTTTAGAGTGTACACAAGGTTTTTCCAATATTTGACCTAGTGACCTAGTTTTTGACCCCACATGACCCATTTTCGAACTTGACCGAGATTTCATTGAGACAAACATTCTGACAAAGTTTCATGATGATTGCATCAGAAATGTGGCCTCTAGAGTGTACACAAGCAAAAGTTAACGGACGGACGGACGACGGAAGACGGACAACACACCATCCCATAAGCTCTGCTGGCCCTTGGCCAGTAGAGCTAACAAGGTAGAATGCTTCCTGTGCACTAATTTCAACACTATTCAAAAATTTGTTACCAATATGTCTTACTTGCTTCTTTAAATCCATATTTCCTTTTCTTGCTTCTTTACATGCTTCATTCATAAGGATGCTCATTCCTCTTTGGGCTTTACTGATGTATGATACAATGTATACAGCACATGCATATGGATCCAAAACAAACTGAAGGTCATGATTGGCCCCCCAAGCTCTCAGAATGGGTTTCATGTAGGCATTTATTCTCACCTCAGCAACATTCCTTTTCAAAAACACTTTGGGTCCATCTAATGAACTTTGAACAGCTTTAAGATAATTTTCGTCATCTGTGTTCAGTTCTTTTAAGAATTGCTCAAACGATAAATCACATTGTTTTATCTCATTCAACTTTTGTTGGATTGAAACAAACAGTACTTTTTGGTGTCAGCTTGATCTGCAATAAGCGGTTCCAGAATAACTGTTTTTTTCTGCATGATCGTGAATGCTTGTGTACTTGAAAGTCAACAAGTGGGTCCTCAATGTTTGAACACGAAACATACTGATCAACGAATGATACCACTTCTTCATCTGTGTGTGTTTCATATTCTGGAGCATCTTCAATCCAAAGAAGCATGTGCATATGTGGAGATCCTCTCTGCTGGAATTCAACACGGTAAAAGTAATCTTTGACTTTTCCCAAAGGTTCATGATTGCTTTTAAGTACAGTTCCTATGAATTCCTGTACACGGTGGTCAAAGTATCTAACACATGTCACTGGATCAGTTTGAACGAGCTTGGTTTTGTCAGCCCAAGTCATTTTCGCAACATCATCATCATTAAGAGTTTTACCACTATTAAGTTTTGCTAAAATCTTCAGCAAATCAACCCATCGTGTATCTGCAGAGGACAACGAAGTAAACCATGTAGGCAAACCTAACTGGCGTATCATAGCAAAAATATCTTTCTTCCGAGCTTCCAAGTATGGTGGTGAACTCCTCAAATTTCAAAAATATAAAAGTCTTCATCAAGATTTACTAAGTTTTCCCGACATTCTGGGCTTAAAAACTGGGATACCGTAAGTTTTTTGCCTTCTGTTTTACATCTTCTTAAAGCTAGATGCACTTTGTCTGAAACTTGTCTCAGTTGCAGTTTTTTCATTTGAAGAAAACATCTGGAACATTTGATGCCACCCTTCTGTCAAAATGGCGAAGTTCCATTTTGCATATGTCACTATAATGAACAGGAACAGATCTCTCTTCATTTTCAGGTCTCTTTTGACCACAAAATATTGATGGAAATGATAAATACTCAGCATTGGTATCTTGATATAAACTTATGGGTATTTGTCCTTCGCCAGGTGCAAATGTGTAAATAGTGTCAGTCGTTGGATCAGCCGAGTCAATAATTGTATCACTATTACCAACAACTTTTTCATTTTCATCAATTTCACTAAAATGATCAGATTCATAGTCATTTTCGTTTTTGCTCGTTACGTTTTCTGTTTTTTCAGTAACAACATTTGTAGGAGGGAATTCGTCCATATTAGTTCTTCCAAAAAACTCTTGCACTGTTTCTGAGCAATTTTCAGTTGTGTTTTGCAACCAGTTTTCATCAATATGGATACCAGAATTTTTGTACAAGTCACTATGGTTTATCAACCAATGAAGAGCGCTGACAACTTGTAATGGACGTACATTTTCAGTAAAGTCACACTTCTTGTATGAAAGTTTCTTTTTTAGTCTCACTGGCACAGTTACTTGTGTATCAAAAGCTCGAGGTAAACTTTCAATGACAGGCTGGATATAACTGGCACATTAACAACATTTCCTTTCACAGATAGCTGCCCGCCTCTAGGAAGTTCTCTGATTTGCATGAATGGAATTCTTAATGCAACAAGCCTCTCTTCTAACTGATGTAACTCAAGTTCTTTAGGCTTAATTGGAAATGTGTTTTTGTTGGCAACTGAAAGACTTGGGGTTTTATTTTTCTTTAAGTTGTTAGAACAGCTTTTACATATCCACTCTTTATCATCCACAGATAAGTATTTTGTGAAATGCTGCTGTACAAATGATCGATCAAGATGGTTAGCAACTGTGCTTGCAGATTCTACAGAATGTTTAAACCATGTCTGGTGACAACAGGTGCAGACAAAGACAGGTCCAGTGGAAATGGTTTGTTTGAATTTCAAAATCATTCATTTAGTTGAGAACCATATTTTCTTGCTTCTCGCAAATTCTTTTCATTGGCTTGAAAATCTGCCTTTTTTCGCTTTTCTCGTAAAGACTGATTCTCTCTGGACTTTTCCTGTATCCTAAAAGATATGAAAGACCTAGATAGACGCTTTTTCTCGCATGCAATAGCTTTGTAGTATGCATTATTTCGTTTCTTTTGTTTCGATTTCAATTCAAGTTTAGCCTCATGATTTCTTATTAGAGGATCTTCACGCAATATTCGTCTCTTCATTTTTTCTGCTGACTTTACAACAGGATCTTTTCTGGCTTTCCGTTTACTCTGTAGCTTTTGATTCTTTTCTTTTGCTCTAATTAAAGGATCTTGACGTAGTTTCTGTCTCTTATTTTTTTCTGCTGACTTTACAATCGGATCTTTTCTGGCTTTCCGATTACTCTGTAGCTCTTGATTTTTTTCTTTTGTTCTAATTAAAAGATCTTGACGTAGTTCCTGTCTCTTCGTTTTTTCTGCTGACTTTACAATAGGATCTTTTCTGGCTTTCCGTTTACTCTGTAGCTCTTGATTTTTTTCTTTTGTTCTAATTAAAAGATCTTGACGTAGTTTCTGTCTCTTTGTTTTTTCTGCTGACTTTACAATAGGATCTTTCCTGGCTTTCCGTTTACTCTGTAGCTCTTGATTCTTTTCTTTTGTTCTAATTAAAGGATCTTGACGTAGTTCCTGTCTCTTCATTTTTTCTGCTGACTTTACAATAGGATCTTTTCTGGCTTTCCGTTTACTCTTTAGCTCGTGATTCTTTTCTTTTGCTCTAAATAAAGGATCTTGCCTGGCTTTCTGTTTACTCTTTAGCTCGTGATTCTTTTCTTTTGCTCTAAATAAAGGATCTTGCCTGGCTTTGCGTTTACTCTTTAGCTCGTGATTCTTTTCTTTTGCTCTAAATAAACGATCTTGCCTGGCTTTGCGTTTACTCTTTAGCTCCTGATTTTTTTCTTTTGCTCTAAATAAACGATCTTGCCTTGTTTTCCGTTTACTCTCTAGCTCGCGATTTTTTTCTTTTGCTCTAATTAAAGGATCTTGTCTTCGTTTTCTCATGTAGGTTTTCATGTAAGAGCTTTTGTCAATATCAGAAGCAAATTTTCTTAAGGCCTTAGTTTTCTTGGTCTTGGAAGTAGTTATCTAAGAGATTTGTTTGATCTGCAGATACAGTTGGCATCAAAAAGTCATAAGCAAATGACGACTTTTTCAGATCAATTGGTATAACATCAAATTGTGAAGAGAAATCAATATTCAGACTAGAATAAAAGGCATATATATAAGTTACCAAATCATCAATAATTTCAAAACCTATTAATATAGAGGAGCCATCTGGAGCAGACAGAGCATTTTGTCCATGGGAATGTGAATCAAAGAAGTAGAAAAGTCCGTTGTTATAGAAGACAGCTGAACATACTGCACCAACAATTACCAAACTGGAGGAATTCTCATTTAACACAGTCTGAGTAGCAACATGCAACGTAGGTAAATTTACACTATTAATGCAACCTATGAGACTTCCACTGATAATGTTTCCTTTCTGGACTGTTATCTCTTCAGAGTGAAATTCTACCGTATGTGGCAAGTCATCAAAGCACAAAAGATGGCTTCTAAATTTGTCATTAGCAATTAAATTTTGATTTTTTTTTCTATAAAGACAATCACCAAATGAAAAGATGGTGTCCAATTCTATAGAATTATTGACTTCTGAATAACGTGAAAACAAGATTGCAGAGAGTGCATTTGCAACACACTGACTACCCCGTGAAATTTCACAAAAACAATCATCACTTTGATGGAAAGAGCCATAAAGCATTACTTTAGCTCCAAATGGTAAATTGTTTCTTTCATTCTGACTGCATGACTGCTGGTTTAATTCATGTTCTGTCTGTTTATTTTGCTCTTTGAAATATCTTGCCAACAATGTAGAGGTCATCAGTCTTCACTTTTCAAGCATCTAAATTGCAATGGTAAAATTTCATACTGGCATGACAAATCAATGTGCATGCTGTCATACAAAGCATACATATAAGTGACAAGATCATATAGGCAGCTAAATGACATTAGCACTGATGTGCCATTTGGATATGAGAAGCCATTCTTACCCTGCAAATGTGAATCAAAGAACAAGAACATTTCATCTTTGACAAACACTCCAGAACAAAAAGCTCCCATCATCACCAAGGCATGATTTACTGCTCGAAAGGCTGTTTGTAAGGATTGGTGTAAAGTTGGTAATGTTGAACTGCCAAACATTTCAACAGCAATTCCTGACATGATATTTTTCTTTTCAATATGTACATCTCTTGATAATATGTTCACTTGATCAGGCATTTCATCATAGCATAACAACCTGTGCTTAAATTTACCACACAATTTCAAATTATGTATAACACTTTTATACAACTGATCTCCAACATTCAATACATCATCTAAAAGATCTGTATATTGCAAATTACAATACGGTGAATATATCAAAGCACACAAGGAGTTGATTGTACATTGGCTTCCACGAGAATGAAGTGAAAATCTCTGGTCAGCTTGATGGTAAGACCCAAATGTCAATGACACATATCTAAATGGATTTGTTTCATAGTTGCTTACAGCCAAATTTGTTTTGCTATTTCGGTAATTTGTCTGTATAGGACAAGGATAAGACGAAGGCACATTTTCTGTAAAAGATTCAACCACAGGTTCAGGCACATACTCCTCCACAGTTGTAGAATTTTTTGCCAATCTCTTTGCTGGTTCGTTGACGAGTGTAGCAGTATAAAGGAACTTCTCTGAAGGATCATTGTGTACTTCATTGTCTTCAGTCACAATTTCAGAATGCATATCAAACACAGTCTTAATATCAATCTCAGTATCAATCATAGTTTCAGTCCCAATCAAAGTTCCAGTCACAGTATCAATAACAGTATCAGGCACAGATGGCAAAGATGAAGGGTAAGGGTGGGCTAGTCCCCCATCTGATAGTTCAGTGACAGCCATACTTACCATCTACCAACTGTTCCCCATCTCGCTCACACCTCTCAATAACTTCCTTCCTTGCCTGCGACCGTCTCCAATTCTTCCTTCTAGGCATTGTTAGTTAACTGAAAATAGAAAAACAAGAGGTGCCACGTGGCACAAAATGTCAAGTTGCATTATGGTGGCCTTGGTGAGGCCAATGTCAAACTTGGTACCCTTGGGCGCTTCTCAGCTAAATGGAAAGAATAACTCTCGTCACACTCCAATTCCCAAGGTCTCAATTTTGGCTCTTTTTTTAATAATATAGCCCACAAAAGTGATGGGAGTTATGTTGACAATTTTCCTCCCATAGTTTTGCTTGACCCTTTCTATTATTTGTACAAGTAAAATCTCATTTGGGATTAGTTTCTCACATCCTTTCAGCCGAAAGAAACTGCAATACAGAGATAGTTCCCCTAGTCTCAGAATCTTACTCGTTTAAAGTGACGGACATTACTGCTTTTCATATTCACATTTTTCTGTTTTAGACATGTTATCAATACTTTTATAATACTAGTAATTCAACTACCACAAACCTGCAACAATTATTTATTAATCACATTGTTACCAGGATAGAATTCAGCTTATTTGATGAAACTGGTTACCGTAAAGAGTGCGGAAGTGACGGTTGTTACACTTGACATTGTCTATGAATTGTTCATAATTTAATACAATATACTGTCTGTATTAATGAGATGCATTAACCATGTGTTTTTGAACAGATTTATATGTCTAAGCCGAGAGGAAGATAGTCAGAACAGATCAACACCCTCCTCTTACCAAAGAAGCCTCCTGGTTCTTTAATGTGCCTTGTGTATTAGCGATACATGACACCTCCATTTAACAGCCCATCCAAGAACACTGGTCACCCCCAGGAATGAATCTCCTAACTGTCCAGACATTGAACATGGGAACCGACACAGCAATCCATCACTGAGCATGCAGTACAGACTATAAACCACGTATACTATCCCAAAGAGCTAACGCAACACCACAATAATTGGACGATATCTTATTCTGACATGAATATTTTATCACCATGCAAACAAACTGATTTAGGAAGTAAAATTATTTGGCTTTATTTTCCATACGATGTATTGAAGGTGTGTGCACGATGTAACGTGTGCACATGCACAACACGAGGTCACCCCCACCTTTCACCTGTCAGGTAGGTCAGGCGAGTTTCGCGGAGACTGTTGAAGTCATGTCGCGAGTCACCTTCCGTTACTTCACCTTTCGTGACTTGAACATAGTAAATAATAAACTTGAGCTTCTAAATTCAGAGTTATTACTTCATTTGTGTTTAGAAATGAAACAATATAGCACAATCTATACATGAGATTAGACGAAGCAAGCAGATGGAAGCCATTCACAGGATTTGTGTCGGAGCAAAACAGCAAATTTTAGTCGATGTCGTATAAAGGTGACTGTAGGTCCAATTTCAGATGCATCGTCATCAATGCTGAAATGAAGAATTAAAGCAGAACAAGCTCATTTCAATGCTCAAACTATATCTCCCTTCTAAAGTCTTTAATGATTACTAACGTGTACTGTGGCATGTATCTAGGTAGAATGGAAAAGAAAATGACAAAATTCAGCCAGATTTTGGTGGAAGTATAAAATGAATAGGGAGTTTATTCACTAAATCGCATGATGCAAATGGCGACCAAATGGTAACTAGGACACATGACAGTTACCAATTGCATTGGTTGCTTTAAATCATGCAAGGTTGAAAACATCCTATATATTTTCGGCCAATATCTAGGAAATCTGGACTGAATTATGGTGTAATCTACTAAGATACATGCTACAGTACACTTTAGTTAATCTTACCAGTATGTAAATTTATTTCATTGCTAAAATGAACTTAGATTGTTTTAATGCAAGAAGGTGAAAATAATGACACATGATAACAAACTAGTGACTTTATATATTTACCATGAAGATCATGAACACACCTAATTCCACCTACACCTCTCCCTAATGCTCGCATGCATGACAAACATGTGCAATTCTGTGACACTAGTTACTTACACACGCTTTGATATTTCATTGAGATGGGCTTAGTGTCGATTACTTCAAACATTTCAGAATGTGATCGGCAGTTATGTTTTGATTCTCGTCTATTTACAGACATCAGTCAAATGTCATGTCCTTACACACACAACACCGTCAATACGTAACGGACGTCATCATTATGTAAACTTTCTTTGCTAAGATGACTTGTTTTCTAGAATTCTGTTGAATAAAATATAATGACGATTAGAACGTATTCATCTACGCTATTTCATTGGGATTTTCTCAGTGTCTATTGCTTCAAACATTTCAGAATGCGCTAGGCAGTTACGTCTGAAGTTTGTGTATGCTCATTATGCAGTCAAAATAGTTACTTCCGTGTCATGAATACTCCATGGAAGAGCGTAGTACAATATTACGAGCATTATTTCGTATTCATTTAGTAATTTATTGAACTTTATAACTTATAAAAGGTTGGCAGTTTGTATATACGATACATGGATGCCGTAACTGCATGGATTATGTTCTTGTCATGGCAGTTACAGTGAAATTCATGTTGACCGACACCAAATACATACCATAACGCCCGCCATCTTCTTTGAGAAAGGTCGATCCGACCTCGTGGGTTGACAATAACCTCGTTTTAGATATAAAAATATGCATTAGGCATCGCCACTGTCGCATGTGATGATAAATCCGTCGTCGCACACAGACGTAACGGATTTGACTGACTCACTGCTGGGTATCAATTAAATGATTTTCTGTATTTGAAAAAACGCCGGAAGCCAAGATATAGTTACATTTTCAGGAAATATGAACATTCTTTCACCCATCAATTAAAAGTGCAAGATTGAGAAGTTGCTGTGAAAATCACTGAAGTTCATTTGAACTGATACTCTTTTTGACAGACGCTAGTAACGACCGTCACACAATTTTCTAAGCCTTATCATTCTATTTTATCTTACGATAATAATTATAACAAGAGGTCAATGACCTTGAAGCTCCACTGATTGATTTTGATTTCAGGAAGTAGTCGCTACAGTCTTGTTTTTTGAAAATTTATTTTTAAGCGTGGCGGCCATCTTGAATTTCCGGCCGACCTGAAATTTTGCTAGGATCAATTAGACATCAAGAGCAACATTCCTGTGAAGTTTCATGAAAATCCGTCAAGTAGTTTCAGAGGAGTAGTCGCTACAAGTTTTCATTATATAACTCTATGTAAACAAAGATGGCCACTGGCAGTCATGTTTAACGTCGAATCAAAATAATGTTTGACCCTGATAACAATCATGTCATGTTGATCATTTTACAAAAAGTCCCATATCAATATCACTTATAGTTTTCAAGATGTAGTCGCTACAAACTTCTTTTTTAAAAATCTATTTTTAGCTGTGGTGGCCATCTTGAATTTCTGGCCGATCTGAAATTTTGCTAGGATCAATTAGACATCAAGAGCAACATTCCTGTGAAGTTTCATGAAAATCCGTCAAGTAGTTTCAGAGGAGTAGTCGCTACAAGTTTTCATTATATAACTCTATGTAAACAAAGATGGCCACTGGCAGCCATGTTTAACGTCGAATCAAAATAATGTTTGACCCTGATAACAATCATGTCATGCTGATCATTTTACAAAAAGTCCCATATCAATATCACTTATAGTTTTCAAGATGTAGTCGCTACAAACTTCTTTTTTAAAAATCTATTTTTAGCTGTGGTGGCCATCTTGAATTTCTGGCCGATCTGAAATTTTGCTAGGATCAATTAGACATTAAGAGCAACATTCCTGTAAAGTGTCATGAAAATCAGCCAAGTAGTTTCAAAGGAGTAGTCGCCACAAGTTTTTACTATATAACTCTATGTAAACAAAGATGGCCGCTGGCAGCAATGTTTAACGTTGAATCAAAACAATTTTTGACAAGGACCAACATCATGTCATGCTAATTATTTTAGAAAATGTCCCATATCAATATCACTTATAGTTTTCAAGAAGAAGTCGCTACAAACTTGTATTTTGAAAATTTATTTTTAGTCGTGGTGGCCATCTTGAATTTCCGGCCGACCTAAAATTTTGCTAGGATCAATAAGACATCAAAAGCAACATTCCTGTGAAGTTTCATGAAAATCCGTCAAGTAGTTTCAGAGGAGTAGTCGCTACAAGTTTTCATTATATAATTCTATGTAAACAAAGATGGCCGCTGCAGCCATGTTTAACGTCGAATCAAAACGATTTTTGACAAGGACCAACATCATGTCATGCTGATCATTTTAGAAAAAGTCCCATATCAATATCATTTATAGTTTTCAAGAAGTAGTCGCTACAAACTTGTTTTTTAAAAACCTATTTTTAGATTTGGCGGCCATCTTGGATTTCACATCAACATGAATTTTTGCTAGGATCAACTAGACTTCATGGGCAACATTTCTGTAAAGTTTCATGAAAATCCATTCAGTAGTTTCAGAGGAGTTGTCGCTACAAAAAAAAGTTTACGGACAGACGGACGATGGACGCCGCACCACGGCATAAGCTCTGCTGATCTCTGATCAGTAGAGCTAAAAATCACATTTTTATGCAGACAAAACTTTGTACTTTCGAAATAAATTCACAACCTTTCTTCAGCAGGACTTGCAACTATGCATGCGATTGTTTTGACATAGCACTTTCACCATGTCACTTAAGGAGGATCAAAAACATTGATATTTTGATACAAATGTGGAGATATAATAAATTTCCAGAAAGCATCAATCTTGAAGTTATCTCTGCTATGTTCTTGCCGTATATTATAACTAAACACTCAGAAATTAAAAGCTTTATTCCAATACAGAATAAAATATTTGTCCAAAAAGTGACGGATGTTATACTTTCCATTTAGCTGAGAAGCGCCCCCATGTCAATGTCAAGATTATTTGTTCGAAGTTACCTCAAACACATTGGCCATGGATGTAGAACAATGGCATCATGGCGTAACAGCAGTGAACAAGAAATGTCACAGTAAGTGACAAATGCCCCCGAAGTGACCTGTAAGTGTGACCTTGACCTTAGAGCAATTGTGCGAAGTTTTTTGAAAGTCCGTTGATTCTTGTCCGAGTTATGAAGCGGAGACGATTGTATAGACGAACGGATTTTGAACTCACGAGTTATGAAGCGGACACGAGTGTACACGCGAAAGGACAGACAGTGGGATTACTATATACCACCCTTCGGGGGTATGAAAAAAAAAAATTCAAACAAACAATAAAAAAAAAAAAAAAAAAAATTTAAAAAAAAAAAAAAAAAAAAAAAAAAAATAATATATATATATTTTTTTTTTCGCGACACAACGTCTTGTTGTGGTGAGCAACTGTGCGAAGTTATTTGAAAATTCGTCGATTACTGTCCAAGCTATGAAGCGGAGACGACTGTATAGACAAACTGATTTTGAACTTTGATCTCTAAGTGTGACCTTGACCTTGGAGCCACGGACCTGGATTTTGTGCGCGACACGTTGCCCTGTTGTGGTGAGCAATTGTGCGAAGTTATTTGAAAATCCATCCATTATTGTCAGAGTTATGAAGCGGACACGAGTGTATAGACGAACGGATTTTGACCTTTGACCTCTAAGTGTGACCTTGACTTTGGAGCCACGGACCTGGTTTTTGTGTGCAACACGTCGTCTTGTTGTGGTGAGCAATTGTGCAAAGTTATTTGAAAATCCGTCCATTATTGTCAGAGTTATGAAGCGGACACGAGTGTACAGACAAACGGACAGACAGTGCGATTACTATATGCCACCCTTCGGAGGCATAAAAATCATAGAAAATCAAAACCTGTTAAAAACACTTCTAATAGCCACGAAGGTCAGGCTTTGGAGCAAAGTGGGTGGAAGTTGTTTTTTTTGTCATAAATTCAGACCAAAATCAAACAAAGACAATTTCATTCATGAACATTTAATAACATATAATAATTACAATTTTCAATGCAAACTATAGTGTTATGGTGGGAAGACGCAGTAATGAATGTAAAATTGTGGCGTTAGCGAACTTCCGGAATTTTCGCGAATACACGATACGTTTGTATAGGCTATTATAACTTACACGCAAGAATTAATCAGAACGAATAATATAATTTAACAAGAGCTGTGGAGAACAGCGCAGCTCGACTATTCGATTTTTCAGAGAATAATAAATTTATAGCTAGTATATACCATCAGAAAACAAGGCTACAACAATGTGGGGTGGGGTTGGGAGCTCAACATAACTATGTGTAAGAATTGACCAAAACTACACAGAAATTTGTAAAAAAAATAAATAAAAAAAATAGAGTTTTGAGTGGGGTGCGGGTTGGGGGTAGGAGAGAGGCGGGGCAGAATGGTGTGGGGAGTGGGGGTGGTGAGGGCAGCATATATGTGTAAGAAGCTGTGGGGGTGGTGAGGGCAACATATGTGTAAGAAGCTATGTAATAATTCACCAAAACAACACAAAATATGAGAAAAAAAAATAAAATTAAAAATCGAGTTTGAGTGGGGATGGGGTAGAGGCGGGGGCGTGGGGAGGGCAACATATATGTGTAAGAAGCTTTTTAAGAATTGAACAAAACAACACAGAAGTATGGTAAAAAAATAAATAAAAATTAGACTGATTTAATGTGTGGGTGGGGTGGGGGTGGGGGGGGGGGAGTAGTGTGTGGGAGGGGGGGGGGGTGGAGGGGGCAACATATATGTGTAAGAAGCTATGTGTAAGAAATTACCTAAACTACACAGATATATGTAAATAAAACAATAAACATTAAATAAAAATATTCGTTTCGAGTGTAAGTGTGTGTGTGTGTGTGTGGGGGGGGGGGGGGGGGGGGGGGGGGGGGGGGGGAGGCGGTGGGGGAGAAGGGGGCAACATGTTCAAGAATTGACAACAGCAACACAGAAATATGTAAAAATAAAACAAATAGAGTTTCAAGTGGGGGTGGGGTGGGGGTGGAATTGAATTGAATGTTGTTTAACGGCTCATCAACACAGTATAGGTTATTTAGAGCCGCCCCAGAAAGAGGGGAAGGATACATAGGAATCCGGGAACCTGCCCTACTCTTATTATCGAATAGATCCTATGGTTCTTTCACGCGCTCGGAGGATAGACCGATACACGGGACCGCCCGGTTTACGTCCCCATCCGACGGACGAGGCGAAGGTAAAGTGTCTTGCCCAAGAACACACCGACGGAACTCAGTGGCACCACGGAGGATTGAACCCGGGGCCTCCGGTTACAAATCTGCCGCGCTACCGACTGCGCCACGTCAGCCCTGGGTGGGGGTGGAGCATATATGTGTAAGAATTGACTAAAACAACAAAGAAATATGTAAAAAAAAAAAAAAGTTTCAATTGGGGGGGGTGGGAGTGGGGTGGGAGATGGGGTGAGAGGCGGAGGGCGGGGGTGGGCGGGAAGGGGGCAACAAATATGTGTAAGATTTGACAAAAGCAACACAGAAATATGTAAAAAAAAAAAAAAAGTTTTAAGTGGGAGTGGCGTGTGGGGGGAGTTGGGGGGAGAGGCGGGAGTGGGTTGGGGGCGGGGGGGGGGGGGGGGGGGGGGGGGGTTGGGATCAATGTATATGTGTAAAAATTGACTAAAACAACAAAGACATGTAAAAAAAACAAAAAAAAACAAGTCTGGTGGGGTGGTGGGGGAGGAGGGGGTTGGGGGGGGGGGGGGGGGGGGGGCAGCAACATATGTGTAATAATTTACTAAAACAACACAGAAATATGTAAAAAAATAAAATAAATAAAAATAAAAAAGTGTGGAGGGGAGTGGGGGCGGGGGGTGGGGGGAGGTGGAGGAGGGAGCCCATGCCCCAATATGGGTGAAGTAATAAGATGCATAATGCTATAACAAATCCCAAACCAAAACTAGAAATTGTTATTGTCCATGGGACAAAAACGTATGGCTCCCCCACTCGCCCGAACAGACATAATTGACGACTCTAGGTCCAACTGTTCTTTATTGATCTGAGATCGTTTTGATATTCAATATCCCTGTTACTGTATGTACTATCTGTATCAGTAAGGCCACATAAAAAAATATATGTGGTTCAAGTAACCCGACCGACCCTATTTTTTTAAAGGGCCGAACCTAAAACTTCTTATGCAAAATTAAAAAAAAAAAAAAAAAAAAAAAAAAAAAAAAAAAAATTAAAAAAAAAATAATAATAATAAAAAAAAAATTAACAAAAAATTAAAATTAAAAAATATTTAAAAAAAAAAAAATTAAAAAAAAAAAAAAAAAAATCAATAGGGGTCATCTACTTGTCATGACCAACCATCCTTCCAAGTTTGAGGACCCTAGGTCCAACCATTCTCTAGTTATTGATCGGACATAGTTTCACCGCAACCTTGACCTTTGACCTAGTGACCCCAAAATCAATAGGGTCATCTACTGGTCATGACCAACCATCCTTCCAAGTTTGAGGACCCTAGGTCCAACCATTCTCTAGTTATTGATTGGACATCGTTTCACCGCAACCTTGACCTTTGACCCCAAAATCAATAGGGTCATCTACTTGTCATGACCAACCATCCTTCCAAGTTTGAGGACCCTAGGTCCAACCGTTCTCTAGTTATTGATCGGACATCGTATTAATAGTCAATGTCACCGCAACATTGACCTTTGACCTAGTGACCCCTCTACTTGTCATGACTAACCGTCGTTCCAAGTTTGAGGACCCTAGGTCCAACCGGTCTCTAGATATTGATCGGACATCGTTTTGATAGTCAAGGTCACCGCGACCTTGACCTTTGACCTAGTGACCCCAAAATCAATAGGGGTCATCTACTTGTCATGACCAACCATCCTTCCAAGTTTGAGGACCGTAGGTCCAACCATTCTCTAGTTATTGATCGGACATCGTTTGTGACACAGACAGACCTACGGCCTTGACCTTTGACCTAGTGACCCCAAAATCAATAGGGGTCATCTACTTGTCATGACCAACCATCCTTCCAAGTTTGAGGACCCTAGGTCCAACCATTCTCTGGTTATTGATCTGACATCGTTTTGATAGTCAATGTCACCGCGACCTTGACCTTTGACCTAATGACCCCAAAATCAATAGGGGTCATCTACTTGTCATGACCAACCATCCTTCCAAGTTTGAGGACCCTAGGTCCAACCATTCTCTAGTTATTGATCGGACATCGTTTTGATAGTCAATGTCACCGCAACATTGACCTTTGACCTAGTGACCCCAAAATCAATAGGGGTCATCTACTTGTCATGACCAACCATCCTTCCAAGTTTGAGGACCCTAGGTCCAACCATTCTGTAGTTATTGATCGGACATCGTTTTGATAGTCAATGTCACCGCAACATTGACCTTTGACCTAGTGACCCCAAAATCAATAGGGATCATCTACTTGTCATGACCAACCATCCTTCCAAGTTTGAGGACCCTAGGTCCAACCATTCTCTAGTTATTGATCGGACATCGTTTGTGACACAGACCTACAGACACGCAGACATTGATAGTCAATGTCACTGCAACATTGACCTTTGACCTAGTGACCCCAAAATCAATAGGGGTCATCTACTTGTCATGACCAACCATCCTTCCAAGTTTGAGGACCCTAGGTCCAACCATTCTCTAGTTATTGATCGGACATCGTTTGTGACACAGACCTACAGACAGACAGAAAGCACAAAATCAATATGGCTCCCCTACCACACTTCGTGTGGGGGAGCCATAATTATAGATATATACATGCTTACATGCAAACCGAGATCTGCCTTTATTGCACATTTTATGGGCCATCACAATTTGGGTTCCATGGGAGCCCAGAATTTGCAGAAGACAAAATTACTTTTCCAACCGTTTACAACATACTATAAGGAAACCAATTCTAAAATTTAGTTCAGCTAGGACAAGAAATGTAAGAGATATAGACCTGTAAACACAGCTTACACGCAAAATTTGATGTGAAACAGACATATTTTAAGAATTTGGGTTCCATGGGAGCCCAGGGGTTACAGGAACCAAAATTACTTAAGCAGCCCTTAGGATAATGCTATAAAGAAGCTAATGGCCAAATTTGGTTGTGCTAGGGTAAGAATTGTAAGAGATATAGACTTGTAAACACAGCTTACACGCAAAATTTGATGTGAAATGGGGCACATTTTATAGGCTATCATAATTTGGGTTCAATGGGAGCCCATGGGTTACAAGAACCAAAATTGCTTATGCAGCCCTTAAGATAATGCTATAAGGAAGCCCATGAACAAATTTGTTTGTGCTAGGATAAGAAATGTAGGAGATATAGACTTGTAAACACAGCTTACACGCAAACCTTGATGTGGGACGCCGACGCCGACGTGTCGAATAGTCGAGCTAATGAAAGGAACGTTTAATTATATTCACGCACGTTCCAACCAACGAAAACCATCGTGAAATGTACGTAAATGCACTTTTCTCTGGCAAAAGTTTATATCCGCATACTTACAATATGGCGTCCTGTTTAATGGGTTGGGGATAAAAGCCGAGTTATGCACGTATCGTACCGTTGACGGTTCGTACCCAGGTAAATAGGCGATTCGTACTGTGGCCATTGGATGTTCCCTACCCGGGCCATTGTACGTTTCGTCAGGGAGTAGTTTCGTATTGCAGTTTATGTTCTGTTTATAAATCTTGTAGTTTTTACATTCATTTCTAAAGGGACACACCTTAATCTTGAAGTTTGTATCAAGCATTTACATAAAATACAGGGTAAAATATTATTAACAGTTGCCTTTATTTATTGCTTTTTTAGTCAACATAACCTCTCAATCTGTGAATATAATGCAATTCATCAAAAATCTAGTAATTATGTGTGTAGATGTGGTTTCCTTAATTTTTATCTAGTTTTAGACATGTTGGCCATCTTGGAAAACTGGCCGCCACGAGAAACACAAATCTGAAGGGGACTTCCCTAAAAATCATTGAGATTAAGTTTTTATCAAACTCCTTCAAGCGATTTCAGAGAAGATGTCATATTTAGCCTTTTCCTATATAAACTTTAGGTCGCCACGACGGCCATTTCGATTATTGCAAGAAAACAAAAAACACTCAAAAATCATAACTTTTTAGTTGAAATAGATTTTTTTATTTCTTTTTTCGGTTTTGTAAAGCTCAATATAAATAGTTATGTTTGATATATGTCAACAAATTCAAAATTTTAATTACGGTATGAGGTTGTTTTTCTTATGGTGTAATTTTCAGAAGCCAGAGCAACAACAGCATAAACGATTTAGAGACAAGACGCGATTGAAGACAAACAACAAACAAAGTATTATATCAAATAGATTCAATTCATAAAACATGCCGATGCCGATGAAAATAATAAATACCCAAAGATCATTTCTGTCAAATAATTTTTAAATCAGACAATTATTTTCTAACGGATTTTGGCCATCTTGCCCCACCCCTGGCGGCCATGTTTTTCAACAAATCAACATGGCTTGAACCTTGGCTTGGACATTCACTCTATTATCAATTCGGCAAAACAACTTTTAAAATCTGGCAAATACTTTTGAACAAAAACAATTTCAAAATTTTCTCTAAATACATATAGGGAAAAGTGACCACGCCCTTTGGCAGCCATGTTTTTTTGACGAATCCAAATAATTTGAACAATCTTGGTAGAGAGTCACCCAAGGAATATGTGTGAAATTATTTTGAAATCCAACCAGCAGTTTCAGAAGAGAAGAATTTTTCAACTTTTTATATAATATACATATAAGCAGAAAAAGCCCCGCCCCAGTGGCGGCCATGTTTTTTGACCGATCCAAATAATTTGAACAACTATGAAAGGCAATCTCTAAAGGAACATTTCTGTGAAAGAATTTTCAAAATCAGACCAGTGATTTCAGAGACGATTTTTTAAGGTTTTTCAACATGGTTGCCATGGAAACCAAATCCCTTGGCACAATGCCAAAATTTGAACACCTTTGCTTTCTCCTGACCCAAGGATGGTTCCTGTGAAGTTTCAATTAAATTGGACCAGTGGTTTCTGAGGAGATGTTTAAAGAGGAAAACAACAGAAAACGGACGACAGAAAATATTAAAAGAAAAAAATGGTCACCATTTGAACAAACTTGGTAGAAGACCATAATTAAGCTTATAGCAAATGGAAAATATTAAACCTCTGGCTCTTGCAGTTTCAGAGAAGAAGATTTTTTACGTTTTTCCCTATACATGTCTATGTAAAACATGTGACCCTTGGGGCGGGCCCAAATGTGACCCCAGGGTCACCATTTGAACAAACTTGGTAAAGGACCATAAGCTTATAATAAATATAAAATATTAAACCTCTGGCTCTTGTAGTTTCCGAGAACAAGATTTTTAAAAAAAAATCCTATATAAATCTATGTAAAACTGTGACCCTTGGGGCGGAGACAAATTTGACCCCAGGGTCACCATTTGAACAAACTTAGTAGAGGACCATAAGCTGATGTAATACATGAGAGCTCTGTGCCATGTGGTTCCAGAGAAGAAGATTTTTTTCAGTTTTTCCCTATACAAGTCTATGTAAAACTGTGACCCCCGGGGTGGGGCCAAATGTGACCCCTGGGTCACCATTTGAATAAACTTGGTAGAGGACCACAAGCTTATAGCAAAGGCAAAATATTAAACCTCTGGCTCTTGCAGTTTCAGAGAAGAAGATTTTTAAAGTTTTTCCCTATACATATCTATGTTAACCGAGGGTAACCATTTGAACAAACTTGGTAAAGGACCATAAGCTTATAGTAAATACAAAATATCAAACCTCTGGCTGTTGTAGTTTCCGAGAAGAAGAATTTTTCAGTTTTTCCCTATACAAGCCTATGTAAAACTGTGACCCCCGGCGTCGGGCCAATTGTGACCCCACAGTCACCATTTGAACAAACTTGGTAGAGGACCACAAGCTTATAGCAAATGCAAAATATTAAACCTCTGGCTCTTGCAGTTTCAGAGAAGAAGATTTTTTAAGTTTTTCCCTATACGATCCTTGGGGCGGGGCCAAATGTGACCCGAGGGTCACCATTTGAAAAAACTTGGTAAAGGACCATAAGCTTATAGTAAATGCAAAATATCAAACCTCTGGCTGTTGTAGTTTTCGAGAAAAAGATTTTTTAAAAAAAAATCCTATATAAGTCTATCTAAAACTGTGACCCCCGTGGCGGGGACAAATTTGACCCCAGGGTCACCATTTGAAAAAATTTAGTAGAGGACCATAAGCTGATGCTACATGTAATACATGAGAGCTCTGTGCCTTGTGGTTTCAGAGAAGAAGATTTTTTAAAGTTTTTTCCTATATGTTTATATGAAAAACATGCAAAACCTCAATATACAAACTTTGGACCACCGGGGCACGGCCATTTTTGACCCCGGGAACTTTATTTGAACAAACTTGATAGTCTAGGCGTTGGCGATCATTTAAAAAGAAAAACTGTTAAAATCTGTCCAGCAGTTCTGGACAAGAAGATTTTTTAAGGTTTCGACCATATATGGTAATGGCAGCCATCTTGGATGTAGCGCTGACCTAATTTCAACAAATCTAAAAAGCATTCATCTAAGGATCATCCAAGTGAAGTTTGGTCAAAATTAGCCAAGCGTTTTCTGAGAAGTCGTTTGAAGAAAAGTTAACGGACAGACGGACGGACGACGGAAGACGGACAACACACCATCCCATAAGCTCTGCTGGCCCTTGGCCAGTAGAGCTAAAAACAACCTAAAAACTTACCTAAGATTGCTCAAGAAATGTGGCCTGTATTGTGTTAACAAGATGTAAAACTGCATTTTTGCTAATTCAGGGGCCATAACTCTGGTGTTACTGGTCCGATCTTGCCCATTATTGAACTCCTCCGAGATCTTATGGTCATATACAATCTGTGCAAGTTTGGTTAAAGATGAAAATTGTCCTAAATCAACAAATCCGCTGTTGATATGTTTTTAAATATTAAATATCATTATAAATACGATGTTTACTATGTTATTGATGTACCGGTATGCTTAGTGAAAATATGTTTTTAAACATAAAAATCGAAAAGGCGAACAGGCATTGCTAAAAAATCGAAAAAAATCAAAGGGGGAAAACTCTTCCTGGTATGACCGGAAGTGACGTCATTGGGAACAAAAAAAGCCATTAGTACATAGGGAAAGCACGCAAAAACAGTATAATGTGTATGAAAATATCGGAATTTTATCGAAATTCTGACAGTAAGTCACCGGCAACACCGCATATCTTGGTACATATACACTACTTAACTTTTATAATCGATAACCCAGTTGTTTTTTGAAAATAACACAAATACTAAAAGCTGGAAATCACCGAAACACATACCAATATTTTTTATAAAGTTTATTAACAATGTAAGCTGAAATCATATTTTTCCAGATTACATTGCTGATAAACTTAATAAAATATTGGTATGTGTTTCGGTGATTTCCAGTTTATAGTATTCGTGTTATTTTCATAAAACCTGGGCGACCGATCATAAAAGTTGAGTAGTGTTCCGAATGCATGGACATGGTCTAATACTTGTACATTAATACGAGCGTCAGATAATAAGGACTTTACTTTTGCCGAAAAGTAGACATTGAAAAAATATATTTAGTACATGTTTATTTTTTACATAACTGATGAAAAAAACAACAACATAATAAATGACACAGCATCTAGTTTCTATAGTACCAGGGAGTATATATATGCCATAAGTCCCCTCCACCTTTGACAAAACACTCGAGGAGTGGCACGTATTAGATTTGGATTTGCAATATGACACGCTCTCCACGTGCCCCCAACTAACAATATACCACACACCGACTAATCAACTATTGCGGTGCCCTATTGAAGTATAGCCTTATTTGGGTACATACGTCGGTATATGACAAAAGCACGCACCATTTAGGGAAACATAGTTTTATGACACATTTCCTGTTTATTGCAATTCCGTGAGCGGTGCAATACCGCCGCGGCGAGCCGCGTACTGCACAAGATGGATATATGATACGGATATATGATGCGTGGGAAACTAGTTTATCGCGCACAAAGAGATAAACATACTATGATCTAAATAATATAGCCAAATGTATTATGAGCACGATATTATGTATTGTGCACTTGTAGAGATCGAAACAACAGACCCAACAGATCAAATTTACCATAATATAAAAAGTATATATTGTAAGACACTTATTTCACTTATCACATGAGCTGAGAGCCGTTATTATTTTGCCATAAAACATTACTGAACTAATATTATAGTTAGTAACATTATCAATTTTCTGCCTTGTATTTTGTCATTTTTTTTAAATCCAGAGACCGATATATGTAGACGGACGGCGATATATAAATAGATATAGATCTATAACACTATTGTCAGAAGAGGGTATATAGTTAAAAAATAAATAAAACCTACAAAATATATATTGAAACAAAGACACATGTAGTGTTTCCTTCACCAGATTTATTTAAATTCATATGCTGAACCTTTTTTTAGCAATCTTTTGAAAAAAGCGGCTACATTATATTAGCTCTTGACTGGTTCATGTAAGGACGCATGCTTCTAATTCAACAGCTAAACAATCACGGTGTATATCAAGTCTAAGACTATATACCTTTCTACAATTTAGCATACGTATACCTGATAAAGTGCTAAGAAAATAGAACAAAAACTTTTATGTTTACCTCATTTATTAATTTACTCCTCAACGCCGGTTGAGTTGGCGAATAAAACTTGCTCGGAGACGGCGGGGTTAGGCACTTCTCATTTTTTTGTAATATTGTTGGTACTGCTGTTTTTTTATCGGCATGGCCGTTTGTTCTCCAATTCAACAAAAAAGAAACCAAAGGATGGACTTCCCACGAATCCAATTCAAAATGTTACTACAAACTCGCGCGTCTTTCGAAGGTTCCCACTTTTTTGAGGAGACAGGCGATTTTCGTCGGCAACGGTCCACCCACACTTCAAATCTTAATCATTAACCTGATTTAGAACACGAAATAAATTGATATTATTATACTGTCCTTTTGTATGTACACGTTTGCACCCAGCAACAGTACACGGCATTTTAACACGTACCATAAAACGTAATCCTACATAGACAATGCAGACTTAATGCGGAGCCGCTAATCGCTTTGTACCAATGACGTCACAGGTCTCGTGACACTTACCTGTCTTCAAAAGGGGCGAAACTCGGAGCGTGTGCGCTATGACGTATAATTGGCTAATAGATAAAACGGGACAACCAATAAGTGTAATATTTGAACAGATCGTATATTATATACATATATTTCAAAATGCATGCTTAAAAGACACGCTATATTTCACTTTTAAGATTACTCAAGTAATGTGGCCTCTATCGTGTAAACAAGCTAGAAGTTGATAACAGACGACAGACGACGGACTAGGAGTGGTCACAATAGCTCACCCTTGAGCACGCACCTTGAGCTAAAAATCAAGGGCCATTTAATTTACTCTGGTGTAACTGTCCGCTATGGCTGGTTTTCAAACTTGTCTGAGCTTTCATAGGTATCAACAATCTAGCCAAGTTTGGAAAAGATCAGATAAACAAAAGGCCCAAGAGGGCCTGTATCGCTGTACTGACTGTAGAAATTTGGTGGAATACAAGTGAAAAATAAGGCTTCCTAGCTCTAAATATGATGTTGCATCGGTCAACTGATGATCTTTGCAAAGCTGAAAAATGTGTCAAACAAGCATAAAATTTCGTAACAAAATGAGATCACGCAGACGATGGCTTGTCATCGTAAATTCCCCCGCCCGTCTTAAAGTGTTCAGGCCCAGTAAGTGTATATATGGTTATAGCCTAGGGTGGGGATCTCAACAGTTTCCAAGTTATGAGCCAGGGGATATGTCACCAGGGGTGGATGCTGGTTGGATGGCTGTATCTGTCTGTTCATGCCCATTAAGTTTATATATGGCTTTAGGGTGCGGATCTCAACATTTTCCAAGTTTCGACCTAGGGGTTATGTCGTCAGAGCCGATGCTAGTTGGATGGTTGTATCCGTCTGTTCATGTCCATTAAGTGTATATATTGTTGTAGTGTGGAGATCTCAATGGTTTGCAAGTTATGACCCAGTGGACAGAATGTGGGGACGATGCTGGTTGTATGATTGTATCCGTCTGTTCATGCCCAGTAAGTTCATATATATATGGTTATATGGTGGGGATCTTAATGGTTTCCAAGTTAGGACCCAGGACACTACCCCTAGGGCAAGGAGGTGCAATGTCAAAATCAGTTTTAAAGGTTATGTATTTAATTTTATTGGAAAAGTGACCCCCACCATCTGGCCCCACACCCTGGATCGAAATCCAATTAATAATGAAGGCCCTATTGTGTTCACAAGGCAAAAGTTAATAAGGCTATGCATTATATTCTGACTTCATTTTATATGAATTGCGCTATTTCTCTAAATAAATGCTTATTAAAAATAAAACAAACACCTTTTTGCAGTTTTTCTTGTATTTTCCTGGTAATAATTACATTTAAATACATTTATATTTGGTTTAAACAAACATGCAAGCAAATAAGAACATACTGAGAAAGGGTAATAGTTTTTTTATTACATAAGTAGCACTGTTTCAGGGAACGAAATGGGCGCTCGCCCGCTCGCAAATGCAAGCTGGACGAGGTACGGGCGAGTACACAAACAGGTGCACTAGTCCGTATTTGCGAGTGCTTTAATCTGCTGTAGTCTACCCAACATCGTCAAATACAAACCTTGCATACATACAACAAAAGGACAAAAGCGTCTGAAAATGCATTTCGTTCACTGAGATGTTTAAAAGGTGACAGAAAATAATAAATTTGGGAGACACGGCTCTCGTACTCGACTAGAAAACAGTCTAGGAAGTGATCACTTGTGATTGGCAGGAAACGCTGGCTGTGAACCAATCGCTACGCATCTTATAAATGACGGCAAATCAAAATGGCGGCGCCCATTTGTTTTCATAGGTATGTGTGAGGTCAAAAGCTTAGCATGTAAGAGATTTTTACTTTCTCGTGTCTAAATGCAAATAAAAGACAATGTAGGACGATTTTGAACCTTACTGAGGTAACCTCTGCGTGTTTTAGTATGTTTTATCAGAGAAAATAAAATAGTCGATTTACACCAGTGGTCGCTAGTGACAAATTAACGCGACACGTGTTTTTGAATGTCACATTTTCGTCGGTCACTCCCTAGACTGTTTTCTAGTCAAGTAGATAATATACACGAATGGTGAATTGTATAATAGAACGGCTTTATATATGTTAGAATGATTTTTGTTCTGATCTTATGGATATTTATTATTCGGATCAGTACGGACCAGTACTGACTGACATGGACCAGTACCCCTTAAGGTCCACTGGTCCGTAAAAACCAGTACTACCTCGCATCCCATTTTGATCCCCGTGTTTCGGACCATGCACAAATTTGAATAGATGATTTCTCGAACCCATCCTTTTCTCGAACAAATTCTTATGGTCCCTGTGACTTTGAGTTACTGAAGTATGACTAGTAATTTCTACATTGCTGAATTGCTAAGGGTAATGCTAGCATGCAGAGGCAAATGTAAGGTAGAATGACTTATGCACACAACATGCTTTCTGATCCTGCTAAACATTTTGTGTAGTTCAATGAAATTTGATTATGTGATTTTCGAGCTATGGCAAAGACACAATTTGATGCACTCGATCTTTGACCTCAAAGTGTGACCTTGAAATTTGAGGTACAGACCTGAGTCTTGCAAATGACTCACTGTCTCATTATACTTAATGTTTGTGTAACATTTCATCAAATTTCATTCAGTAATTTCTGTTATGGCCGAGTCCAAAGGCCAAATGAGATTTTGACTCATTTGACCTTTGACCTCCAAATATGACCTTGACCCCATTCTTGCACGTGACACACCTTCTCATTGTGATTTCTATTTGTGTCAAGTTTCATGAAATTCACTTCAGTACTTTCAAAGTGATGACTAAGACATGCATTTTACTCATTTGACCTTTCACCTCCAAGTGTGACCATGACCTTTGTGGTATGTATTTGTTTTTTTGTGTATGACACATCTTCTCATTGTGATTAACATTTGTGTAAAGCTTCATGAAATTCTCTTTAATACGTTCAAAGTTATGGCCGAGACATGATTGTTTCAGGCGGACAAATGGACAAATGAAGTAACAGACGGCACTGCGATTACTATATTATGCCCCCTCCCCTTGCAGGCAAAGTAAGTAGAGGTGCTAAGTTTAATGCTTGATAAATACTTAAAGATTGCCATGTGACCCTTTAATTACTCACCTTTAGTTAATCTGTACATATCTTTGACTGTTTCGGTTGCCATAGTTTTCAACGGGTCACCACTGAGGCCGCCTATTTCTCCTTTGTGTTTACCCTGTAGGCTATTTGGACGGCAAACTGTTGTGTTACTGACTACTAATCCATCTACTCGACCCTGACAATGATAGACAAGCCCTTGAACGAATCCACTAGAATCAATGAATCAGTCATTTGAAAGAATATTGCTATAATCAAAGCCTTGCATGAGTACATGACCCTGAGTAAATAGTTTTAATAGTTTTGACATTAGTACAGATAGCAAGGAATTTTGCTTTTGTTCTAATCCTTTTATATGCTTTGTACAATTACACAATTATGCTGTAACAGTGTTCATTCTAGGATGGAATGTTAGTGGGCCATTGGTCCCATTTGAGTAAAACTAGAACTGTCGTTAAAGGCGGACAAATATACCCGCCGCCTCTGCCCCTTTGATCCCTGCATTCACTAGAACTGAATCATCAGAAATACATAATAAGAGGTCAATGACCTTGAAGCTCTACTGACAGATTTTTATAGCTAGATCTGCATTCCCATGAAGTTTCATGAAAATCTGTCAAGTAGTTTAAGGGTAGTCGCTACAAGTTTTTACTATATAACTCTATGTAAACAAAGATGGCCACTGGCAGCCATGTTTTATTTCCGGCCGACCTGAAATTTCGCCAGGATCAAATAGACATCAAGAGCAACATTTCTGCTACAAACTTGTAGTGCGGACAAGAAATTTAAAGTAACAAGAAATCCGCGGATTCACATATCTCGCCTAACGGGGGCGGGACTTAAAAATAAAAGATAAATGATGCTTAAATGAAAGTTTGTAAACATTTAAATAACTAACAAGAGGTCAATGACCTTGAAGCTCTACTGATAGGTTTTTGATAGCCAGATCAACATTCCTGTGAAGTTCATGAAAATCTGTCAAGTAGTTTCAGAGAAGTAGTCGCTACAAGTTTTTACTATATAACTCTATGTAAACAAAGATGGCCATGGCAGCCATGTTTAATGTCGATTCAAAATATAATTTTCGACAGGGACCAACAGCATGTCATGCTGATCATTTTAGAAAAGTTCCATATCAAATATCATTTAGTTTTCAAGAAGTAGTCGCTATAAATTTGTTTTTTAAAAATCTATTCTTAGCTGTGGTGGCCATCTTGAATTTCCAGGATCAACTAGATATCAAGAGCAACATTCCTGTTAAGTTTCATGAAAATCCACCTAGTAGTTTCATAGAAATAGTCACCACAAGTTTTTCCTATATCTCTATGAAAACAAAGATGGCCACTGGCGGCCATGTTTGACATCCAATCAACATGAACTTTGGTTAGGACCACCTACATGTCATGCATGTATACTTCTTTGGTAAAAGTTCCAAATCAATATCTCTTATGGGCCATAACTCTGGTGTTACTGGTCCCATCTGGCACAATATCGAACTCGTCCGAGATCTTATGGTCATAGGTTACATTGCACCATTGATTTTCCTTCTTTGTTTTATATAGGACGAATGTATATCAAGAGATAAAAAATGCGAATTTTTCTCCGCAGAAAATTTTAAAACACATATCAATCAAACGATTGAGCGTCCGCCAATATAAAAATGCAATAAAAACAGGGGGTCATGTATCATGTAAGAACAAGCCAATCTGTTGAATGACGTCACGTTTTATTTTGACACGTCACAGATAGATTTACCCCATTTCTACTTTCGCTTTACTGTCTATGTCAATTATAATTAAATATCTCAAACAAACACTAATCAATGTTCACAATACATCATTTGGCTGAATTATAGGTAATAATCACAAAAAGCAATCAAAAGTGTGCATTTTTTATCACTAGTAAGGCAGGGAAACGTTTTTTATTAGGCACTATTTCACTATACACCACGGAAGCACAAACGCAATGGTGCAATGTAACCTCATATACAATCTGTGAAAGTTTGGTTAAGATTACTCAAGACATGTGGCTTCTATCGTGTAAACAAGATGAAAACAGCATTTTTTGCTAATTGAGAGGCCTGGTGTTATTGGTCCGATCTGGCCCATAATCAAACTCGTCCGAGATCTTATGGTATGTACAATCTGTGCAAGTTTGGTTAAGATTGCTCAAGAAAGGTGGCCTCTAATGTGTAAACAAGCTAACAGTTTACGACAGACAACGGAAGACAGACGATGGACGCCGGACGTCGGACGAAGAGTGGTCACAATAGTTCACCCTTAAGCACTTCGTGCTCAGGTGAGCTAAAAATGGGTGGGGGGTTTATTTTAACATTCTAAACAAATATGGTAAAGATCACATAAAAAATGAAGTAACTACAGATTAAACAAAGGAAAATACAATGTAGCATTTTTCAAATCAAGGGCCATAACTCTGTCATTACTAACAACATCTAGCTGGTTTTCGAACTTGTCCGAGATTTCATTGATATACTGCGCTTTGCACAACTAGACATCATACCGAGGCTTCCAGCCAAATTTTGTAGAAATCCAACAAGCCGTTTAGGGGGAGTAGCGCCAACAAGAAATTTAAAGTAACAAGAGGTCAATGACCTGGAAGCTCTACTGATAGATTTTTGATAGCTGATCAACATTCCTGGGAAGTTTCATGAAAATCTGTCAAGTAGTTTCAGAGGAGTAGTCGCTACAAATTTTATTATATAACTCTATGTAAACAAAGATGGCTGTGGCAGCCGAAAATTGTTTAATGTCGAATCAAAATAATTTTCAACAGGAACCAACACCATATCATGCTGACCATTTAGAAAAAGTCCCATATCAAATATTACTTATAGTTTTCAGGAAGTAGTCGCTACAATTTTTTTTTTAAATCTATTTTTAGCCTTGGCGGCCATCTTGAATTTCCGGCTGGCCTGAAATTTTGCTAGGATCAACTAGACATCAAGAGCAACATTCCTGTGGTGAAGTTTCATGACAATCTGTCAGGTAGTTTCAGAGGAGTAGTCGCTACAAGTTTTTATTATATAACTCTATGTAAAGAAAGATGGCCGCTGGCGGCGATGTTTAATGTCGAATCAAAATAATTTTCGACAAGGATCAACATCATGTCATACTGATCATTTTAGAAAAAGACCCATATCAATATCGCTTATAGTTTTCAAGAAGTAGTCGCTACAATCTTGTTTTTTGAAAATCTATTTTTAGCCGAGGCAGCCATCTTGAATTTCCGGCCGACCTGTAATTTTGCTAGGATCAATAAGACATCAGGAGCAACATTCCTTTGAAGTTTCATAAAAATGTGTCAAGTAGTTTCAGAGGAGTAGTCGCTACAAATTTTTACTATATATCTATGTAAACAAAGATGGCTACTGGTGACTGGTGGCCATGTTTAATGTCGAATCAAAATAATTGTTAACAAGGATCAACATCATGTCATGCTGATCATTTTAGAAAAAGTCCCATATCAATATCACTTATAGTTTTCAAGAAGTAGTAGCTACAAACTTGTTTTTTAAAAATCTATTTTTAGCCGTGGCAGCCATCTTGAATTTCCGGCCAACCTGAATTTTTGCTTGGATCAACTAGACATCAAGAGTAACACTCCTGTCAAGTGTAAACATGTAACCAAAGATGGCCGCTCATGGCCATGTTTGACCTCCAATCAAAATGAACTTTGGTTAGGACCAACTACATGTCATGCCAGTCATTTTGGTAAAAGTTCCAAATCAATATCTCTTATGGTTTTTTAGAAGTAGTTGCCACAAAATCACATTTTTAAAATCTATTTTTAGCTGTGGCAGCCATCTTGAATTTCCGGCCAACCTGACTTTTCTAGGATCAACTAGACATCAAGAGCGACATTCATGTGAAGTTTCATGAAAATCCATCAAGTAGTTTCAGAGGAGTAGTCACCACAAGTCTTTCCTATATAACTCTATGTAAACAAAGATGGCCACTGGCAGCTATGTTTGACATGCAATCAAAATGAACTCTGGTTAGGATCAACTACATGTCGTGCCAGTCATTTTGGTAAAGGCTTCAAATTAATATCGCTTATGGTTTTTGAGAAGTAGTCGCCACAAAATCGCATTTTTAAAATCTATTTTTAACCATGGCGCCCATCTTGAATTTTTCGGCCGACTTGAATTTTTGCTAGAATCAACTAGACATCAAGAGCAACATTCCTGTGAAGTTTCATAAAATCCGTCAAGTAGTTTCAGAGGAGTAGTCGCCACAAGAAAAAGTTTACGGACGGACAGATGGACGGACGGACGACGCACCACGGCATAAAAATGTTGAAGGGCCAAACTCCGTCATAAATCAGCGAACTGGAACAAAAGAACTAGACATTTTACCGATGCTTCCTGCCAAGTTTTGTCGACAAGGCATTTAGGAAAAAGTTGAAGGTAAAATCTAGTTATCTGCCCTTTGCTTGGAGGGTCAATGTCACTTCCACATTTGCTTTGTCACGTTGGGATGTACCACTCAAGATACAACTAACTATAAGCATAGTTTTAAAGGTCTAGTGCATACAGTTTGTGAAAAAGTGACCTAAACGCAAAAGTTGAATCTAAAAATTATTAAGTTATCTGCACTTTGCTTGGAGGGTCAAGGTAACTTCCACATTTGCTTTGTCACATTGCGATGTACCACCCAAGATACAACTATAAGGAAAGTTTGAAAGGTCTAGTGTATACAGTTTGTGAGAAAATGACCTAAACGCAAAAACCTTGAATGTTGCCGCCGCCGGAAAAGCAACACCTATGTCTCTTTTTTTCTTTGAAAAGGCGAGACAATAAAACCCGGGCGGGACAGATTTGACCCCAGGGTCATCATTTGAACAAAATTGGTAGAGGACCGAGGACCATAAATTTAAGTAAGTGCAAACGATTAAACCTCTGGCTGTTGCAGTTTCAGAGAAGACTTTTTTTTTAAAGTTTTTTTTAAGTGGTTTCAGACAAGAACATTTTTTCACAGATTTTCCTTTATAACTTTAAATAAAACCTAGGGTGGGGCCAAATTTGACTTTAGGGTCATCATTTGAACAAAACTGGTAGAGAAACATTAGCTTATGGTAAATGCAAAATATTAAACCTTTGGCTCTTGTACTTTCAGAGAAGAAGAATTTTTTAAAGTTTTTCCCTTTATAAGTCTATGTAAAACTTTGAAGTCAAACAAAGGGCCATAATTCTGTATTAAATCAGGCAATCAATGATCGGTGATGTACAGGGACATAAGGTCATCAGTTGTATATGATGTTTGGGAATAATCCATTTAAAAGTGTTGGAGATATGCAAGTATAAAGAGAGTGTTACATGACGCGATGGGACAAAATGTGGTTATGGGACGTGACGGGACATTGAGGACAAGGTGATTCCTATATAGCCCCCATTTCACTTTGTGAAAGCGGGGGTATAATAAAGATAAAGCAGGGTCAGCACCTATAAATAGGGTCGGTCATCTAAGCAGACATCATTTAGGGTGCTACTACAAAATAGTTTCCTACCGGTTTCCTCAACATGACTTCTGCAATATCTTTTTTATCTTTATCAGTTAGATCTGGAGCTATTTTCACAAGTAATGGGGGCTTCCTTGGTGCATTTAAACTATTCCTTTTTTCGGAAACCTGGAAAATAATGTACATTTTTATTACATTTCTATAGTACTGAGAAAAATGAAGATTTTTCAACAAAACCATGAATTACCTTTGTAAATATTTTTAAACTAACTGATGTGAAAAATTACTTCAGGCTTTCAGGCACATTGATGTTATGTGCTCAGTCTAATGGTTTTGCCTTCACCATTTTCACATGAAATTTACGTAATATTTAAACACGAAACCTTCATGCCTCTTTAAAACAAAATATTCTGACATTCAAGAACAAGTGTTTTTTGTCTTTTACTTATTTGCTGATGAGATTTTTTGAGAAAACTGTTATAGAAAATGGACTGGAGGCAATCTGGAAGAGTATTAACTGTCATTGGTGCCAGTAAAATACTAGAGAAAACCCGCATAATGTACTTCAGTGCACATCTGTTAAATAAGTTTGGCTATTGCCGCCTCTTTAAGTAATAGCCAGTTTTATTTTCGTGGACGATCGCGGTAGCTGTTATGCTTGGGGTAAAACTGATTAGTACGAATAATAGGAAATATTCGAGTGCGCATGCGCGACAGGGATTATACTTCCTTTTCCTGTATCGGCAAAAGTTAAATCGTTCCCTCCCACCTCACCCTTTACATGAGCGTATTCATAGATACTTTATGTTGGTTACCTGTTAAAGAGGTTTCATCATTTTATGATATAATCATTATGAACTTTTGTGCCAAATTAATAAGATTGCATAATATTTTAATTGTATGACATGATGTTAATGTATATTCTAGTCGAATTAAAGTCTAGCGTAGGCATTACATTTTGTGCCATAATTACTAAAACTGCATAATGTGTTAATTGTATGACAATGTATATTCTAGTCAAATAAAGGTCTAGTTTGAATGGAATGTTACCTCATAAGAGTGCAGAGGCAATGTATGGAAACATGTAAATGACAACGAAAATGAATATAACATATTTAAATTGCTTATTAGTCGATTATGTATGGATTTAACTTGTTTAAACAAAGACACTGCGAGTCACTTTCCAATTTCAGCTCGTATAAATGATACAAACTTCGATCGAGTGACGTAAGGAGCCTAAACTACGATGCAGATAGTAGAAAAAAGGCCGGAAAAACTCTACAAAACTTGAGGGCCTTTTTTAGAAGATTCGATGGAAGGAAACGTTATAGTGACATTGTGAATTAGTATTTAAGGTATAGCCAGAGAAGGCCCCGTGACTATGTGCCGTGATGTTTAACATTAATGTCCCCCGTCCACTACAGCCCCGATGCTTTGCGGAAGGGTTGCCGATAAAATTTTACTTGTTTCGGGAACCTTTCGGGATCATTTATCAAAATTATGGGCGGAGCTTTGCCGTCGGACTCGTTCGGCATGTTCGGCATGTATTCGTGGAGTGGCATACGAAAGATTGCCGTACAAACGCCGAAACCTATCCGAAGTAGCCGAACGCAGCCCCGAAGAATGCCGAATGTTCCGGAATTGACTCCCGATTGTTTCCCGATCGTGCGGAAAGGTTGCGGTAACATTGCAGAACATGCTGAATAGTTGCCGAACTACTGCCGATAGAATGCTGAAATGTTGCCGATTGGAAGTCAAGGTATATAAACGATGCCGAACTACTATTTTGTTATCAGTTGCTAGTTGGACACCATGGATGCTAGAGGCCTTCACCTTGCTCTTCAGTATCAAATACAAGCTGAAACGGATGCTGGTGTTGGCAGATAGGGTTTACCCCTTCATCCGAACTTGAGCGATCAGGGGCTGGCGGACTGGTGTATTTCATGCCTAATCTCTTCTTGGGTAGCTTGCTCTTACCTCGCACCATGACTATATATATGTGCGTGTTAAATTTACAACAAAAAAAAGTCGATGTTGTCACTTCGAAAACTATCAGGAAACTGATGACAAACTGCTTCTGCAGGGCTACTCGGGGTGGTTAAACGATTACAAAGCCTCGCAGAAGGCTTTCCGAAGATGCCGAGTTAATGACGACGGGTTCCCGAACGTCCAGAAGGGTTGCGGATGGTTTGCCGATGATCCCGAAGCCGTCCCGAATAAAACATTCGGCGTCCAAATTTTAAAACTTTTAAAATTTGGATGCCGAATGTTTTTCGATCCCGAAGTGCCAAGAATCATGAAGAATGTTTCCAGAAGTGCTGAGGAATGACACAGAACGGTTACAGAACGGTTACAGAACATCGCGAAGACTTGACGAAACATCCCGATTTTCCGAATTCCACATTCGGGAACCCTTCGGGATACAAGTGGACGGGGGGTATTAACAAAGCATAAAATAAAGTACATTTGCAACAGTAGGTGTGTACTTAATGGTCATAATTCGAAGTGGAGTGAACATCTTGACTTAATGCGGTCAAGCAGACAGTACTGAACAATTAACGAACGAGTGCGTAATGACACAATCAATTTTAATTTTATCTTGAAGAGTTACAGTTGCAGCAGTTTTGTTTTAATCCATTTAAATAGCCTAACACATCTGCATTATTTCTAACCATGGGTACTTCCCTGTGAAGATCATCCTCGGCAGGACAGTGTGCAATAGCAAGATGGTTTTATATAAGGACGCATACTTGGCGTAATTCTACCGGACATAGGTTCGGAGTGTCTCATCAGTAATGTGTTAAATAGATTATCTCCCTTGGTCATGGCTTCACTGGGTTACACTGGTGATCATCCGGCTTCGGACAGTATCCTTGTGACACATTTATCTAGTAAGTCTGGTCGTACAACTGGATTATCTCCCTTGAGCAATGGCTTTATCAACGGTGATCATCCTGGTCCTGGAGGGTGTCCGGTCTATCGCCATTATAATTCATAGACAGTATTCTCGATTTAACAATTTCAAAACTAGAAATTGGTATTGTCCATTGGACAAAAACATATGGCTCCCCCACTTGCCCGAACAGACATAATTGACGACTCTAGGTCCAACCGTTCTCATTGATCTGAGATCGTTTTGATATTCAATATCCCTGTGACTTTATCTACTATCTGTATCAGTAAGGCCACATAAAAAAATATTTGTGGTTCAGGTAACCCGACCGACACTGTTTTAAGGGGCCGACCCTAAAACTTTTTATGCAAAAATTTAAAAAAAAAAAAAAAGAAAAAAAAAGAAATTAAACAATTAAAAAAACAACAAAAAAAATTATTTTTTTTGTTGATAATGCTTCAAAAATCGAACTCAAGGTATAGTAATTTAACATATTAAATTCATTATCAGAATTGAATTCATTACTGAGAAAAAAAAAAAAAAGCCTACCTAACTACCCTATTCTTTTTTGCCAGTGTTACCTGAACCACACATATTATTTTGTTTGGCCTAATATCTACTGGTCATGACCAACCATCCTTCCAAGTTTAAGGACCCTAGGTCCAACCATTCTCCAGTTATTGATCGGACATTGTCTAGTTATTGATCGGGGATCGTTTTGATAGTCAAGGTCACCGCGACCTTGACCTTTGACCTAGTGACCCCAAAATCAATACGAGTCATCTACTGGTCATGACCAACCATCCTTCCAAGTTTGAGGACCCTAGTTCCAACCATTGTGTAGTTATTGATCGGACATCGTTTTGATAGTCACAGTCACTGCAACCTTGACCTCTGACCTAGTGACCCCAAAATGAATAGGGGTCATCTACTGGTCATGACCAACCATCCTTCCAAGTTTGAGGACCCTGGGTCCAACCATTGTCTAGTTATTGATTGGACATCGTTTTGATAGTGAAGATCACCACGACCTTGACCACTGACCTAGTGACCCCAAAATCAATAGGGGTCATCTACTGGTCATGACCAACCACCCTTCCAAGTTTGAGGACCCTATGTCCAACCATTCTCTAGTTATTTATCGGACATCGTTTGATAGTCAATGTCACCACGACCTTGACCTTTGACCTAGTGACCACAAAATCGATAGTGGTCATCTACTTGTCATGACGAACCATCCTTCCAAGTTTGAGGACCCTAGGTCCAACGATTCTCTAGTTATTGATCGGACATCGTGACACAGACAGACAGACATACAGACAGACAGACAGAAAGCAAAAAATCAATATGGCTCCCATACCACACTTTGTGTGGGGAAGCCATAATTATATGGCATAATTAGAGATTAGGGTGTTGCCCGTATCTACATAACCCGTGTACCCTCTAATTTTTTGGAGCTTAAAATATAAAAGACAAACACGTAAAGTTGTATACATGTATTAACATTTGTAAAGAGCAAGAATTACATGTTTTAGCATTTATAATGAGCAAGAGCAAGTTTACCAGGTGGCATCAATCACAAAGCGATGTGAGATATGATTGCAATAACAATCTATGGCAGAGAATAAGGGATGAGACGCTCCGACCTTGGGTACGACAATATAAAGCTGCTGTGGCCATATTTTCCACATATATTATATGCATTTGAATGCAACATACAAGTGAAATGCATTGAAAATGATATATTTAACAAGACTGGTGTTGTTCATATTTATCCCTATTTAATAATATTTATTCTGGAGAGTGCATCATACAATAAGATGCATATTAAGTTTGGTTGAATTATTATTTAATAAAAGAAAATGTTTTGACTGGAAAACAAATTGACACAGTGTATCTTTCTTGTTTAATCATCAATCTTAATTTATTTCATACTGTTTGCAGGAGTAAATATTATTAAATGAAACCAAGAAACAAAAATGTATAGTCTTAAAACATAATATGAATTAAAATCAATGGTTTATGCATCCAAAATCATGATATGCGGTACCTAATCTGGGAGAGACTGGGAAGTATAATGAACATGTAGTACCTTATCTGGGAGAGACTGGCAAGTACAATGAACATGTAGTACCTTATCTGGGAGAGACTGGCAAGTACAATGAACATGGAGTACCTTATCTGGGAGAGACTCACAAAGTATAATGAACATGACATACCTTGTCTGGGAGAAACTTGCAAGTATAATGAAAATGTGGTACATTATCTGGGAGAGACTGACAAGTATAATGAACATGTGGTACCTTATCTGGGAGAGACTGACAAGTATAATGAACATGTAGTACCTTATCTGGGAGAGATTGACATGTGTTAGCTTATCTGAGAGAGACTGACAAGTATAATAAACATGTAGCAACTTATCTGGGAGAGACTGACAAGTACAATGAACATGTGGTACCGTATTTGGAGAGACTGACAAGTATAATGAACACATAGTACCTTATCAAGGAGAGCTTGTTTGTTTGTTTGTTTGTTTGAATGGTGTTTTACGTCATTTTAAGTACATTTGAGGCAGTTTTCATGGGCAGAACCAGTACTGTATACCTCCCACCATTCGTAAGAATCAACACTTTCTCACTTACAAGTTGAGCTCCTAGTGGGATTTGAACCCGCAGCGGTGAGAGGCGAAAAAGTTTACAATGCAACCCCTTGATAAAAGAGGCGCTTTATCTGGGAGATACTGACAAGTATAATGAACATGTAGTACCTTATCTGGGAGAGACTGACAAGTATAATGAACATGTTGTATCTTATCTGGGAGAGACTGACAAGTATAATGAACATGTAGTACCTTATCTGGTAGATACTGACAAGTATAATGAACATGTTGTACCTTATCTGGGAGAGACTGACAAGTATAATGAACATGTTGTATCTTATCTGGGAGATACTGACAAGTAAAATGAACATGTAGTACCTTATCTGGGAGAGACTGACAAGTATAATGAACATGTTGTATCTTATCTGGGAGAGACTGGCAAGTATAATGAACATGTAGTACATTCTCTGAGCGAGACTGACAAGTACAACGAACAAGACAAGTATAATGAACATGTTGTATCTTATCTGGGAGAGACTGGCAAGTATAATGAACACAGGCCTTGACACTAACGGGGTCCAGGGATCCCGAGGACACCAAATTTTGGGGAGGGACACCAACTTTGCCAAGTTTGGTATTCCGACGGGATTCTCGATTTCTGAGAGTGGAAATATTAAAATCTGCCTCAAAAATTGTTCAATTAAACTGAAGTTGCATTGTTTATTAATACATTTTCTTCTAAATGTGGAAACCCAGGGTGGAGCATGCCGGACTACTCTAAATTCTCATCAATTGAGGCAAAATTCCCAATGGTTTACATTTTGGACATAAGGTGACGTGACTGTCGTAAGCGCTATCTGGTGGGATTCAATGCTGTGTATGCACACGCCTTATCCAATGAGGTAAGGTATAGCTAAAGAACTGGCCAATAGCAAAGTATGTTACATTCAAAGTAACCCATGTTAAAATTGTGACTTGACCGATACTGCTTTCAAACTCTTTTTCAAGGCATTCAAAGCACATTATAGCATAAACAAAAGTTCATAGATGATGCTTAATGTAGTTATTTTGATCGAATATTGACTTGCCATTTATATGCTACATGTAATAAATGAAAGCTCTGTGCCTTGTGGTTTCAGAGAAGAAGATTTTTTTAAAGTTTTTTCCTATATAAGTTTATGAAAAACATGCAAAATCTCAATATACAAACTTTGGATTCTCAGGGTACGGTCAATTTTTGACCCCGGGGATTTCATTTGAAAAAACTTGCGTTGGCGATCATTTTAAAAGAAAAACTGTCGAAATCTGTCCAGCAGTTCTTGAGACAAAGATTTTTTTAAAGTTTTGACCATATATGGTAATGGTGGCCATTTTAGTTGTCGCGCTGACCTAATTTTAACAAAAATAATTGTCACCGAGGCGGACAAATACCCCCTACTGGCCACTTCCTATAAGATATATAGACGTATATTATAGAGAAAAAGCCGGGACAAGAATTTTCTATTTGACTACCAAGTATTATTAGGAGACACTACACATTAGACATTGGAAAATAGAGATAGAGCAAAAGCTATGTAGGGCAACAAATACTTAACAGGAGTCGGCTCTTTCCCTGACTGCCTGAAGAACTTGTGTTTTGGATTTTAAACATTGTGAAATTATTATAACACGAATACCTATCATTAATAACTGTTTTCTCATATGGATTTTGTGCTGATTCTAAGTTAGTATGCTGGTGAATAAACTGGTGTAATCATGAACTGCTGCTGTGATTTGAGCTTAATTCCCCTAAGCTTAGAACGACTATATTCATCCATTGCCTACACATGGATGAGTGGTCCCTGCGCCCTGGGATCGTGTGGGGACAGTGACAAAGTTGGATTCGTGGGACGGGACTTGGGTGAACGCATTATTAACATCACAAATGGTTACGCTAATGAGATTCTCATACTCCCACGTTCGACAACTTAGATCACCAAACGTCCCCCACGCCCATTACGACCACTCAGCGGCGACATATATATATATTAGAAATACAAAGGGCCATAACTCAGTGGAAAATTATCGAACCGGAACGTCATGATAATATGCGCATGTCCTCTTAATATTGATACTTCCTAGCAAGTTTCGCGAAATTCTTAGAAGGAGTTACTGAGAAATAGTCTGGACAGGATTGCGTCTACGGACAGATATTAGAACTATAAAGGGCCATAACTCAGTGGAAAATTATTGAACCGGAACATCATGACAGTATGCACATCTCCACTTAATATTGATACTTCTTAGCAAGTTTTGCTAAATTCTAACAAGAAGTTTTAGTGAAATAGCCCGAACAAGGATTTTGTTTTTTATATATATATATATATATATATATTAGAAATACAAAGGGCCATAACTCAGTTGAAAATTATCGAACTGGAACGTCATGATAATATGCGCATGTCCACTTGATATTGATACTTCCTATCAAGTTTCGCGAAATTCTAAAAAGGAGTTGTTGAGAAATAGTCCGGACAAGAACTGCGTCTAAGGACAGATATTAGAACTACAAAGGGCCATAACTCAATGGAAAATTATCGAACCGGAACGTCATCATAGTATGTGCATGTCCAGTCGATATTGATACTTTCTAGCAAGTTTCGCGAAATTCTAAGAAGGAGTTATTGAGAAATAGACGGACAGACGGACGGACAAGGTGATTCCAGCATTATACCCCCCACTTTCTCTCATTGCCCTCTATCATTGTGTGAAGTTTCATTGTAGTCCCATCGGTAGTTTTTAAGTTATGCTCTGGTCAAAAGTGTGACGGACGGACGGAATGATGGAAAATTTCGGGGAGCACAATAGCGAAGATGTTGTGGTATCTAACCTGGGAAAGACTGGCAAGTACACTGAACATGTAGTACCTTATTGGTAGAGTCTGGCAAGTATAATAAACATGTAGTACCTTATCTGGGATAGAGTGACAATTATAATGAGCATGTGGTACCTTATCTGGGAGAGACTGACATTTATAATGAACATGTGGTACCTTATCTGGAAAAGACTGGCAAGTATAATGAACATGTGCAACCTTATCTGGGAAAGACTACGAAGTACAATGAACATGTGGTACCTTGTCTGGGAGAGATTGACAAGTATAATGATTATGTAGTACCTTATCTGGGAGAGACTGAGAAGTATAATGAGCATGTGGTACATTATCATCTGGGAGAGACTGACATGTATAATGAACATGTAGTACCTTTTCCAGGAGAGACTGACAAGTATAATGAACATGTGGTACCTTATCTGGGAGAGATTGACAAGTATAATGAACATGTAGTACCTTATCTGGGAGAGACTGACAAGTATAATGAACATGTGGTACCTTATCTGGGAGAGATTGACAAGTACAATGAACATGTATTATCTTATCTGGGAGAGACTGACAAGTATAATGAACATGTATTACCTTATCTGGGAGAGACTGACAAGTAAAATGAACATGTTATACCTTATCTGAGAGACTGACAAATATAATGAACACGTAGTACCTTATCTGGGAGAGACTGGCAAGTATAGAACATGTAATATAGTACCTTATCCACTAATTCTTCTAACTGTTTTTTTCCTTGTAAATTTCTGAGGTCAGGTGTATTTGGACTGGAGACGTTGATGACCAGATAGTCAGCTAGGGGACCAAATTTCTCCACTCCTTGTACGTAATCCTCTGCAAGCAAGTCAGATGTCTTGTTCTTACCTAGGTTGACACCTATGATGCCCGGGCTGTTTGCTGAAGACACAAAAATATCAGCAGAACTGATGGATGCTCCCCGAAATGAATGAATGCTTGAATGAAGTTTTATCACAGGCTTTTCCAAACAAGACCTCGGTCTGAGGGTGTCTCGCCCACCGCGGCATACGGCATATATGAAATATTTATTAAATTTGTGCATAAATGATGTCCACCAAAGACAACACTTCATATGACCAAGTATCAAACAAATAAAAGAGAGGTAATCATAAATAGTTTAAGATACTGAGATTAAGTGGTTTAACCAGGGTGTAGTTTTGGAAAAATAACGCAAAATATGACTTTGACCTTGGTATTTTTTGTTGTCCAGCAATGTCCACTAATGCCAACAATACATATGACCAAGTATCAAAGACATAAAGTGAGACAATCACATAAAGTTAACGGAGGTTAAGTTACCTAACCAAGGTTAAGTTTGGGGAAAATAAGGCAAAATATGACCCTGACCTTGGTAATTTTTGTCGTTCAGTGATGTTCATCAATGCCAACAATACATATGACCAAGCATCAAACAAAGAAATTAAAGTTATCTGAAAAAGTTAACTGAGGTTAACTTACCTAACCAAACTGATGTTTAGGGTAAATAATGCAAAACATTACCTTAGTATTTTTTGTCATTCAGCAATGTCCACCAATGACCAATATCAAAGACATAAAGTGAGGCAATCACATAAAGTTAACTGAGGTTAATTTACCTAACCAAGGTTAAGTTACCTAACTAAGGTTAAGTTTGGGAAAAATAATGCAAAATATGACCTTGACCTTGGTCACTTTTTGTCGTCCAGTGATGTCCACCAATGCCAACAATACATATGACCAAGTATCAAAGACATAAAGTGAGACAATCACATAAAGTTAACTGAGGTTAAGTTACCTAACTAAGTAAGGTTAAGTTTGGGGAAAATAATGCAAAATATGACCTTGACCTTGGTCACTTTTTGTCGTCCAGTGATGTTCACCAATGCCAACAATACATATGACCAAGTATCAAAGACATAAAGTGAGACAATCACATAAAGTTAACTGAGGTTAAGTTACCTAACCAAGGTTAAGTTTTGGGAAAATAACGCAAAACTTGACCTTGACTTTAGTAATTTTTGTCGTCCAGTGATGTCCACCAATGCCAACAATACATATGACTAAGTATCAAAGACAGAAAGTGAGACAATCACATAAAGTTAACTTAGGTTAACTTACCTAACCAAGGTTAAGTTTGGGGAAAATAACGCAAAATATGACCTTGGTAATTTTTATCGTTCAGTGATGTTCACCCATACAACCAAGTATCAGACAAAGAAATTAAAGCTATCAAAAAAAGTTAATTGAGGTGAACTTATCTAACCAAACTGATGTTTAGGGTAAATAATGCAAAACAGACCTTGGTATTTTTTGTCATTCAGCGATGTCCACCAATGCCAACAATACATATGACCAAGTATCAAAGACATAAAGCGAGGCAATCAAATAAAGTTAACTGAGGTTAATTTACCTCACCAAGGTTAAGTTACCTAACCAAGGTTAAGTTTGGGGAAAATAAGCAAAAAATGACCTTGACCTTAGTAATTTTTGTCATTCAGTGATGTCCACCAATGCCAACAATACATATGACCGAGAACAGTTGCTGCCACGCGGATTACGACTTATCACACTCAACGCGGGGATTTATCTCACCGCGGACACACTGATTTTGTCCCAGCGATCGGCGGACAGTCCACTCAACGCGGGGACAATAACTTTTGACCACCAGGACAAAATCACCACGATTCGCCGTGATCCGTTTTGATTCGCACACCACTTTACCCGGTGTGAAATCGCAGGTCATCGCTACGATTTACCTTCAGTATCAATGTACACTTTTGCAGTCAATTTAATGCATTATTATTCAATAACTATTAAAAAATCGAAACAGAAGACAATTTTTTTTTTTTTTAGGAGAATTCAAATGCCCGGATAATGTATTCAAGATAGTTATATGGCGGTTCCTATTACCGACTTCGCGGTGACAGAACATAAAATTCAATTAGTAATTCTTATACTGGAAATTAGAATTATATTTTTTATTAATCTTTATTTGTAACACATTTTACTATTCTGCTGTTGATTATTAATACATCGATGGGTTCTTTAGTCAGAAATAATAAAAAAAAATTGTAAAGAATTCCGGGTCATAAACCTGTTATTAGTGCCGCCTTGTTAATAGGTACACACATCGCAAAGGATTGTGGGTAGCCAATTTATGTCCGGTGAAGAGAAATGCGACTTTTGGACAAGAAAAACGAAAAACACGTGTTATTAAATGCGTTAAAAGTTTGAAATACGTATTGCTTTCGAAATTTATTCATTGTATTTATCAGTTTTATTACATTTTTTATTGATCCCTGCTCTAATTTCCCCCGCGTTCCATGCGAACCTATCACAGAGAATCGCGGTGATTGCTTTCTTTCGAGACTGGATTTTGCAATCGCAGCGATTTTTACGGTTGCGGGGAATCCCCGCGATATTTCGGGTTACAATGGTACGCAGTGCTCAAAAAATAGGATAGCGACGCCCGGGGCTCCTCGAAATCCATTCCGGGCCTGTCTCATTTTGCAGACGAGGAGCCCGTCGGGCCTGTCTAAAAAAAATCCCCAAAAAATCAGTTTTACTGGATCTCAATCTCAAGTTCCTCAAGACAAAATACTCCCATGTGTATTGTGAACTGTGAAAACAATTGCAATAAAGTAATTAAAATGTGTTATACACACATTGAAACAATAAGAAGTTCGAATATTTTGCCTGGCTTCGTGTCGGCAGTTTGTCACAACTTTGAGATCGACAATTGTTGACATAAAACTCTTTAAAAAAAAAAATCTGAAATTATGTACCATCGTTCGGATGGTACATAATTTCGGATTTTTTTTTTTTTTTTACATAATCAAATAAGAAAAACTGTCCTTTACAAATACATGTTGGTGGGACAGTTTTTCTTATTTGATTATGTAAAAAAAAAAAAAATCCGAAATTATGTACCATCGTTCGGATGGTACATAATTTCGGATATTTTTTTTTTTTTACATAATCAAATAAGAAAAACTGTCCATTACAAATACATGTTGGAGGAAAGAAAAATATGTATAAATACAGATATAAAGTATATTTCTATTCATTATTTAAGGTGTAAGGAGTTCCTGGAATCCTACTTTTAAATGAATTCTAGTCTAGGCTCCTAATTCTTTTCTTGGAGAAAGTGGTGACAAAAAGAAAAAATATAGCCAGAGAAGGCTCTGATAGTCTCATAAAACCGGATAAAATATTTGGCTCCAAGTTTAGCTCCAGTTTCACCAAGTCGGCTCTGATTATTATCGTTGGCAAAAGTGCTAGTACTCTCCTTTGCATTGGTTATAAATTACTATGTAATATTCTAACATATTTTAAACGAAATGGTAAATAAGTCCGCTGACCAGGGAGCATAAAGTGGTAGCAAAAAGAAAAATATAGTCAGAGGAGGTTCTGAGCTTGATTAATACATACGTAACAAATGTGTGCTATAAAAGTGAATAAAGACACATTTCCAATAAGAAAAAAATATTGGACCTTTCCATTTTAAATCAGGGCCTGTCGATTTCAAATCAGGGCCTGTCCATATCAAATCGGGGCCTGTCCATTTTCAGAAGCAACAAGCCCTGGGCCTGTCTCTTAAAATAATTTTCTTTGAGCACTGGTACGATCACGAGGATCTGTGACTTCTATTGAAAAACGGCCGCGGGGATGCTGCGAAAAAGTCGTAATCTGCGTGGCAGCAACTGTATCAAAGACATAAAGTGAGGCAATCTAATAAAGTTAACTGAGCTTAAGTTACCTAATCAAGGTTGTTACCTAACCAAGGTTAAGTTTTGGGAAAATAACGCAAAATATGACCTTGACCTTGGTAATTTTGGCATTAGGTGATGTCCCTTGACAAAAAAAAACCTGTGAAAATTTCAGAAAAATTTGAGCAGTGGTTGTTGAGATATAGTTGATTTAAAATGTGGCCGCCGCCGGAAAAGTGACTGCTATGTCAATGAAATTCACATTATTATGATATAAAAGTCTGTTTGGTTTCTTTGATGTGTAAAAACGGGTACAGTCAAACTTGCTCATGCGGCCACGTGCATTTAGCGACCAATGTCTTATGCGACCATTATTGAGTTTCCCCGATCATTTTCCTTCTATATTTTAAGTGTTTTCAGTGGGATTTTTTTGCTTTTTTATAGCCATTATTCGGTCATATTCTCAATGCCAAAACATATATTTATTTTTTGGTTCAAGTGTGCCCATGATTGAGGTCGAAAAGCTTTTAAATACCTCTGTTGATCTCGGTGTACAGTATTGTTTGTTTGGTGTTTAACGTCATTTGAAGTTATGTATGACAGTCGATTTTTTGTGGTGGCGGCAGAACACACACTTATTCCTGGGTAGAACCAGTACTATATTCCTCACGTCATCTGTAAGAATCGACACTTTCTCACTTAAAAGTCAAGCTCCCAGTGGTATTCGAACCCGCAGCCTTGAGAGGCCAGAAGGTTTACAATGCAACTTTCTTAAACCCTTCATTCATGGAGCCACTTCAAAAACAGTATTAAAGGTATTGTAGCGGAACTTTAAAACCATTATTTTTTTACTGACCTAAAAAAATCTGCAGATGCCGCCCTTGAAGACGATTTACCTCCACAGGATAAACAGCTCTTATATCAAGGGTTGTCATCATAAAATTCCCATCAGTACTACTTTTAAAACATTGCAAAAAACACACAAAACAACAACACCCACAACAGAAACTTAAACCCTTGACCCATGCTAACAATTTAAACAAGAGGCCCTAGTTCTAATTTAGTACGGTTATTTAGTGACTCGAGGCACAACAGTTGTTTCAATTGGTTTTGACCGCCTGTAGAGGTGCCCCTTTATGTAGGCAGTCAAAAACCATTTTATATAATTGTTGTGCCTCGAGTCCCTAAATAACCATACTAAATTAGAACTAAGGGTTGTTTTTAGTAAAAACAGATGTCTCCCCTACAGGAGAAAGGGCCAAAAATCATTCAACTGGAACACGAAGAAGATATGTGCAGCTAGGCTTGGTAATGGTCATCCCTACCAAGTTTCATGGAAATCCAGGCAGGAGATCAGGAGAAGTAGTCGGGACAAAGCTTACATATTAAAACCTTTAAAGGGCCATAACTCTACCAAATATCATTCAACCAGAACAAGACAATGATATATGCAACTAAGTTTCGTTGAAAGCCGAATAGTGTTAGAGGAGAACTAGTCCAGATAAAGTTTGTTTATTAAAACATTTTACAGAGCCACAACTGAACCAATATCATTCAACCGGAACACGACAAAGATATGCGCAGCTAGGCTTGGTACTGAATATTCCTGCCAAGTTTCACTGAAACCCAGCCCGAGGTTTGGGAAACTAGTCCGGATAAAGTTTGTGTATAAGGGGCCATAACTCTGTCAAAAATCATTAAACCGGAACATGGCAATGATATGCGCAACTAGGCTTGGTACTGATCATTCCTGCTAAAAATCTTTCAACCGGAACATGGTGACGATATGCACAACTAGGCACTGATCATCACTGCAATGTTTGGCTGATATCCATCCAGGAGTTCAGAAGAGACTACTCTGGCGATGATTTGCACAACTAGACTTGATACTGATCATGCTTGCCAAGTTTCGTTGAAATCCGGCCAGGTGTTTAGCAGAACTAGGCCAAAGTTTGTGTAGTTAAAGCTTTAAAGGGCCATAACTCTGTCAAAAATCTTACAACCGGAACACGGTGATGATATGCACAACTAGGCTTGGTACTGATCATCCCTGCAAGGTTTCGCTGAAATCCGGCCAGGGATTCAGCAAAACTATTCCAAAGTTTTGCTGAAATACGGCAGTATGAAGGCCCTATCATAATAATCTGGTAAAGATTGGATGAAACATGAAGGTGCTAGCCTGTTTATTAAAAATAGTTTAAAGATAGTTGAAAATTATCGAACCAGAATGTCACGACAATATGCGCATCTCCACTTGATATTGATGCTTTGTAGCAAGTTTCACAAAATTATAACATGGGTTTTTAGAGAAATAGCCCCAAGAGTTTTCTATTTGACTACCAAGTATGAAATGCATTAAAAATACAAAGGGCCATAACTGTGTAAAATTGTTAAACCGGAACGTCACGATAGTATGCACATCTCCACTTGACATTAATACTTCCTAGCAGGTTTTAATAAATTCTAACAATGAGTTTTAGAGAAATAGCCCGGACAAGTATTTTGTATTATATATATACATATTAGAACTACAAAGGGCCATAACTCAGTGAAAAATAATCGAACCGGAATGTCATGACAAAATGCGCATGTCCACTTGATATTGATACTTCCTAGCAAGATTCGCGAAATTCTAAGAAGGAGTTATTTAGATATAGTCCGGACAAGAATTGCGTCTACGGACAGATATTAGAACTACAAAGGGCCATAACTCAGTGTAAAATTATTGAACTGGAACGTCATGACAATATGCGCATGTCCACTCGATATTGATATTTCCTAACGGTTGGGAGGGGGAGGGGGGGTATAAAAACGCAGTTGCTAGAGTGTTGACATTTAAATATTAACGGACGGATGGACGACTGACAAAAGGCCATGGTATAGACCGTAAATCAATTCAGTAGTTTGGATTTAGCCAAGACCAAGTTGTTTTATGGCCCTGTGTATGTGAGAGACCCCTCTCAGAGAAGTCACTGGGTTTTATGATCCACATTTCCTGTTGACAAATCCCTCAGAAGGGGTTTTATTACCCAGTTTATTCTATAGTATAGGTTAAGATTGACCAGACCCTTTTATGACCTAACTGTACCAGTTGACACATTGAAAGACAGCTTATATGGAAAACAAAGAGTTGTATGATGCTGTGTAATCCACCATAAGTGGTTATATATGATGCTGTGTATTCAACCATAGGTGGTTGTATGATGCTACAATTCTGCCATAAGTGGTAATATGATGCTGTGTATTCAACAGGAACACAGCGATGATGTGCACAACTAGATAAAGAATCGATCATCCCTAAAAAGTTTCGTTTAATCCGGCCAGGGGTTCAGGAGAACTAGTCAGAACAAAGTTTGTGTATTTAAACCTTTAAAGGGCTATAACTCTGCCAAAATCATTCAACTGGAACACAGTGACTTTGTACAACTAGGCTTGGTACTGATCATCCCTGCAAAGTTTCAATGAAATCCGGCCAAATGAAGGCCCTTTCGTCTTAATGAGGCCACGATATAGCATATTTCAGAAAATCAAGGGCCATGACTTCGATGTAAATGGTCCAATCTGGATGCTTTTCGAACTCGTCCAGGCTTTCATTGATATTAATAATCTGGTAAAGTTTCTTAAAGATCGGATGAAAGATGAAGGCCCTATCGTCTTAACGAGGCAAAATATAGGATTTTTAACTAAACCAAGAGCCATAACTCCACTATAACTGGTCTGATCTGGCTGGTCTTCGAACATGACCGAGCTTTCATTGATATGAACAATCTCGTAAAGTTTCATAAAGATCGCATGAGAAATGAAGGCCCTATAATCTTAACGAGGCAAAATATAGCATTTTTAACTAAATCAAGGGTCATAACTCTGCTGTTACTGGTCCGATCTGGCTGGTGTGCGAATTTTTCCTAGCTTTCATTGATATTAACAATCTGGTAAAGTTTCGTAAAGATCGCATGAAAAATGAAGGCTCTATCATCTTAACGAGTCAAAATATAGCATTTTTAACTAAATCAAGGGCCATAACTCCACTGTTAATGGTCCGATCTAGCTGGTCGTCGAATTTGTCCGAGCTTTCGTTCATATAAACAATCTGGTAAAGTTTGGTAAAGATTGGATGAAAGATGAAGGCCCTATTGTCTTAATGAGGCAAAATATAGCATTTTTAACTAAATCAAGGGCAATAACTCTGCTATTAATAGTTCGATCTAGCTGGTTTTCAAACTTGTCCAAGCTTTCATTGATATTAACAATCTATGCAAGTTTGGTAAAGATCAAATAATAACTGAAGGTGCTAGAGTGTTCACAAGGCTTAATATGGCATTTTTCAGCAAAACAAGGGTCATAACTCCTTTGAAATTATTTCGATCTTGCCGGTTTTCGAACTTGTTCAAGCTTTTATTGATATAAAGACATGTGCAAAGTTAAGTAAAGATCCGATTAATATTGAAGGCCCTAGAGCGTTCACAAGGCAGAAAATAGCATTTTTCAGAAAAAACAAGGGCCATAACTCCGGTGTTACTGATCTGATTTAGCTGGTTTTCGAACTTGTTCGAGCTTTCTTTGATATTAACAATCTGTGGAAGTTTGGTAAAGATCAAATAATAAATGAAGGTGCTAGAGTGTTCACAAGGCAGAAAATGCCATTTTTTCAGAAAAACAAGGGCCATAACTCCAGTGTTACTGACCCAATTCAGTCGATTTTCGAAATTGTACAAGATATAATTGGTATTAACAATCTGTGCAAGTTTGGTAACGATCAAATAATAAATGAAGGTGCTAGAGCGTTCACAAGGCAGAAAACAGCAATTTTCAGAAAAATCAAGGGCCATAACTCCGGTGTTACAGAACCGATTTGGCTGGTTTTCGAACTTGTTCGAGCCTTCATTGATATTAACAATCTGTGCAAGTTTGGTAACGATCAAATAATAAATGAAGGTGCTAGAGCGTTCACAAGGCAGAAAACAGCAATTTTCAGAAAAATCAAGGGCCATAACTCCGGTGTTACAGATCCGATTTGGCTGGTTTTCGAACTTGTTCGAGCCTTCATTGATATTAACAATCTGTGCAAGTTTGGTAAATATCAAATAATAAATGAAGGTGCTAGAGTGTTCACAAGGCTTAATATGGCATTTTTCAGCAAAACAAGGGCCATAACTCTGGTGAAATTATTTAGATCTGGCTGGTTTTCGAATTTGTCCGAGCTTTCATTGATATTAACAACCTGTTAAAGTTTGGTAAAGATCGTAAGAAAAATGAAGGCCCTATGGTGGTAACAAGACAAAAATTAACGACGGACGACAGACGGACGGACGGACGGACGACGGACAACTCGTCATCCCATAAGCTCTGCTGGCCTTCGGCCTCTGCATGGCACTGACTGAGCCACACCAAAATTGTGTCACGTACATGTACACTTCATGTTTATCATGTACACAAAGTTTTAATTCAATATCTTCCAAACTGTAAAAGTAGTTTGCTCCACAAGATTGTATATGCTGAATATAGCAATTCTGACTTAGTGCAAGGGCAATAACTCTGCATGGAATTGAGTGAGCCACACCAAAATTGTGTAACGCACATCTACACTTCATGTTGATCATGTATACAAAGTTTCAATTCTTTATCTTGAAAACGGTAGAAGTAATTCACTCCTTAAGATTCAACAGACCGACCGACAGACCAACAGACTGCCTGCCGCAGTGAATCCTATATACCCACTTTCAAACTTTGTTTACCCCCTCTCAAACTTCGTTTGCCGGGGTATAAATATGCAACCATGTAACTATTATCTGTTAAATAATAAAAGGTGACACAACGTAAATTAGTGGAGTGTAACCTTATGAGGTCTTATAATTCCTAGTGTGTAACTTTATGAAGTTTTCATTATGTATTTTCAAATCATGAAAAAGGAAAATATGAAACCATTCTCTCTTAAATAACAGGAGAAATAATTAAAAATTTAGTGGAATCGTGTGTAAAAATTAGTGGAATGTAACCTTATGTGATTTGCAAAATGTTTTTTTGCAAAATACCAACAAAAGTGTCATTGGACACAAAATACGCTCGTCGAAAGTGGATCATTTGTAACTGTGATAACAGACGTATGGACGGACAATGCCGCGACATAATACAAACTCCTTTTTACCAGGGGGATTGCAGGTCTGGTTTTTGAACAATTGACCCGAGTTTCATCGAGATTGAAAAACAAATATTCAAGTTATTGAGCGGACATCATCAAAATTGTCAATTTTTAATAATTAAAGGGCCACAACTCCATTGTTACCAGGACGATCTGACTGGTTTCCGAGCTTGACCTTGACATTATGCCCTCAAACATTATTCCAAAGTTTCATAAAAATTGAACAACAAATACTCAAGTTATTGAGCGGGCATCGTTAAAATTGTCAATTTTCAAAAATGAAAGTGCCATAAAGGGGCGATTGGGTTGGTTTTCGAACCTGACCGAGATATTATGCCCATAAATATTATTTCCAAGTTTCATAAAGATTGGATAATGCTTGTTCGAGGTACGGGAGTGGACATCGCAAAATTGCCAATTTTCAATAATTAAAGGCCATAACTCCGTTGTTACCAGGGCGATTGGGATGGTTTTCGAACTTGACCAAGATATTATGCCCTAAACATTATTTCCAAGTTTCATAATGATTGGATAATATTTGTTCGAGTTAGAGAGGGGTCATCGTTAAAATTGTCAATTTTCAATAATTAAAGGGCCATAACTCCCTTGTTACCTGGGCTATTGGGCTGGTTTTCGAACTTGACCAAGATATTATGCCCATAAATATTATGTCTTAGTTTCATAATGATTGGCTAATATTTGTTTGAGTTAGAGAGCGGACATCGCAAAACTTAACGGACAGACGGACAACGCCACGACATAATATGTCCCCTTTATGATGGGCGTATAAAAGCAAATATGCAACCATTAGTTGTTAAATAAGGCAAGGAGACTTGTCGAGACGCGACACAACGTAAATTAGTGGAGTGTAACCTTATGAGGTCTTTGGTCTTCATAATGTATTGTCACATCATACCAAAAACCATACCACGTATTAAATAAATATTTATTTTCATTTTTTGCTTTTACACCAATTCAATCCCTTTTATGTTGTAAAAACAGATTCCAAACAATGCTGTATTTACCGAGATATCTGCCATGTTTGAATGCAGTAGTTTGTGTTCACACAAACGGATGAGGTGTGCCTGTTTCGATGACTTTCTAATGTACAGGGTTAGTCAAATGCTTTCACTAATATACACTTCTGAAACATTTGATAACGATAAAACTAACATATTTACAGTATATTTTCACAAATTAAGGCACATTATTCTGTTTTAATTACAAGGACAAAGTAATTCCCTGCCTCCATCTCATCCTTTCTTGATACAGTTAATTAAATGAGCCCATTTCCCACGTTTTCATATTACGTTGTGCCATCTAGTGAAAACCAGAGATATGCAGTTTTTCAACTCTTCTGATTAAAACTCGTTGTGCAAACACAACATTTATCATCATCAGATATGTCCCTTTCAATGTCATTGTCAGATACAGATAATACCTGGAGCCCAGATGGTTCTGGTCTGTTATTGCTACAATTTACTTATAAGCGGGTGCACACTTTTGAGCACACCCTGTAGTAAGATAATTGGCCATGACCTTGTCTATATCATGTGACATGGTTGAGCAAAAGCGTTATTAACAAGAGCACCGCCTGCGGGTGCCTGACGCTCGTCTGTTCGTGGACCTTAACCAAAATTCTAAGTTTAAAAAGGAGTGTAACTGTTGCAAAATGCATAAAAGAGAAACTTGATTTGCTGGGTGATGTTATGATGCAGAGCAACTATGCAAAGTTTCAAAGCTGTAGCTGTTATAGTTACTAAAAAAAGTGGACTTTAACGCAAAACGTAAGCAAAATTCCAAGTTCAAAAAGGTGCATAACTTTTCAAAATACACAACAGAGTTATGAAACTTGATTTGCTGTGTGATGTTACGACGAAGAGCAACTACACAAAGTTTCAAAGCTGTAACTGTAATAGTTACTGAAAAAAGTGGACCTTAACGCAAAACCTAACCAAAAATCTAAGCTCAAAAAGGGGCATAACTTTTGCAAAATGCACATCAGAGTTATGAAGCTTGATTTGCTGTGTGATGTTATGATGTAAAACAACTATGCAAAGTTTCAAAGCTGTAGCTTAATAGTTACTGAAAAAAGTAGACCTTAACGCAAAACTTAACTAAAATTCTAAGTAAAAAAAGGGGCATAACTTTTGCAAAATACAAAACAGAGTTATGAAACTTGATCTGTTGTGTGATGGTATCATGTAGAACAACTATGCAAAGTTTCAAAGCTGTAGCTGTAAGAGTTAGTGAAAAAAGTGGACCTTAACGAATAACTTAATCAAAATTCTAAGTTAAACAAGAGGTCAATGACCTTGAAGCTCTATTGATAGATTTTTGATAGCTAGGTCAACATTCCTGTGAAGTTTCATGAAAATCCATCAAGTAGTTTCATAGGAGTAGTCGCTACAAGTTTTCATTATATAACTTTATGTAAACAAAGATGGCCGCTGGCGGCCATGTTTAATGTCAAATCAAAATAATTTTTGACAAGGATCAACATCATGTCATACTGATCATTTTAGAAAAAGTCCCATATCAATATCTCTTATAGTTTTCAAGAAGTAGTCCCTACAAACTTGTATTTTGAAAATCTATTTTTAGCCTTGGCGGCCATCTTGAATTTCCGGCCAACCTGAAATTTTGCTAGGATCAATTAGACATCAAGAGCAACATTCCTGTAAAGTTTCATGAAAATCTGTCAAGTAGTTACAGAGGAGCAGTCGTTATAAGTTTTTACTATATAAGTCTATGTAAACAAAGATGGCTGCTTACAGCCATGTTTAACATCGAATCAAAACGATTTTCGACAAGGACCAACATCATGACATGCTGATCATTTTAGAAAAAGTCCCATATCAATATCACTTATAGTTTTCAAGAAGTAGTCGCTACAAACTTGTTTTTTGAAAATCTACTTTTATCCGTGGCGGCCATCTTGAATTTCCGGCCGATCTGAAGTTTTGTTAGGATCAATAAGACATCAAGAGCAACATTCGTGTGAAGTTTCATGAAAATCCATCGAGTAGTTTCAGAGGAGTAGTCGCTACAAGTTTTCATTATATAACTCTTTGTAAACAAAGATGGCCACTGGCAGCCATGTTTAACGTCGATTCAAAATAATTTTCGACAAGGATCAACATCATGTCATACTGATCATTTTAGGAAAAGAAGCATATCAATATCACTTATAGTTTTCAAGAAGTAGGCGCTACAAACTTATCTTTTAAAAAATCTATTTTTAGCTGTGGCGGCCATCTTAAATTTCGGGCCGACCTGAAATTTTGCTAGGATCAATTAGACATCAAGAGCAACATTCCTGTAAAGTTTCATGAAAAGCCATCAAGTAGTTTCAGAGGAGTAGTCGCTACAAGTTTTTACTATATAACTCTATGTAAACAAAGATGGCCACTGGCAGCTATGTTTAACGTCGAATCAAAACGATTTTTGACAAGGACCAACATCATGTCAAGCTGATCATTTTAGAAAATGTCCCATATCAATAACACTTATAGTTTTCAAGAAGTAGTCGCTACAAACTTGTATTTTAAAAATCTATTTTTAGCTTTGGCGGCCATCTTGGATTTCACATCAACATGAATTTTTGCTAGGATCAACTAGACTTTGTGGGCAACATTTCTGTAAAGTTTCATGAATATCCATCCAGTAGTTTCAGAGGAGAAGTCGCTACAAATAAAAGTTTACGGACAGACGGACAGACAGACGGACGGACAGACGGACGCCGGACCACGGCATAAGCTCTGCTGATCTCTGATCAGTCAAGCTAAAAAGGAGCCTAACTTTTGCAAAATGTATAACAGAGTTATGAAACTTGATTTGCTGTATGATGTAGAACAACTATGCAAAGTTTCAAAGCTGTAGCTGTAAGAGTTACTGAAACAAGAGGCCCAAGAGGGCCTGTAGACGCTCTACTGTATAAAGATGTCATATTTAGCCTTTTCCAATATAAACTTTGGGTCGCCACGATGGCCATTTTGTTTATTGCAAGAAAACAAAAAACACAAACTTTATAGATGCCAACCATTGTGATAGAGTTTCAACAAAATCCTTCAAAAAGGTTTCAGAGAAGATTTCATATTTAACCTTTTCCTATATAACTCTATGTAAACCTTGGGTCACCATGGCAATCATTTTGATTATTCGATGATAACGAAAAACACAAATTTGATAGAGGCCAACCCAAGGAACATGCACATGATATTTCACTGGAATGGATTAAGTGGTTTCGGAGGAGATGTCATTTTTAGCCTTTTCCTATATAACTCTATGTAAACTTTGGGTTGAAGTGGTGGCCATTTTGATTATTCGACAATAACGAAAAACACAAACTTGATAGAGGCCAACCCAAAAAACATGTTTATGATATTTCACAAGAATGGAATAAGTGTTTTCAGAGGACATGTTGTTTGAAATTTCCTTAAATTTGACCTAGTTTTAGATATGGCGGCCATCTTGGATGACTGCCGGCCGCGAAAAACAGAAATCTGAGGGGACTATCCTAAAAATCATTGTAATGAAGTTTCATCAAAATCCTTCAAGCGGTTTAAAAAATAGATGTCATTTTTAGACTTTTCCTATATAACTCTATGTAAAATTTGAGACGCCATGGCGGCCATTTTGATTAATCGACGATAACAAAAAAAACACAAACTTGATAGAGGCCAACCCAAGCAACATATTTATGGTATTTCACAATAATGGAATAAGTGGTTTCCGAGGAGATGTTGTTTGAAATTTCCTTAAATTTGACCTAGTTTTAGCCATGGTGGCCATCTTGGATGACTGGTGGCCATGAAAAACATAAATCTGAGAGGGGCCCTCCCAAGTAACATTGTGATGAAGTTTCATCAAAATCCTTCAAGCGGTTTCAGGGGAGAATGTCGATTTTATAAAATTGCTAACAGACAGACGGACGACGGATGAAAAGTGATCGCATAAGCTTGACTGGCCTGCCTTTGGCCAGTAGAGCTAAAAAGTGGACCTTAACGCAAAACTTAACCAAAATTCTAAGTTCAAACAGGGGGTCATAACTTCTGTAAAATGCATAACAGAGTTATGAAACTTGATTTGTTGAGTGATGATGTAGAACAACTATGCAAAGTTTCAAAGCTGTAGCTGTAAAAGTTAATGAAAACAAGAGGTCAATGACCTTGAAGCTCTACTAATTGATTTTGATTTCAGGAAGTAGTCGCTACAGACTTGTTTTTTGAAAAAATATTTTTAGCCGTGGCGGCCATCTTGAATTTCCGGCCGACCTGAAATTTTGCTAGAATAAATTAGACATCAAGAGCAACATTCCTGTGAAGTTTCATGAAAATCTGTCAAGTAGTTTCAGAGGAGTAGTCGCTACAAGTTTTCATTATATAACTCTATGTAAACAAAGATGGCCACTGGCAGCCATGTTTAACGTCGTATCAAAATAATGTTTGACTCTGATAACCATCATGTCATGCTGATAATTTTACAAAAAGTCCCATATCAATATCACTTAAAGTTTTCAAGATGTAGTTGCTACAAACTTCTTTTTTAAAAATCTATTTTTAGCTGTGGCGGCCATCTTGAATTTCTGGCCGATCTGAAATTTTGCTTGGATCAATTAGACATTAAGAGCAACATTCCTGTAAAGTGTCATGAAAATCCGCCAAGTAGTTTCAAAGGAGTAGTCGCTACAAGTTTTTACAATATAACTCTATGTAAACAAAGATGGCCGCTGGCAGCAATGTTTAACGTTGAATCAAAACAATTTTTGACAAGGACCAACATCATGTCATGCTGATCATTTTAGAAAAAGTCCCATATCAATATCACTTATAGTTTTCAAGAAGAAGTCGCTACAAACTTGTATTTTGAAATTTTATTTTTAGTCGTGGCGGCCATCTTGAATTTCCGGCCGACCTAAAATTTTGCTAGGATCAATTAGACATCAAAAGCAACATTCCTGTGAAGTTTCATGAAAATCCGTCAAGTAGTTTCAGAGGAGTAGTCGCTACAAGTTTTCATTAAATAATTCTATGTAAACAAAGATGGCCACTGGCAGCCATGTTTAACGTTGAATCAAAACGATTTTTGACAAGGACCAACATCATGTCATGCTGATCATTTTAGAAAAAGTCCCATATCAATATCATTTATAGTTTTCAAGAAGTAGTCGCTACAAACTTGTTTTTTAAAAACCTATTTTTAGATTTGGCGGCCATCTTGGATTTCACATCAACATAATTTTTTGCTAGGATCAACTAGACTTCATGGGCAACATTTCTGTAAAGTTTCATGAAAATCCATTTAGTAGTTTCAGAGGAGTTGTCGCTACAAAAAAAAGTTTACGGACAGACAGACGGACGGACAGACGGACGCCGCACCACGGCATAAGCTCTGCTGATCTCTGATCAGTAGAGCTAAAAAGTGGACCTTAACGCAAAACTTAACCAAGATTCATGCAGACGACAATGACGCAGAAGCAGACGCTGATCAAGTCATGACAATAACTCATCTCGTTTTTTCAAAAACAGATGAACTAAAAATAAATAAATATAAGTTTTATAGACTAAATTAATGAAAGGTATGTAAAAGTAATAAGAAATAATGGTAATATTTCATAGCAGTTTATAAAATAAGCATTTAATAACCTGTTTAAATCAGATGTTTTGGTTCAAGATGACAGACGTGACGTTTCAATATTTACACACAATACCGCAAAACTGATGTCATACGACTTCCGATAAAAAAATATGAACGCGATAAACAAAAGTCACCGAAACAGGGACCTAGACGATAAATGATTTTTCTTAAGGATTTGAAATTTATAAAGAAATAAATATAATGAAATCCTAATACTTTTTTTGCAATATATATGAAAGAACACGTTACTGTAAGACCGGGAAATCCTGGCTAATCGCTAGCCTTTGTTCAACAAGGACCAACATCATGCCATGCTGATCATGTTAGAAAAAGTGTTTCCTATATAACTCTATGTAAACAAAGATGGCCACTGGTGGCCATGTTTGATATCAAATTAAAATGAATCTTGGTGAGGACCAAGTACATGTCACACCAGTCATTTTGCTAAAGGTTCTAATTCAGTATCACTTATGGTTTTTGAGAAGTAGTCGCCAAAGTAGCATATTTACTATTTTTAGCAGTGGTGACCATCTTGAATTTCCTACAGACCTGAAATTTTGCTAGGATCAACTAGACATCAAGAGCAACATTCCTGTCAAGTTCCATGAAATTCCATCAAGTAGTTTCAGAGGAGTAGTCACCACACGTTTTTCCTATATAACTCTATGTAAACAAAGATGGCCACTGGCGGCCATGTTTGACATCCAATCAAAATGAACTTTGGTTAGGATCAACTACATGTTATGCCGGTCATTTTGGTAAAAGTTCCAATTCAATATCACTTACAGTTTTTGAGAAGTAGTCGCCACAAAATCGCATTTTTAAAATCAATTTTTAGCCGTGGCTACCATCTTTAATTTCCGGTGACCTGAATTTTTGCTAGGATAAACTAGACATCAAGAGCAACATTCCTGTCAAGATTCATGAAAATCTGTCAAGTAGTTTCAGAGAAGTAGTTGGCGCAAAAAAAGTTTAAAAAACAACTAAAACTAATTATTAGCCTGGTTTTCTGTAGCGGGATTCGAGATATAATAATTGACCTTGACTTTTGTAGGAAAACAAACATAACTTGCAATATCCTTCACTCATGTAAAATTACTAGAAGAAATAGTCAACAGACGACCTAAACGTAACTTGCAATATCCTTTACTCATGTAAAATTACTAGAAAAAATAGTCAACAGACGACCTTTCTACTAGATAAGATCTACCCAATCTTGCTAGAACTAATCATTTGAATATCATAAAACATGCATCTAGGATGTAATTTTCAGCTGAATATTTACTTTTGCTTAAGCAGATTCAAATTTTCGAATGTGTTTTTATATTTGTTCTATTCAATGACTGTTTTAGTAAACGACCATTTTAAGACACTCCCTCTGGTGGTCGCTTACTTCTACAAGTTTGACTGTACCTTCAAAATTGTAAATATGAAATTGCTATACATATATAAATGCCACAAAGATTAACTGACCATGAAAGTTTTCAATTTCACAAATAAAATCAATAAGACATATCTTGAAAACTGTTTAGCTCCTTACTTTGTTTGACTATAGTTGATGTATCTGGACCCTGGGTGTCCGTCCACATATTTATATTTAACATGTTTCTGTCTTCAGCGATATAAGGAAAGTAGTTCTTATCTACGAAGATAAATAATTTACAATGTAAGTCAATTGTATGAATGTCATGTTTCTTTACACATAATATACTTACTGAAATAGCTTAACTGTCAAGAAACATACAGCAAAGATTTTCCTACATGCACTTATATAGAAGAAATGTATTGGGATGCACTTTATAGTTTAATTGGGATGCACTGTGTAATTTGCTCCCATAGAAATAAGTGGGATGCACTGTGTAATTTTCTCCCACAGAAATAAGTGGGATGCACTGTGTAATTTGCTCCCACAGAAATAAGTGGGATGCACTGCACAATTCGCTCCCAAAGAAATAACTAGGATGCCCTGTGTAATTTGCTCCCACAGAAATAAGTGGGATGCACTGTGTAATTTACTCCCACAGAAATAAGTGGGATGCACTTTGTAATTTGCTCCAACAGAAATAAGTGGGATGTTCTGTGTAATTTGCTCCCACAGAAATAAGTGGGATGCACTGTGTAATTTGCTCCCACAGAAATAAGTGGGATGCACTTTGTAATTTGCTCCCACAGAAATAAGTGGGATGCACTTTGTAATTTGCTCCCACAGAAATAAGTGGGATGAACTTTGTAATTTGCTCCCACAGAAATAAGTGGGATGCACTGTGTAATTTGCTCCCACAGAAATAACTGGGATGCCCTGTGTAATTTGCTCCCACAGAAATAAGTGGGATGCACTTTGTAATTTGCTCCCAAAGAAATAAGTGGGATGCACTTTGTAATTTGCTCCCACAGAAATAAGTGGGATGCACTTTGTAATTTGCTCCCACAGAAATAAGTGGGATGCCCTGTGTAATTTGCTCCCACAGAAATAAGTGGGATGCACTGTGTAATTTGCTCCCACAGAAATAAGTGGGATGCACTTTGTAATTTGCTCCCACAAAAATAAGTGGGATGCACTTTGTAAATTGCTCCCACAGAAATAACTGGGATGCACTGTGTAATTTGCTCCCACAGAAATAACTGGGATGCCCTGTGTAATTTGCTCCCACAGAAATAAGTGGGATGCACTTTGTAATTTGCTCCCAAAGAAATAAGTGGGATGCACTTTGTAATTTGCTCCCACAGAAATAAGTGGGATGCACTTTGTAATTTGCTCCCACAGAAATAAGTGGGATGCACTGTGTAATTTGCTCCCACAGAAATAAATGGGATGCCCTGTGTAATTTGCTCCCACAGAAATAAGTGGGATGCACTTTGTAATTTGCTCCCAAAGAAATAAGTGGGATTCACTTTGTAATTTGCTCCCACAGAAATAAGTGGGACGAACTTTGTAATTTGCTCCCACAGAAATAAGTGGGACGCACTGTGTAATTTGCTCCCACAGAAATAAGTGGGATGCACTTTGTAATTTGCTCCCACAGAAATAAGTGGGATGCACTTTGTAATTTGCTCCCACAGAAATAAGTGGGATGCACTGTGTAATTTGCTCCCACAGAAATAAGTGGCTCCCACAGAAATAAGTGGGACAAACTTTGTAATTTGCTCCCACAGAAATAAGTGGGATGCACTGTGTAATTTGCTCCCACAGAAATAAGTGGGATGCACTTTGTAATTTGCTCCCACAGAAATAAGTGGGATGCACTTTGTAATTTGCTCTTTGTAATTTGCTCCCACAGAAATAAGTGGGATGCACTTTGTAATTTGCTCCCAAAGAAATAAGTGGGATGCACTTTGTAATTTGCTCCCACAGAAATAAGTGGGATGCACATTGTAATTTGATCCCACAGAAATAAGTGGGATGCCCTGTGTAATTTGCTCCCAAAGAAATAAGTGGGATGCACTGTGTAATTTGCTCCCACAGAAATAAGTGGGATACACTGTGTAATTTGCTCCTACAGAAATAAGTGGGATGCACTTTGTAATTTGCTCCCACAGAAATAAGTGGGATGCACTGTGTAATTTGCTCCCACAGAAATAAGTTGGATGCACTGTGTAATTTGCTCCCACAGAAATAAGTGGGATGCACTGTGTAATTTGCTCCCACAGAAATAAGTGGGATGCACTGTGTAATTTGCTCCCACAGAAATAAGTGGGATGCACTTTGTAATTTGCTCCTATATTTTTACTCCCATAGCTGTTACCATTGTAGGTAATGTGTGAATCGAATTTGATTTCAACACGCTAGTTTGTAGACAGACATAATTATGATGGTTTGTAGATGCGGAAACCCATATTTGGTAAATAATCGTGATTTTACAAACTTTTTTCGATGACACTATCCACTGCATGTCTGTGTTTTACATTTACAAATTGCACGAGATTTTCAAGTGACCTATATTTGATGTTATCAGCTGGTTTATACGACAATAACGTTATATATATACTTTACTGCCTTATATTTCATCAAAATGTATTTGTTGGATCGGATCAATTGTTTTAATATGTTTCTGATAGATTATAACCTCAACACCAAATTTTAAAGCCAAAATACATATTTCATCTGGTTTAGTTTGTAGATGTTAACACTTATCAAAGTGAGTGATTGTTGAAGGTAAGCGCTAGTTTTTCGATGTAGAGGTGCTGGTTTGTTTTAGCTTAGCGCCTTTTCTTATATGGTAAGTATTGCCATTTAGCTCACCTATTCATTATTAACAGTCACAGTCGGTAAAAAATAACCTTTATTCATTTTATAACATCTTAACAAAAGTTGTCAGGATATAATGCGTTGCTCGACTGTTTGCCCATTCCTTCATTCATGTTCTGTCCGGTGGTTCATTGATTTTGTTAAGTTAAACCTTTTTCCTTACACACCTCATATTTCATGGAAATATACAAACTAAAACATTACGGGTCACCTCTATATTAATTGTTTGTGTTTGTTTTCCAAAGTATGAATGGCAAAAGTGATAAAGTTTATAGTTCATGGTTTTACATGGATATATCAATGTTTATTTAAGAGGAACATTTAAATAAGCATACACACATATCTTTAGTAATATATTGATAATTGAATACAGTAAAATTATATTTCATAGAAATTCAGCAATATTTAATCAATTTCCATTTTCATTCCTTGCAAAGTATAGCAATTGCATCGTCAAATTGATCTCTTTCCATCAATATTGGTATTATTTTTCGTAATCAAAACAGTTAACATTATAAATTTTCCACCACAGTTTGATTTCTTAAGGTCAACAAATTTATATGATGTTGAATCATTCACAGTTTTTGTCCTTATTCGATATTTCATTCAAAATGTTTTTACTAGGAAATGCAAATCTTTTCTTTTTTTTGATACGGACTGTAGTGTCCTCGAGTTATGATTCCAGTGAAATGATATCTTTATTTTACAAACAAAAAAGAATTTTACCTTTAAACAATCATTTCTCGGTCCTTAAAAATAGCATCACAGTGTCATCATACCTCACTGCACAAGAACTGATACTAAACTGACACACAACATGACGTAATCACGTTCATTAACAATCTCAAGTCCAGGTTTTTTCCTTGAAGCATTGCCCGAAAATAAAAATAAAACATCTTCCATTCTGACAATAAACCATCTACGGTTTCCATTGCAGAGAGTAACATATCAGTCAAACCATTCAGGTCTCACACCCCTATTATCTCCCCTGAAAGCTCACGGAAAACACAAAATAACAAGAAGGGGTTGTTTTTGTAACAAAAACATACGTCTCCCCCCACATTTTCAGTGTAATGCATATGAACCGACCTGTCTCGATATGGTGAACATTTGTGCCAAGTTATTTCAAAATACCTCAAGCGGTTCAAGAGATATGGAGTGGACACAAAATATAGTGCATATTACCTTCGACCTCTAAGTGTGACCTTAACCTTGAACGGATGTGGCTGAAAGTTGCGCTCTGCATGTCGTCTCGATATGGGGAACATTTGTGTCATGTTATTTCAAAATCCCTTAAGCGGTTCAAGAGATATGGAGCGGACACGAAATATAGTGCATATGACCTTCATCCTCTAAGTGTGACCTTGACCTTATCTTCTCCGTGATATGAAACGGACACAACTTGTGATAGACAGACGGACAGACAGACAGACATCCAAGCTAAACACAATATGTTTCCCTCAGTGTGGGGGGAGACATAATTCTATTTTTTCTCTATTTTAGGCAAGTTTTAATTTGAACTAGAGGTTGTTTCTAGTAAAAACAGATGTCCACCCCCGTCCCCCACTAGAGAAAAGGCCATAAATCTGCCAAAAATCATTCAAGTGAAACAAAAAGATAATATACACAACTGAACATCCTTGTCAAGTTTTGCTAAAATCCGACTAGGGGTTCAGGAGAACTAGTCCGGACAATTGTTGTGTATTAAAACCCTTAAAGGGCCATAACCCCGCCAAAATTCTTTCAACCGGAACACGGTGACAATATGCACAACTAGGCTTGGTACAGATCATCCTTGCCAAGTTTCGTCGAAATCTGGCCAGGGGATCATGTATTAAAACCTTTAACGGGCCATAACTTTGCCAAAAATCATTCAACAGAACACAGCGACGATATCCGCAACTAGGCTTTGTACAGTTTCACTGAAATCTGGCCAGATCTGGCCAGCGGTTTAGGAGAACTAGTCGGGAAAAGGTTTGTGTATTAAAACCTTTGAAGGGCCATAACTCTGCCAAAAATCATTCAACTGGAACACAGCGATGATAAGCGCAATAAGACATGGTACTGATCATCAATGCCAACTTACGCTGAAATCTGGACAGGGGTTCAGGAGAAGTAGTTTTGACAAGATTTGTGTATTAAAACCTTTAAAGTGCCATAACTCTGCAAAAAAGCATTCAAGCAGAACAAGGCGACGACATGCACAACTAGGCTTGTTACTGATCATCCCTGCAAAGTTTTGTTGAAATCCGACAAGGGGTTCAGGAGTACTAATCCGGATAAAGTTTGTATATTAAAACATTTAAAGGGCCATAACTCTGCCAAAAATCACTCAACCGTAACATGGCGACAACATGCACAACTAGGCTTGGCACTAATCATCCCTGCAAAGTTTTGTTGAAATCCGGCCAGGAGTTCAGGAGAACTAGTCTGGACAAAGTTTGTGTATTAAAAACTTTAAAGGGTCACAATTCTGCCAAAAATCATTCAACTGGAACATGGCATTGATATGCTCAACTAGGATTGGTAATGATCATCCCTGCAAAGTTTCGTTGAAATCCGGGGTTAGGAAGAACTAGTGCAGACAATGTTTGTGTATTAAAACTTTTAAAGGGCTATAACTCCGCCAAAAATCATTCAACCCGGAACACGGCGACGACATGCACAATTAGGCTTGGAACTGATCGTTGAAATCCGGCCAGGGGTTCAGGAGATCTAGTCCGGACAAAGTTTGTGACATACAGAGACAGACAGACAGACAGCACAAAAACAATATGTCTCCCCTCCACAAAGTGGGGGAGACATAAAAATGTTTTTTTCTTTGCTTTAGCATACATCTGCATTAAAAGACAGATGATACAGAAAATCCCATGTTGATATGAGGTTTTATTCAAATTTCAGAAGTGTTTGACCTAAGCACCACATATTCAGCTAGATATTGTATGAATTTTGTATTTTCCATAGGGGTCACATAAACATGAGCGAGAACAAGAGGCCAATGACCTTGAAGCTCTACTGATAGGTTCTGATAGCTAGATCAGCATTACTGTGACGTTTCATGAAAATCTGTCAAGTATTTTCAGAGTATTCATTACAAAATTTAATATATAACTCTATATAAACAAAGATGGCCGCTGGCAACCATGTTTAATGTCGAATCAATATTTTTTTTAACAAGGACCAACATCATGTCATGCTGATCATTTTAGAAAAAGTCCCATATCAATATCGCTTATAGTTTTCAAGATGTAGACGCTACAAATCTTATTTTTTTTAAATCTATTTTTAGCCGTGGCAGCCATCTTGAATTTCTGGCCGACCTGAACTTTTGCTAGGATCAACTAGACATCAAGCGCAACATTCCTGTGAAGTTTCATGACAATTTGTCACGTAGATTCAGAGGAGTAGTCGCCACAAAAAAAAGGTTTACAGACGGACGGAAAGACGGACGCCGCACAATGGCATAAGCTCTGCTGATCAAAAGTCGAGCTAAAAAAACACAATCTGGCTAGCTTATTATTTTATTGTTTTAAATTATTGGTCTTGGCTATACTGAAGATATTAAACCAACAACAATGTCTGCTGCCCAGCATTGAAGCTCAGATGTTGGAAAAGGCTGTACAGTAACCTTATGGAAAAATTAATTGAGGTGCGAGACCTGAATAACATCATTTGCAACATCCTGCTTTTTGTCATCCGTATCAATACATATGTCATCATCTGGATGAATTTTGGGTTTCTTTTGTATATTAAAATATGTTTTCCACTGTTGTATTATCAAGGTCAATGATATCTTTTAATGCTTCTCTCACACAGTGGCGAATATGGTGGTGAATGGGATTACGAATGCAATTCGCCACCAATTTGCAATGATCACAAGGTGATCGCCAGACATTCGTAGGTGTTCGTAAGCATTCGCGGTCATTCATGGGGTGTTGCGAATATTAGGAACATACTCCTAAAATTCGCCAGGAAAGCATATTCTCATTGCTTTCACAACATTTTCGTAAGCAATCGCAAGCCATTCTTATTGATGGCAAGGCATATGTAGTGATCGCAAGACATTTGTAGGGAATGCGAACAAAAAGTTGCGAATGCTTGCGAATCCATTACGAATAAAGCGAATGGGTTACGATTTTTTTTGACATTTTCTTGAGAATGCATTGAGAATGCGTGCGAACCAGTGCGAACGGCTTGCCAACACTTGCGAGTACTTGCAAATGCTTGAGAATGACATACAAACATTAAGATTGTCTTGCAAATGCCTTGCTAATTCCTAGCGATTTCAATGCGAATATTGCACATTCGCCCCGGGTGATGTCGCTAGGGTAGCCAAAATGGTATAAAATACCTCATCTTCCCTTGTCCTATATTCATTTCTAGTTCAACCATGGCCGAGGCTGCGAGGCAAGTGGCAACACTGGCCGTGCTGGTTTCTCAACATGCTGTTGTTACACACCGTGCTGTTGTTGCTCTGCAGCAAGAAGAACAAGAAAGAAGGCAGCAGCAGCAGCAGCAGCAGCCCCAACATAGAAGACGCAGACAGGAGGCTGACGAATAAGTGACAAAGAGAAACATTGGCAATGGGTATATGCAATTAGCCAAGCATGCGTTGTGTAGTCGTTTCATTCGTAAGGCGTTCGCAAGCATTCGCAAGATTCGCAACGGCATTCGTAAGCATTCGCAAAGGATTCGCAAAGGATTCGCAAGAAATTCGGCAAATTGATTGTTAAGTAATCTTAAGGTTCGTATGAAATTCGCAAGGATTCGCAAGGATTTGCCGCGAATTTCGGAAGCATTCATAAGGCCTCACTTTTTCAGTATTTCTCCAGGCCAATCTTATCATTTTCGGCGAATTTGCCGCGAATTTCTAATTTTCATATTCGCAAGGATATTCTTCACTGTGTGAGAGAGGCATAATGGACACTAGGTTACAGCAGCATATAGTTCTCTTTTTTCATTGGAGGAATACATATGCCCTGTTCAAATTTAATTACCTTTATGGCTTCAGTATGCGAATGGAATAACTGACCTTCCATCTCTGACGATTGTATCAAGAAACAAATCGAAACACTTTGACAGGTATTTGGTGTTGGAGACTTTCCTTTTGAAGCTTAAATTTGGATTTTCATATGTATGACTTTGTGGTGTACGGAGGGCTGGCGTGGCGCAGTCGGTAGCGCGGCGGATTTGTAACCGGAGCCCCCGGGTTCAATCCTCCGTGGTGCCACTGAGTTCCGTCGGTGTGTTCTTGGGCAAGACACTTTTCCTTAGCCTCGTCCGTCGGATGGGGACGTAAACCGGGCGGTCCCGTGTTTCGGTCTATCAACCGAGCACGTTAAAGAACCATAGGAATCTATTCGATAATAAGAGTAGGGCAGGTTCCCGGATTCCTATGTATCCTTCCCCTCTCTCTGGGGCGGCTCTAAATAACCTGTACTGTGTTGATGAGCCGTTAAACAACATTCAATTGAATTGTGGTGTACGATACTGTCAAAATGTTTCTCTTTCTTCTGGGCAGTAATAACATCGAAAATGTAACATAGTCCTGGTGAGAAAAAAAATAAGTGAAGTGTAAAGATTCACACACCCAAACTATAGTAAAATACAAAATGGTTACGTTTTGTCTAAATAATGCATATACTACGAGAAAATAAGAAAAGTTACAGTAACTGTTTTAAAAAATCCCCAAAATCATCGAAAAACTAGCCCTTATAGAAAACATACCGTCGACAAACTAGTGCAAACTAGCGCATATACATCTACAAACTTGTCTAGATTTCAGTGAAATGAGCATTTAAGACAAAAATAAATAAATATTTTGCCATATACTACTACAGTATATGATTGCAAAAAACAGTGTAAAGGATACAGCATTTAGACAAAGATATTATCATAGTTTAAAGCAGTGAACAAAATGCAACTCAACTTTGGAAACAATTGAAATATCGTAAAATACTGCATTTGTTTACATGTTCAATTCAATCCCGTGATGCAGCTGAACCCATCTACAAACTAGCGAGTTGATATCTACAAACTGAAACTCAATTCACACTTTACCTACAGTGATAACTGGGATCACTGTGCAATTTGCTCCAATAGCAATAATTGGGATGCACTGTGTAATTTGTTCCCATAGCAATAACTGGGATGCACTGTGAAATTTGCTCCCATAGCAGTAATTGGGATGCACTGTGTAATTTGCTTCCATAGCAATAATTGGGTTGCACTGTGCAATTTTCTCCAATAGCAATAATTGGGATGCACTGTGTAATTTTTTCCAATAGCAATAACTGGGGTGCACTGTATAATTTGCTCCCATAGCAATCATTTGATTTCACTGTGTAATTTGCTTCCATAGCAATAATTGGGATGCACAGTGCAATTTGCTCAATAGCAATAATTCAAGGATGCACTGAGCAATTTGCTCCCATAGCAATAATTGGGATGCACTGTGTAGCAATAATTAGGATGCACTGTGCAATTTGCTCCAATAGCAATAATTGGGATGCACTGTAATTTGCTCGAATAGCGATAATTGGGATGCACTGTGTAATTTGCTTCCTTAGCAATAATTGGGATGCACTTTGTAATTTGCTTCCATAGCAATAATGAAATGCATTGGTAATTTGGTTTCATAGCAATAATTGGGATGCACCGTGCAATTTGCTCCAATAGCAATAATTTGGATGCAACGTGCAATTTGCTCCAATAGCAATAATTGGGATGCACTGTGTAATTTGCTCCCATATCAATAATTGGGAAGCACTGTGTAATTTGCTTCCATAGCAATAATGGTATCAGGTCGTTTCGGCACCAAACCGTTTCGGCACCTAGACGTTTCGGCCCCTAGACGTTTCGGCACCAAACCGTTTCGGCACCAAACCGTTTCGGCACCTATTTTATTTTTTACCCTAGACGTTTCGGCACCCGTTTTAATACTGTTGATTTAAGTATTTGTTATTATGATATCATTTAAAAATAATATATATATATAAATAAATAACTTATTACTATGTTATTTCAGCTTAAGGCAAGATGAATCAAGGATGACTAAATGAAGAAAAGTTCAATTTCCGACGCAAGATGTTGAAAGATGTTTAAATAAAGGATGATTAAATGAAGAATTAAGAAATAATTTAAAAATAAATATATATATATATATAGATAAATAACTTTTTACTATGTTATTTCTGCTTTAGGCAGGATGAATCAAAGATGATTAAATGAAGAAAAGTTCAATTTTCGACGCAAGATGTTGACTGAAAGATGTAAAATGCAGGATGATTAAATGAAGAAAGGTTCAGTCTTCAAAGCCGTAGAGACACTTACAGATTTTAATCTTCCTTCATATTATGTGTATTGCTACATAAATAAATAAATCTCGCAAAATTAATCACTTCCAGTAATTTTAATGTGTTTATTCTGTTTTACTGTCTTTTAATGTTTTTATTCTGTTTTACTGATGTATTTATTATTATGGAATACAATAAATAATGCCATTTATGTAACCCGAATAATAAAAAAAACATGATTGGTTGTTTGACCTGGATTGTAACATGTTCATCTATATTATTATCATGTTAATATTCCATAGGTTACCGCGTAAGACCCAAATATGTGCATTTTGCTTCATCATCATATTGAATTTTTTTTTTTTGAAGCAAACATGTTCAATATTATAAATAAATGCTATACAAACTAATTAAACAACTTTTTATTCATTATAATCGGCAATATTTTTTTAAATATACATATTTAATGTAAGTTTAGCAAGGAAAGCACAATTATTAAAAATAAAAATAAAGATATAAAGAAGATATTTATTCAGTTTCGGCTTTCCACCTTCGATTAGTTGATCAAAGAGATTGTCCGAAAATCACAACAACAAAAAAAACACTAATGATTTGCAGGCTATAATTGACAATTGTGATGGCTGGCAACATCGAACTTGCAAAACAGGTAAGTATCTAATTATAATTTATAGTAGCGCATTGTCATATTTTTAAATCAATATTTTCTTTTTTTAAAGATTGAATCTTAATTGTTACCTAATTGTTTACTATGGATAATCATGAAAAGAAAACTGTTCCACTAAATTCAACCTGATTAATCTGTCTCGGAATAAATTCCAATTGGTTTCACTGTTGTTCAATGTTTTTGGGGAAATTATTTCTTTGTACGATGTAACTGATGAAACTCGAAAATGCACGTGCATTTAATAACACCAATATTTTATCTAAAATACATAAAATTTAACTTTGATTTTGTGGTGCGTTTTCATTGACCGTGAGTATATATAAATCAATTTCAATTTTTAATTTAATAAAGCCAACATCTATGTGTTTTACGTACTGAAATATTTGCTGATTGGCATGTGCAATACACAATTACGAGTATACCGCAGTACCCGTAAAATTCTGCATAATTGTAAATACACAATTAACAACACGCGCCTGGTAGGGTGCACCACACACGTGCTTGTGTTGTGTATTCACTGCAATAAAGAAATATATATAAAAAAATCTTTAATAGTGTTATTGTGTGCATAATAAATACACAATGTATTTAGAGTATTTACAATAATAAACAATTAAGAACATACTACAGTAACCGTACAAATGTAGTTAATGTTGTTTATTCGCTCAAAACTATTCGTCTTAATTAGTATCTGCATATGTTGTTTTTTTCATCGTAGGCATTACTAACCAGCAATACAGGGAGGCAGTGAAGATGGGAACAGATCTTCCATTCGTATGTGTTCCATGTGTCGCACGGATACTGACCAAAGACGATACCGATGAATCTGCCATGGATGATTCACCCGCCAAAGACACAGTCGATGTTTATTTTATAGGTCTTCACTGATGCAAAGGCCCATTCCTACAAGTCGGCCTTCGCTGACTTACTTCAGGGTAGCGATTTTAACTTACCGAATCCTATAAATAACAAGAGGTCAATGACCTTGAAGCTCTACTGATTGATTTTGATTTCAGGAAGTAGTCGCTACAGAGTTGTTTTTTGAAAATCTATTTTTAACCGTTGCGGCCATCTTGAATTTCCGGCCGACCTGAAATTTTGCTAAGATCAATAAGACATTAAGAGCAACATTCCTGTGAAGTTTCATGAAAATCCGTCAGGTAGTTTCAAAGAAGTAGTCGCTACAAGTTTTCATTATATAACTCTATGTAAACAAAGCAGCCATGTTTAAGGTCAAATCAAAACGATTTTCGACAAGGACCAACATCATGTCATACTGATCATTTTAGAAAAAGTCCCATATCAATATCTCTTATTGTTTTGAAGAAGTAGTCGCTACAAACTTATTTATTTTAAATCTATTTTTAGCTGTGGCGGCCATCTTGAATTTCCGGCCGACCTGAAATTTTGATAGGATCAACTAGACATCAAGAGCAACATTCCTGTGAAGTTTCATGAACATCCGTCAAGTAGTTTCAGAGGAGTAGTCGCTACAAGTTTTTACTATATAATACTATGTAACCAAAGATGGCCACTGGCAGCCATGTTTAACGTCGAATCAAAATAATTTTCCACAAGGATCTACATCATGTCATGCTGATCATTTAAGAAAAAGTCCCATATCAATATCACTTATAGTTTTCAAGAAGTAGTCGCTACAAACTTATTTTTTAAAAATCTATTTTTAGCTGTGACGGCCATCTTGAATTTCCGGCCGACCTGAAATTTTGATAGGATCAATTACACATCAAGAGCAACATTCCTGTAAAGTTTCATGACAATCCGCCAAGTAGTTTCAGAGGAGTAGTCGCTACAAGTTTTTACTATATAACTCTATGTAAACAAAGAAGGCCGCTGGCAGCCATGTTTAACGTTGAATCAAAACGATTTTTGACTAGGATCAACATCATGTAATGCTGATCATTTTAGAAAAAGTCCCATATCAATATCACTTATAGTTTTCAAGAAGTAGTCGCTACAAACTTATTTTTTAAAAATCTATTTTTAGCTGTGACGGCCATCTTGAATTTCCGGCCGACCTGAAATTTTTCTAGGATCAATCAGACATCAAGAGCAACATTCCTGTAAAGTTTCATGACAATCCGCCAAGTAGTTTCAGAGAAGTAGTCGCTACAAGTTTTTACTATATAACTCTATGTAAACAAAGATGGCCGCTGGCAGCCATGTTTAACGTTGAATCAAAACGATTTTTGACTAGGATCAACATCATGTCATGCTGATTATTTTAGAAAAAGTCCCATATCAATATCACTTATAGTTTTCAAGAAGAAGTCGCTACAAACTTGTATTTTAAAACTCTATTTTTAGCTTTGGCGGCCATCTTGGATTTCACATCAACATGAATTTTTGCTAGGATCAACTCGACTTTATGGGCAACATTTCTGTAAAGTTTCATGAATATCCATCCAGTAGTTTCAGCTGTGAAGTCGCTACAAGTTTTTACTATATAACTCTATGTAAACAAAGATGGCCGCTGGCAGCCATGTTTAACGTTGAATCAAAACGATTTTTGACTAGGATCAACATCATGTCATGCTGATCATTTTAGAAAAAGTCCCATATCAATATCACTTATAGTTTTCAAGAAGAAGTCGCTACAAACTTGTATTTTAAAACTCTATTTTTAGCTTTGGCGGCCATCTTGGATTTCACATCAACATGAATTTTTGCTAGGATCAACTAGACTTTATGGGCAACATTTCTGTAAAGTTTCATGAATATCCATCCAGTAGTTTCAGCTGTGAAGTCGCTACAAGTTTTTACTATATAACTCTATGTAAACAAAGATGGCCGCTGGCAGCCATGTTTAACGTTGAATCAAAACGATTTTTGACTAGGATCAACATCATGTCATGCTGATCATTTTAGAAAAAGTCCCATATCAATATCACTTATAGTTTTCAAGAAGAAGTCGCTACAAACTTGTATTTTAAAACTCTATTTTTAGCTTAGGCGGCCATCTTGGATTTCACATCAACATGAATTTTTGCTAGGATCAACTAGACTTTATGGGCAACATTTCTGTAAAGTTTCATGAATATCCATCCAGTAGTTTCAGCTGTGAAGTCGCTACAAATAAAAGTTTACGGACAGACAGACGGACAGACGGACAGACGGACAGACGGACAGACGGACGGACGGACGACGGACTCCGCACCACGGCATAAGCTCTGCTGATCTCTGATCAGTAGAGCTAAAAACTATATTAAAATATATGTAACATGTGTTATTCATTTTAAAATTACCATTTTAATATTCCTGACTGATATATGTGATATAATTACTAATTAATTCATAGTGATTGGCAATTTAAAAAAAAAACGGTGTTATATATTTACATGTTTATATCTATAGACGTTTTCTCCTTATTTAACTACCTTAAAATACACTCAAATGACTAATTATTTCATAGTGATTGGCCACATTAAAAAAATGTATAACGGTGCCGAAACGTCTAGGGGCCGAAACGTCTAGGTCCGAAATGGTTTGGTGCCGAAACGTCTAGGTGCCGAAACGGTTTGGTGCAGAAACGACCTGAAATCGCAATAATTGGGATGCACTGTGTAATTTGATCCAACAGCAATAATTGGGATGCATTGTGTAATTTGATCCAATAGCAACAAGAAGCAGTCCGAGGGACGGCCATAGTCCCCTACCTGGTCTTGTGCAAAATAACAATTCAGAAGCTGCACTGCTGTCAATGGTTACTGTTTCATCAACACAGTAATTGCATAAATGTCAAAACTGCTGTCAAAGGTTACTGTGTTTCATCAACATGATAATTGCAAAAATGTCAAAGAAATAAAGTTATTATTAGCCAGTTTGTTAATTCTGAAGTTACTGAAGAAACAGTTATCTTTGAATGTACCCATGTGAAAGGTTGAATGTAGCCATGTGAATGATCATGCAAAGAATGTTGAATACCTTACCATGTTGCAAAATATGTGTTCCTGTGTTCTGAAAGTATCGTGACCTTGACCTTTGAGCTACGGACCTGGGTCTCGCGCGACATGCCGTCTCATTATAGTGAACATTTGTGCCAAGTTATTTCAAAATCCAACGATGCATGAAAAAGTTACAGCCCGGACAAGCCTATTTCTGATCTTTAACCTCCAAGTGTGACCTTGACCTTTGAGCTATGGACCTGGGTCTTGCGCGCGACACGCCGTTTCATTATGGTGAACATTTGTGCCAAGTTATTTCAAAATCCCACGATGCATGACAAAGTTAAAGTCCGGATAAAAAGAGGACAGACGGACGGACTGATGGACGGAAGGAGGACAAACCTAAAGTTCCCTCCGGTCCGGACTGGTAGGGGACTAATAATTGGGATACACTGTGCAATGTGCTCCAATTGCAATAATTGGGATGCCCTGTGCAATTTGGTCTCATAGCAATAATTGGGATGCACTGTGCAATTTGTTGAATAGCAATAATCGGGAGGCACAGTGTAATTTGCTCAATAGCAATAACTGGGATGCACAGTGTAATTTGCTCAATAGCAATAATTGGGATGCACTGTGCAATTTGCTCCAATAGCAATAATTGGGATGCACTGTGCAATTTGCTCCCATAGCAATATTTGTGATGCACTGTAAAGTTTGTTCAATATCAATAATCGGGATGTACTGTGTAATTTACTTTCATAGCAATAATTGGGATGCACTGTGCAATTTGGTCTCATAGCAATAATCGGGATGCACTGTGCAATTTGCTCCCATAGCAATATTTGGGATGCACTGTAAAGTTTGTTCAATATCAATAATCGGGATGCACTGTGTAATTCGCTTTCATAGCAATAATCGGGATGTACTGTGTAATTTACTTTCATAGCAATAATTGGGATGCACTGTGCAATTTGGTCTCATAGCAATAATCGGGATGCACTGTGCAATTTGCTCCCATAGCAATATTTGGGATGCACTGTAAAGTTTGTTCAATATCAATACTCGGGATGCACTGTGTAATTTGCTTTCATAGCAATAATTGGGATGCACTGTGCAATTTTGTCTCATAGCAATAATTGGGATGCACTGTGTAATTTGCTCTAATAGAAATAATCGGGATGCACTGTGTAATTTACTTTCATAGCAATAATCGGGATGCACTGTGCAATTATCTCCCATAGCAATATTTGGAATGCACTGTAAAGTTTGTTCAATATCAATAATCGGGATGCACTGTGTAATTTGCTTTCATAGCAATAATTGGGATGCACTGTGCAATTTGCTCCCATAGCAATATTTGTGATGCACTGTAAAGTTTGTTCAATATCAATAATCGGGATGCATTGTGTAATTTGATTTCATAGCAATAATTGAGATGCACTGTGCAATTTGGTCTCATAACAATAATTGGGATGCACTGTGCAATTTGCTCTGATAGCAATAATTGGGATGCACTGTGTAATTTGTTCAATAGCATTAAATGGGATGCACTGTGCAATTTGTTCAATAGCAATTATTGGGATACACTGTGTAATTTGCTTTCATAGCAATAATTGGGATGCACTGTGTAATTTGCTCCAAAAGCAACTAGAACTATCACTGAAGATGATGAATATCTCCACTTTTTTGCTCTAGCCGTTGATGGGCAAAATCAAGAATAATAAATGTCTGAAATATCTGTTAATTTCTTAATGTGAAAGAGAAATTCTAATTAAAACAAAGGTATATAATTCTGTAAAAAAAAAATCAGAATTGAAAAACCATTAATACAGAGACACATCATATCATCACCTGTGATCTGCATATCAGGTGTAATAACAATCCATGAAAAGTGTTAAAGTGAAAGCCACATGAAGTTAATTATGGAGTGAAAAACTCTTAAGTCAAATAAAGGGCCGTGATTCTGTTATAAATTAGGCATCAACAATTTGTGATGTAGAAGGACATAAGGTAATCAGTTGTTACGTGTACATGAAGTTTGGGAACAATCAATTTGAAAATGTTTGAGAAAAAATGTGTTAGATAATTATACTATATTAGAGTGGAAAATTGTAAGTCAAAGAAAGGGCCATAATTCTGTAATAAATTAGGCAATCAATGATGGGTGAATGTAGAGGGACATAAGGTCATCAGTTGTTATGTGTACATGAAGTTTGGGAACAATCAATTCGAAAATGTATGAGAAAAAAACACAGGGTTCAAACTAGGCCTGGATTTTAGGGAGAAGTCATCCCTCCAAAGAAAATAGAGAGAAGTGACCAAAAAATAGGGAGAAGTGAGGGAGACACGATCTTTTAAATTATGCGCGCAATCGGTTATTGTTAATAATTACCTGATATACATGTATACACCCTATTGGTTATAACCTTTTGATTATTTAAGAGCATGCTAGCTGTTTCAAATTAAATGTGTTTATTAATTTTATTCACACCCACAGGCACTCTTTACTTATATATACTGTAACTATAGAAGAAAGGATTGAGAGAAGAATTAATATAAATATATTTCATGTATCTTTATTTATTCAACTTTTCATCAATTTGAGTTCTATGAAGGGTGTAAATATGATTCTCAAACTTCTTCCTAAAAGGCTTATTCCTCATTAAGACCTATAAGACCAATTTATGTGTTTTGTTTCCAAATTTGTATTGGGTAAAAACAATATTTAATAAAAAAAATTTTTTACCTCCATCCAAACTTATGTACTATCCGAACTACTATGACACTGCACTTTTCCGGAAGTAAAATATTGCCGAAAATTCAGTAGAAATGTCATCAATTATTAACTCTTTTTCATGCATTAATTTGTTTGGAATGCCAAAAGGTCCGTTTTATCAAACAATTAAGAAAACACAACTCTAATCATTATTCGGTGGTATAATTTAATAGCCTAAGGTCTGTTGTTTCGATCACGTTTTCAACACGCACTTGTCTAACTGTAACGGAACCTACGATTGGTCAATTGTTCAGCTATACGCAATCTCATTGGATCCCTGTACAGTCTAATTTGTAAACAAAAAATGGCGAGGTGCGAAAATTGCCTCGGGGGATATCATAGTTGTAGGAAAGTATGCTCCACGCGGGGTTTCTGATGTGATCAGCCAAAGCTATTAGCATAATCCCTTCTCAGAGATGTCTACGCCTGTTCTGAGACATAAACAACAGGTCAATTAAAGGAATGGTTACACTTCGCTTGAGGGCGGGAAAAAAGCGAAGTGGTCAAACTGAAGGCGACTTAAACTTGGCCGTCGGCTAAAAAAAAAGCGAAGTCACGGAGGAAAAAGCGACAAAGTCGCTCATGTCGCCCTCCAGACTGAACACTGTTAACAGGTCATTATACAGTATTAAAGTGGACAATTCTAAGTCAAATGAATGAATGAATGAATGGTTTTACGGCACGTCGACACATAAATAGGTCATATTATTCTAAGTCAAACAAAGGGCCATATAATTCTGCAATAAATTAGGCAATCAATGATGGGCATAAGGTCATCAGTTGTTATGTGTATATTAAGTTTGGGAACAATCATTTCTACTGTCTTCGTTTTAATCTGTCACAAACCACTTCATGTTTGAGAATTGAATTGAATTGGGTTTTAAGGCGCACCAACACATGAAAGGTTATATGGCGCCTAACAGGAATGAACATGCCAGGCTCATCCTCCATGTAAAGGTGATAAAAAAAGATAAAATGAACATGAATTTGGGGGTGTTCTACCCCTCTGCCTACCCCTCCAACAGGATCTGCAGTGGTCCTATTCTTTGCCCCGGAACCAAACGCGGCATCCGGAACCATGGGGGCAAATGTTTGAGAAAAAATGTGTTACCATGTCATTATACAATTTTAGAGTGGAAAATTCTAAGTCAAACAAAGGGTCATAATTCTGTAATAAATTAGGCAATCAATGATGGGTGATGTACAGAGACATAAGGTCATCAGTTGTTATGCGTACATGAAATTCGAAAATAAAATGTTTGAGAAACAAGAGTTCACTGACCTTGAAGCTCTACTGATAGGTTTTTGGTAGCTAGATCAACTTTCCTGCGAAGTTTCATGAAAATCTGTCAAGTAGTTTCAGAGGAGTAGTCGCTACAAGTTTTTACTATATAACTATATGCAAGCAAAGATGCCCATGGCAGTCATGTTTTATGTTGAATCTAAATAATTTTCAACGGGGACCAACATTATGTCAAGCTGATCATTTCTGAAACAGTCCCATATCAAATATAACTGACAGTTTTCAAGAAATTTGTTTTTTAAAAATCTATTTTAGCCGTGGCAGCCATACTGAATTTCCAGCCAACCTGAAATTTTGCTAGGATCAACTAGATATCAAGAGCAACATTCCTGTGAAGTTTCATGAACATCCGCCAAGTTTCAGACGAGTAGTCGCTACAAGTTTTTATTACATAACACTATGTAAACAAAAATGGCTGCTAGCGACCATGTTTAATGTTGAACCAAAATCATTTTCAACAAGGATCAACATCATGTCATGCTGATCATTTTAGAAAAAGTCCCATATCAATATCACATAATTTTCGAGAAGTATTCGCTACAAACTTGTCTTTTAAAAATCTATTCTTAGCCTTGGCAGTCATCTTGAATTTCCGGCCGACCTGAAATTTTGCTAGGATCAATTAGTCATCTGGAGCAACATTCCTGTGAAGTTTCATGAAAATCATTCAAGCAGTTTCAGAGGAGTAGTGGCTACAACTTTTTACTATTTAATCCATGTAAACAAAGACGGCCGCTGCAGGCCATGTTTAATGTTCAATCAAAATAATCGACAAGGATCATTTCTGAAACAGTCCCATATTAAATATCACTGACAGTTTTCAAGAAGTAGCCGCTACAAATTTGTTTTTTTAAAAATCTATTTTTAGCCGTGGAAGCCATACTGAATTTTCAGCCGACCTGAAATTTTGCTAGGATCAACTAGATATCAAGAGCAACATTCCTGTGAAGTTTCATGAAAATCCATCAAGTAGTTTTAGAGGAGTCATTAGGCCTGGAGATTTATTAGCTGTATTTTACCGACAAATTGGTGGCCAATATTATCGGGGAAGTTCAAAAACAAACGTAAACATCCGAGATACACCAATCGCAGAATTTCCGTCGGACTAAAGCATTGAAGAATACAAAACGAAAACAATATCGTCATCATCACGGCACAGGGAACAGGAAAAAAAAGGTAAGGGTCAGGACAAAATATAGGGTCGGTCGGGAACCCGAAACACAACTATTTTTTTTCTTGGCCTAATATATAACGCTTCATAAGTTAAGTTAACATTCAAGCAAATTGTTAAGTAGTGTATAAGAAGTTCAGGTGAAAATAAGGAAATTAATTACGACGGACAGACAATTTTGGTTTAAGAGGTGTTTGTTCTTTCTTTACATTTAGCATATTTCAACATGTATGGGATTCTTTGCCACAGGTAAGTAACTACTAACTAAAACATTAATATGTTAATGACCAATATAAATTATAATTTCAAACAAGTGTCAATATTGTCAATTCTGTTGTGTCGATGCTCTTCCCTGAATATTTGTTTTGCTATGTTACAAACGTACGCGTGTTATGTATTCCCTTGCAACATCTTTTACATGTAATATATTCACTGAAAACTCTTTCGTGTTATGTACTTTTTTCAGACTTTTCGACTGAGATTTTCATTATATTTCAGGTCCCAGAGACGTTCTTTTCACAAATTATATTTGTTATGTAATTTCTTATGAAATGTTAAGCCTAAATTGTTGTAATCTACAACAAAGTCATGTTTGGCTACACAAAAGAAGGTATCCGTTTAATGTTTCACGATGAAGAACACCCTGGGTAAAATTGCGCATAGACTGGGCCATATCACAACGTTATGTTAAACATGTAAAAATATTATTTACCTTATTTTTTCTTGAAACTGTCGTTGCCGGATGCCATTTTCCGTGAAATGTATTCAACAAAATTAAAGTTTTAATGTATTCAATACTGAAATTATTCTAATTGCATTTTAAACTATCCTTTCTTAATCCACATAATGAAGATTAAAATGGTATGTAGAATTTAAATTATTATATTTTGCATTCAAGAACAAATAAAATACAAAAAACATGTAAAGACATATTACTTACATTAATGTTATTTATAACTATGAAAAAACAGTACCTTGACATTTCTGCTGTCTTCGTTTTAATCTGTCACAAACCACTTCATGCCCATCACTGTTGAAGCCAAATCTATCAGAAACAAATATAGTTTTCTAAAACTCTGCTGATCAACATAAAGTGTCATATTAGGCTATAAAATAAGAATTATGTCTTCCGAGAAAAAAAGTCAAGGTCGCAAAGTAATATAGAAGTATATTAGCTGCAGAATTAGGATGGACTAGCCAGTTCAAATCTGATAGAGGTAAAACATGCAGTAGAAAAAGTCAGTGAACATCATATAATATTGGTTGTATCAAAGTGTATAGTCAGATGCCGGTACGTCCAAAGTATGGCAGTTTTAGAACAGGATACTACAAAGAAACATACAAAACTATAATGCAAAAATATGAAAAAAGTCAAAATAAACAAGAAGCACCAGACTGTTAACTTTTCAGTGTTCTCCCCAGACTATTAAGGCATGTCGCCTTTAACATGCTTTCAAAGCTAGAATGCTTTTGCAACATGCCTTAATTTTGAAAAGACATAGTATTATTTGAATTATTTAAAAAAATGTTTTAGCTTAAATAAGTTTAAAACACAATATATAGAATCACTAGCCTATGTATTATATAGATCAAGTGTCTTTCTGACAAACTACCCATACATATAGGGGTCAGGTATAAGGATACACTCTGAAGCATATTTTCTCTGATAAAAACGACATGCCTTGAGAAATTTCTGGGGAGAACACTGCTTTTACAGCACAAATCTAACATGAGGAGCATAATTTTGGTAAACGGCATGATAGAGTTATGGTACTTGTAACACAGATGATAAACATGTATGCCAAGTTTCAAAATTTTCTATTAATATGTTTTTGGAATATGACTACATTCAAAATGTTAACCAAACACCTAAGTGGAAAATGGGGATAATTTTCATAAAATGCATGAAGGGGTTATTATGGTGCTTGTCAGATATGGTTGTGTAATAATGATGATCATGTGTGCCAAATTTTCTGTCATTTGTTTTTTGGAATATGACTGTACATTAAACAAGAGGTTGTTGGTGAACAGCGCAGCTCGACTATTCGATTATTCAGAGAATAATAAATTATATAGCTAGTATATACCATCATAAAACAATGGCTAAACATGTGGGGTGGGGTTGGGGGACGGGGCTTGTATAGAAACTCGCCGATATAAAATTATGTGAAATTTTATTATTTTTTATCTGTTTATAATCCAAAATTGCTGTCATTTGTAAAGAATTTTGTGGTCGAAGGCAACTCAGGGGAGGGAGCTGATATCTGGGCAATTTTTACTTTGGCCTCATTTCATTTTTTTTTATTATTGATATTTCATTTGTGTATCTGAATTTAATCTAAATTGTTTTATATGTAAATGATTGCCTCAAAATAAAATATTAATATCCAAATAATGGAACATAAAATGAAAACAATGACCACACGGTTTTATACTACGATCCTGAATGAATTGGGCGATCTGATCACGACATGCTTTCAAATCTGAAGGCAATCCATACCGGTCCAATACAAGTATCCCTGTCCTCCATGTGAGGGGAGCCCATAAACCATGGGGGCGGGGCGGTTGTGCATAACTGATAAAAACAAAACAACACAGACATATGTAATTTTTTTAAAAAAATGGAGTTTCGAGAGTGGTGGGAAGACGGGGGAAGGGGTGGGGGTTGGGTTTGTGTGTGTGGTTGTGGGGGGGGGGGGGAGGAGCAACAAAGCTATGTGTAAGAACTGACAAAACAACACAGAAATATGCAAAAAGAATAATTAAAAAATTGAGTTTCGAGTGGGGGTGGGGGTGGGGTGGGGGAGAGGCGGGGGTCAGTGGGGATGAGGGCAACATATATGTGTGAGAAGCTATGTAAGAATTGACCAAACAACACAGAATATGTAAAAAAAAAAAAAAAGGGGGGTGGTGGGAGCGCATCATAAATGACAAGAATTGACTACAAGAGCTATCGGAGAACAGCGCAGCTCGACTATTCGATTTTTCAGAGAATCATAAATTAAATAGCAGTATATACCATCAGAAAACAAGGCTAAAATAATGTGGGGTGGGGTTGGGGGGTGGGCTTGTATAGAAAATCGGGCCGATATAAAATTATGTGAAATCTTATTACCTTGTATATGTTTTAATCCAAAATTGCTGTCATTTAAAGAAATTTGTGGTCGAAAGGCAACTCGGGGAGGAAGCCGATATCTGGCAATTTTTATTGTGGCCTCATTTCATTTTTATTATTGATATTGAATTTAATCTAAATTGTTTTATATGTAAATGATTGCGTTCAAATTAAAATATTAATATCCAAATAATGGAAGATAAAATGAAAGCAATTCCCCTCACCCTGTCCTCCATGTGAGGGGAGCCATAAATCAATGGTATTGTGTGTGTGTGTGTGTGGGGTGGGGGGGGGGGGGAGGGGGGATAATGGAGATAAAATGAAAACAATTCCCCTCACCCTGCCCTCCATGTGAGGAGAGCTTCCCATCACCCCTGTCCTTCATGTGAGGGGAGCCCATAAACCAATGGTGTTGGGAGGGGAAGGGGGTGGGGGGGTGGGTGGGTGGGCAGGGCAGTTGCGACATCCAACATTCAACAAACATAGCTATATATGTGTAACAAAAAATTGAGTTTCAAGCGGGGGATGGGGGTGGGTGGGGGTAGGGAGGGGTGTAGTGGGGTATAGGGCAACATAGCTATATGTGTAAGAATTGACCAAAACAACACAGATATTTGTAAAAATTGGTTGATTGATTGGATTTTATAGTCGCACCAACAGCTAAGGTCATATGGCGACTTTCCAGCTTCAATTGGTGGAGGAAGACCCCAGGTGCCCCTCCGGGCAATTTTCGTGCACGGGCGGGCACCTGGGTAGAACCACCGATGTTCCGCAAGCCAGCTGGATAGCTTCCTCACATAAAGATTCCTAGGCCCCTGAGGGATCGAACCTACAGCGGTGAGGGGCAAGTGATTTCAAGTCAGAGACGTTAACCACTCGGCCACGTACGCCCCCTATATTTGTAACAAGAGGCCCAAGAGGCCTGTGGACGCTCTACTGGCTCAGATAAAGTTTATGTATAAGGGGGCCATAGGTCTTTCCAAAAATCATTCAACCAGAACATGGCAATGATAGGTGCAACTAGGCTTAGTATGATCATCCTCTGCCAAGATTCACTGAAATCTGGCTAAGATTCAGAAGAGACTATTCTGGACAAAGTTTGTGTATTAAAACATTTAAAGGGTCACAACTCTGCCAAAAATCACTCAACGAAATATGGCGATGATATGCACAACTAGGCTTGATACTGATCATCCTTGTCAAGTTTCGTCTGTATCCAGCCAGGGGTTCAGGAGAACTAGCCCAGAAAAAAATTGTGGTACATGTATCAAAATCCTTTAAAGGGCCATAATTCTGCCAAATATCTGTAAACCGAAACTAGACGATGACATGCACAACTAGGCTTGGTGCTGATCATCCCTGCAAAGTTTCATTGAAACAAAGTTTGTGTATTAAACCTTTAAAGGGCCACAACTCCGCCAAAAATCATTCAAACACGGCTATGATTTGCACAACTAGACATAGAATTGATCATCCCCAAAAAGTTTCGTTTAATCCGGCCAGGGGTTCAAGAGAACTAGTCAGAACAAAGTTTGTGTATTAAAACCTTTAAAGGGCTAGAACTCCGCCAAAATCTTTCAACTTGAACACGGTGACTATGTACAACTAGACTTGGTACTGATCATCCCTGCAAAGTTTCAATGAAATCCGGCCAAATGAAGGCCTTTTCGTCTTAATGAGGCCAAGATATAGCATATTTCAGAAAATCAAGGGCCATGACTCCGATGTAAATGGTCCAATCTGGATGTTTTTCGAACTTGTCCAAGCTTTCACTGATATTAACAATCTGGTAGTTTCTTAAAAATCGGATGAAAGATGCCTTATCGTCTTAACGAGGCAAAATATTGGATTTTAACTAAATCAATGGCCTTAACTCCACTGTTACTGGTCCGATCTGGCTGGGTTTCAAACTTGACCGAGCTGTCATTGATATTAACAATCTAGTAAAGTTTCATAAAGATCGCATGAAAAATGAAAGCCCTATCGTCTTAATGAGGCAAAGTATAGCATTTTTAACTAAATTAAGGGCCATAACTCATCTGTTACTGGTCAGATCTGGCTGGTTTTCGAAATTGTCTGAGCTGTCATTGATATAAACAATCAGGTAAAGTTTTGTAAAGATCAGATGAAAGATGAAGGCCCTATCGAATTTACGAGGCAAAATATAGCATTTTTAACTAAATCAAGGGCCATGACTCATCTGTTACTGGTCCGATCTGGCTGGTTTTCGAAATTGACTGAGCTGTCATAGATATAAACAATCAGGTAAAGTTTTGTAATGATCAGATGAAGGCCCTATCGAATTAACGAGGCAAAATATAGCATTTTTAACTAAATCAAGGGCCATAACTCCGCTTTTACTGGTCCGATCTGGCTGATCTTCGAAATGTCCGAGCTTTCTTTTATATAAATAATCTGGTAAAGTTTGGTAAAGATCGAATGAAAGATAAAGGCCCTATCGTCTCAACGAGGCAAAATAAAGCATTTTTAACTAAATCAAGGGCCATAACTCCGCTGTTAATGGTCCGATCGAGCTAGTTTTTGAACTTGTCCTAGCTCTCATTTATATGAACAATCTGGTAAAGTTTGGTAAAGATTGGATGAAAGATGAAGGCCACATCATCTTAATGAGGCAAAATATAGCAATTTTATCTAAAACAAGGGCAATAACTCCGCTGTTAATGATCCGATCTAGCTGGATTTCAAACTTGTCTGAGCTTTCACTGTGCAAGTTTGGTAAAAATCAAATAATAAATGAAGGTGCTAGAGTGTTCACAAGGCTTAATATGGCATTTTTCAGCAAAACAAGGGCCATAACTCCAGTGAATTTATTTCGATCTTGCCGGTTTTCCAACTTGTCCGAGCTTTCATTGATATAAAGACACTGGAAAAGTTAAGTAAAGGTCCGATTAATATTGAAGGCCCTAGAGTGTTCACAAGGCAGAAAGTAGCATTTTTCAGAAAAAACAAGGGCCATAACTCCGGTGTTACTCATCCGATTTAGCTGGTTTTCGAACTTGTTTGAGCTTTCATTGATATAAACAATCTGTGCAAGTTTGGTAAAGATCAAATAATAAATGAATGTGCTAGAGTGTTCACAAGGCAGAAAATGGCATTTTTTAGAAAAAACAAGGGCCATCACTCTGGTGTTACTGAACCAATTTAGCTGATTTTCGAACTTGTCCAAGCTATCATTGGTATTAACAATATGTAAAAGTTTGGTAACGATCAAATAATAAATGAAGGTGTTAGAGCGTTCACAAGGCAGAAAATGGCAATTTTCAGAAAAAACAAGGGCCATAACTCCGGTGTTACTGATCCAATTTGGCTGGTTTTCGAACTTGTCCGAGCTTTCATTGATATTAACAGTCTGTGAAAGTTTGGTAAAGTTCAAATAATAAATGAAGGTGCTAGAGTGTTCACAAGGCTTAATATGGCATTTTTCAGCAAAACAAGGGCCATAACTCCGGTGAAATTTATCCGATCCGGCTGGTTTTCGAACTTGTCCGAGCTTTCATTGATATAAAGACACTGGCAAAGTTACGTAAAGATTCGATTAATAATGAAGGTCCTAGAGTGTTCACAAGGCAAAAGTTAACAGACGGACGGTACGGACGACGGACAACTCGCCATCCCATAAGCTCTGCTGGCCTTCGGCCAGTAGAGCTAAAAAAAAAGAAAAGAGTTTCGATGGGGTGGGGTGGGGCAACATAGCCTATATATGTGTTAGAACTGACCAAAATAACACACAAAATGTAAAAAAAAGGGGGCAACATAGCTATGTGTAAGAATTGACAAAAACAACACAGACATATGTAAAACAAGAGGCCCAAGAGGGCCTGTGGACGCTCTACTGGCTCAAGATAAAGTTTATGTATAAGGGGCCACAAGTCTTTCAAAAATCATTCAACCAGAACATGGCAATGATAGGTGCAACTAGGCTTAGTACTGATCATCCTCGCCAAGATTCGCTGAAATCTGGCAAAGAGTTCAGAAGAGACTAATCTGGACAAAGTTTGTGTATTAAAACATTTAAAGGGTCACGATTCTGCCAAATATCATTCAACCGAAATATGGCGATGATATGCACATCTAGGCTTGATACTGATCATCCTTGTCAAGTTTCGTCTGTATCCAGCCAGGGGTTCAGGAGAACTAGCCCAGAAACAAAATGTGGTATCAAAATCCTTTAAAGGGCCATAACTCTGCCAAATATCTGTAAACCGGAACGTGATGATGACATGCACAACTAGGCATGGTGCTGATCATCCCTGCAAAGTTTCATTGAAATCTGGCGAGGGGTTCAGGAGAAGTTTGTGAATTAAAACCTTTAAAGGGCCATAACTCCGCCAAAAATCATTCAACCGGAACACGGCGATGATTTGCACAACCAGACATAGAATTGATCATCCCCAAAAAGTTTCGTTTAATCTGGCCAGGGGTTCAAGAGAACTAGTCGGAACAAAATTTGTGTATTTAAACCTTTAAAGGGCTATAACTCTGCCAAAATCATTCAACTAGAACACGGTGACTATGTACAACTAGGCTTGGTACTGATCATCCCTGCAAAGTTTCAATGAAATCCGGCCAAATGAAGGCCCTTTCGTCTTAATGAGGCCAAGATATAGCATATTTCAGAAAATCAAGGGCCATGACTCCGATGTAAATGGTCCAATCTGGATGTTTTTCAAACTTGTCCAAGCTTTCATTGATATTAACAATCTGGTAAAGTTTCTTAAAGATCGGATGAAAGATGAAGGCCTTATCGTCTTGAGGCAAAATATAGGATTTTTAACTAAATCAAGGGCTATAACTCCATTGTTACAGGTCCGATCTGACTGGTTTTCGAACTTGACCGAGCTGTCATTGATATTAACAATCTAATAAAGTTTCATAAAGATCGCATGAAAAATGAAGGCCCTATAATCTTAACAAGGCAAAATATAGCATTTTTAACTAAACTATTAACTCATCTGTTACTGGTCCGATTTGGCTGGTTTTCGAAATTGTCTGAGCTGTCATTGATATAAACAATCAGGTAAAGTTTTGTAAAGATCAGATGAAAGATGAAGGCCCTACCGAATTACAGAGGCAAAATATAGCATTTTTAACTAAATCAAGGGTCATAACTCATCTGTACTGGTCCGATCTGGCTGGTTTTCGAAATTGTCTGAGCTGTCATTGATATAAACAATCGGGTAAAGTTTTGTAAAGATCAGATGAAAGATTAAGGCCCTATCGAATTAACAAGGCAAAATATAGCATTTTTAACTAAATCAAGGGCCGTAACTCCGCTGTTACTGGTCCGATCTGGCTGATCTTCGAAATGTCCGAGCTTTCATTTATATAAACAATCTGGTAAAGTTTGGTAAAGATCGAATGAAAGATAAAGGCCCTATCGTCTTAACGAGGCAAAATATAGCATTTTTAACTAAATCAAGGGCCATAACTCCGCTGTTAATAGTCCGATCCAGCTAGTTTTCAAACTTGTCCTAGCTCTTATTTATATAAACAATCTGGTAAAGTTTGGTAAAGATTGGATGAAAGATGAAGGCCCTATCATCTTAATGTGGCAAAATAAAGCAATTTTAACTAAATCAAGGGCAATAACTCCGCTGTTAATGGTCCGATCTAGCTGGTTTTCGAACTTTTCCGAGCTTTCATTGATATTAAGAATCTGTGCAAGTTTGCTAAAGATCAAATAATAAATAAAGGTGTTCACAAGGCAGAAAATGGAAATTTTCAGAAAAAACAAGGGCCATAACTCCGGTGTTACTGATCCGATTTGGCTGGTTTTCAAACTTGTCTGAGCTTTTATTGATATTAACAATCTGTGCAAGTTTGGTAAAGATCAATTAATAAATGAAGGTGCTAGAGTGTTCACAAGGCTTAATATGGCATTTTTCAGCAAAACAAGGGCCATAACTCCGGTGAAATTTATCCGATCCAGCTGGTTTTCGAACTTGTCTGAGCTTTCATTAATATAAAGACACTGGCAAAGTTTCGTAAAGATTCGATTAATAATGAAGGTCCTAGAGTGTTCACAAGGCAAAAGTTAACAGACGGATGGACGGACGACGGACGGACGGACGGACGGACGGACGGACAGACGACGGACGACGGACAACTCGCCATCCCATAAGCTCTGCTGGCCTTCGGCCAGTAGAGCTAAAAAATATTAAAAAACAAGAGGTCAATGACCTTGAGGCTCTACTGATTGATTTTGATTTCAGGAAGTAGTCGCTACAAACTTGTCTTTTGAAAATTTATTTTTAGCCGTGGTGGCCATCTTGAATTTCCAGCCGACCTGAAATTTTGCTAGGACACCAAGAGCAACATTCCTGTGAAGTTTCATAAAAATCCGTAAAGTAGTTTCAGAGGAATAGTCGCTACAAGTTTTCATTATATAACTCTATGTAAACAAAGATTGCCGCTGACAGCCATGTTTAACATCGAATCAAAACAATTTTTGACAAGGACCAACATAATGTCATACTGATCATTTTAGAAAAAGTCCCATATCAATATCACTTATAGTTTTCAAGAAGTAGTCGCTACAAACTTGTATTTTGACCTGAAATTTTGCTAGGATCAATAAGACATCAAGAGGAACATTCGTGTGAAGTTTCATGAAAATCCGTCAAGTAGTTTCAGAGGAGTAATCGCTACAAGTTTTCATTATATAACTCAATGTAAACAAAGATGGCCACTGGCAGCCATGTTTAACGTCGAATCAAAATAATGTTCAACTTGGATACCCATCATGTCATGCTGATCATTTTAGAAAAAGTCCCATACCAATATCACTTATAGTTTTCAAGAAGTAGTCGCTACAAACTTATATTTTAAAAATCTATTTTTAGCTGTGGTGGCCATCTTGAATTTCTGGCAGATCTGAAATTTTGCTAGGATCAATTAGACATTAAGAGCAACATTCCTGTGAAGATTCATGGAAATCCGTTGAGTAGTTTCAGAGGAGTAGGCGCTACAAGTTTTTACTATGTAACTCTATGTAAACAAAGATGGCCGCTGGCAGCCATGTTTAACGTTGAATCAAAACGATTTTTGACAAGGACCAACATCATGTCATGATGATCATTTTAGAAAAAGTCCCATATCAATATCACTTATAGTTTTCAAGAAGTAGTCGCTACAAACTTGTATTTTAAAAATCTATTTTTAGCTTTGGCGGCCATCTTGGATTTCACATCAACATGAATTTTTGCTAGGATCAACTAGACTTTACATGCAAAATTTGATGGGCGTGGGGCAGGGCAACATATATGTGTAAGAAGCTATGTGTAAGAATTGACCAAAACAGAAATATGTAAAAAAATAAAAATAAAATAACCATATTGTTTTTGTCAATTCTTACACATAGCTATGTCGCCCCCTCCCCAACCCCCTCCCACACTCAAAACAGGAACATTTTAAATGTTATTTTTATATTTTTTACATATTTCTGTGTTGTTTTGGTAAATTCTAACACATAGCTTCTTACACATGTGTTGCCCCCTCCCCCACGCCTCTCCAGCAGAATCGGATGAATAACACCGGAGTTATGGCCCTTGTTTTTTCTCAAAAATGCCGTTTTTTGCCTCGTGAACACTCTAGCACCTTCATTTATTATCTGATCTTTACCAAACCTGCACAGATAGTTAATATTGATGAAAGCTCGGAAAAGTTCGAAAACCAGCCAGATCGGACCAGTAACACCGGAGTTATGGCCCTTGATTTAGTTAAAAATACTGTATTTTGCCTCTTTAAGGTGATAGTGCCTTCATTTTTCATCCGACCTTTACCAAACTTTAACAGATTGTTAATATCAATGAAAGCTTGGACTAGTTCGAAAAGCACCTATATCGGAGCAGGAACATTAGAGTTATGTGCCCTTGAATTATTGAAAAATGCCATTTTCAGCCTTGTGGACACTCTAGCGCCTTCATTTTGTATTCAATCTTTCCCAAACTTGGCCAGATTGTTGATATCAATGAAAGCTCTAAAGAGTTTGAGGCTTGTTATTTTGTCTGTGAAACAAAACAAACGACTGGCGTGGTATTTATCTAGTGTTGATAAATTCTCTTGCTGAGTTAATTTGAAACAAAAGCATTTATAATGGATAAACTTTTTCGGGAGTATCAAATTACCCATCTGCAGTAGTCATATAAAGTTCAAGTAATTATGTTCCTGTCAAACCTTATAAAACTCACATTGAATTGTGCAGAGATTGAAATGTGTATGTATTTAAAACAGAAGTGAAATATAGTTTATGGATGGCCAAGAACAATGTCCAGTGGCAGTGAGTTTAGATATGAAATCTGGTACTCCACAATTTTATATTGCTCAACAGTCAAATTTGAAATTTGGAGATGTTACATGTATTGTGAAATTTGGAGACGGTACATGTATTTAAGAGACAACTGACCTTGACACATGTATTTAAGAGACAACTGACCTTGACAGCGCCATTAGGAAAGTTATTGGAATAAGAACAATGACCAGGTATGTTATATTTGAAATATGAACACTCTACTCTATAAGACAAAAAAGTAAAAATAATTTAACGCACATCTTAACACAGTGAAGACGGCACATGTATTTAAGTGATCTTGACTCTGACCCATGGTCAGTTGGAGAGCTGGAAGTTATTGGCATTAAGACGGACAATGACAAGGAGGTTATATATGAAATTTGAACACTCTGCTCCAAAGAACAAAAAAGTTAAAAGAATTTAACGCACTTTAACACGTTTTTTCGGGAGATGGTACATGTATTTAAGAGGCAACTGACCTTGACACAGGGTCAGTTGGAGGGTGATACATACTGTAATAAGAAGTTCAATAACCTGTGATGTTATATGAAATTTGAACACTCTACTCCAAGGACTACAAAGTTATAAGAACTTTAACGCAAACCTTAACCAAAATCTTAACCAAAACCTTAACGCTAACATATTGCATTGTAACTTTCTTGTCCTTGGGAGTAGAATGTTCAAATTTTATATATAACCTCCTGGTCATTGTCTTTCCTAATGCCAATAACTTCCAGCCCTCCAACTGACCCTGGGTCGGAGTCAAGGTCACTTAAATACACCATCAATATTTGCGCAAATTTGATGACGGTACGTGTATTTAAGTGACCTTGACTCGGACCCAGGGTCAGTTGGAGCGCGGGAAGTTATTGGCATTAAGACGGACAATGGCCAGGAGGTTATATATGAAATTTGAACATTCTACTTCCAAGGACAAAAAGTTATAATACAATATGTTGACACCGTCGAGCCCGCCAACATTAGCGGCGCCTATGTCTCGCATTTGTTTAAAAAAGGCGAGACAAAAATGACACCATAATTGAATTATTAGTGTAGTGTATGTGATGCCCCTTTCCCAAGGCCCCCCGACGACGTAGGAGAAAACAAATGGATACAGTGTAATCCCATCATCATAATGGTTCATTTGAGACATAATAATTATCAAAAAAAAAAAATCCACCATGTCATGCTGATCATTTAAGAAAAAGTCCCATATCAAATATCACTTATAGTTTTCAAGAAGTAGTTGCTACAAATTTGTTTTTTAAAAGTCTATTTTTAGCCAAAGTGGCCACATTGAGTCGGCTGTAATTTTACTAGGATCAAGAGCAACATTCCTGTGAAGTTTCATGAAAATCCATCAAGAAATCCATTTAAGAAAAAGTCCCATATCAAATATCACATAGTTTTCAAGAAGTAGTTGCTACAAATTTGTTTTTTAAAAGTATATTTTTAGCCAAAGTGGCCACATTGAGTAGGCTGTAATTTTGCTAGGATCAAGAGCAACATTCCTGTGAAGTTTCATGAAAATCCGTCAAGTAGTTTCATAGGAGTAGTCGCTACATGCTTTTACTATGTAACTCTATGTAAACAAAGATGGCCGCAGCCATTTTTAACGTTGAATCAAAATGATTTTTGACAATGACTAACCTCATGTCATGCTGATCGTTTTAGAAAAAGTCCCATATCAATATCACTTATAGTTTTCAGGAAGTAGTCGCTACAAATTTGTTATGTTTTAAATCTATTTTTAGCCGTGGCACATCTTAAGATTTTTCCAGGATCAACTAGACATCAAGAGCAACATTCCTGTGAAGTTTCATGAAAATCCGTCAAGTAGCTTCAGAGGAGAAGTTCTACAAGCTTTTATTACATAACTCTATCTAAACAAAGATGGCCGCTGGCGGCGAAGTTTAATGTCGACTACATGTCATGTCAGTCATTTTGGTAAAGGTTCTAAATCAATATCTCTTATGGTTTTTCACAAGTAGTCACCACAAAATCACATTTTTAAAATGTTTTTTTAGCCATGGCGGCCATCTTGAATTTCTGGCCGACCTGTATTTTTGCCTTGATCAACTAGACATCAAGAGCAACATTCCTGTGAAATTTTATGAAAATCCGTCAAGTAGGTTTAGAGAAGTAGTCGCCACAAAAAAAAGTTTAAAGACGGGCGAACGCCGGACGCCGCACCACGGCATAAACTCTTTGATCAGTAGAGCTAAAAATGACAGTGTAATTGAATTTTTGGTGCATTTGACCCCTCTGAGGGACCTTGGGTGCGTTAGGGTCGACATAATGTTTCATTTGAGACATAATTACAAAAAAAAGAAAAAGACCCCAAATCCCACCCATGTCCGCCCCACCCACAATGGGCACCTGGGTAGACTTCCTAATTTAAGAAATAATAAAATCGTTTGATATGTTGTTTATCTTTCATGGCAATTATTACATAATTTTATATACCAAGTTATGTGCAAAAATATGGAAAAATGACAGTGTTATTGAATTTTTAGTGTATTTGACCTATTGACCATTGAGGGCCCATGGGCTCAGAGCCAAAAATAATGTTGCTCTTGCATGACGTCATCAAATGGTGAAGTCATACCCTAAGTTAGGTTGAATTCCGTTCAGCGGTTTAGGAGGAGATGCGGTAACGGAAGGACAGACGTACTCATGGAGAGGTACGTGTGCATATTTTGGGGTTTTCCCCACAAGTAAACGGTCAAAAACGAGCCCACATGTACCAACTGTACATATGGAATCCCCACCAGTTGTATTTGTACAGGCGAAGACTTATGAAGTGAATTTACTTAATGGTAAAATAGGTTAGGGGTGTCCGAAGTTGAAATCTTGAGGGTGAAATTGTGGGGTGCAACCCACAAGTCAGATTTCCCCACAAGTCTACTTTCTACCGATAATTCTCCCCACAAGTACCTCGGATGGATGGATGGACAGACGAACGGAGGCGATTTTAATATACCTTTTTTTTTTCAAAACGTGGGTATAAATATCGTACAACATCTACATAATTATGTGCTACCTGTTTATGACACCTTTATCTTCATAAAGTCTGAACAATCTAGGTTTGGAGTTCCCGGGTTGTGGTTTGGGTGTCACACTTCCCACCTCCACAAATCCAAAGCCTGTCTGTAACATACCGTCAATGGCCACACCATCCTTGTCAAAACCCGCAGCAAGCCCAATAGGATTCGAGAATTCTCTGTTCCAAACTTTGGTATGCTTAAAGAGATTTATCATACAATTATAAAAGGGACATGCCTCCAGTATAGAAATTAGAATGATGTTTCATGGAACACTTGTGTCACCTGCAGTGTGCTTATTTCAGCAAGTACAGTCGTCTAAGTATAAAGTTTGAAGTTAGTGGGGTTCAATCCTTCATGAATTATGGAAGAGCATATAATTGTGTTTTCATTATATAGAAGTGCAGAATATTAAAACTCGAAGGGTGTTCCATGGAACACTTGTGATAAAGACCTGTATAACGCTTCATGCCAATAGGTCAATGTTTTGCCAAGTTAGTTTCATTTGGCGCAATATCCAAATTGACACAACTTTTTAAATAAAGTGTATGATCTAGTACCATTCATTTAGTCTATAGCTGTTTTATTCCGTAATGTAGACCGAAATGACAGTACATACTTGCATTTATATAATAATATTATATATTATTTTCGTTGTTGAGAGGTTTGCAAGCGTCTGGCCACAGAAGAGGGCCCAAGTAACACTGTGTAAGCTGTATCTGTATTAACCATATAGAATAACCTGGGATTTAATCACGGAGGCAGTATAATACTTTTAGATAAAATTATATTAAAATCTCTTACAAAGTATTTTAATTAGGACAACAGTGTCTACTTTACCAGGAAAACAACATCCTGTATGTAAAAGATATTTTGGAATAAAAATTCCTTCGTCAGCTGCCATAAAGAGGCACCGTTGTGTTACTTATATATTTTGCTTATTAGCCCGCATACACGTATATCCACTGTTGTGAATTTTACATATATGTATTCTCTACCAGTATGTGTTAAACTGTGTGGTCTCGGATGTCCCCGTGGCCTATGTATTAGTATATATATAGAGGATCTTACATGAGTACTTATTCATTATTGAATTTATTAAACGAGTTGGCAAAATGATATAATGCGAGGCTCTTGCCGAGCATTATATCATTTTTGCTAACAAGTTTAATAAATTCAATAATGAATGAGAATGAACGTTTGATTCTATTTATCACATAACTCACATATCGACTTTTATTGCATTTTGCCTGTGGCTTCAACACGCAAAACCGTATAAATCGTGGAAATTGGATCATAGTCATTATTGATTTTTTTGACAGCGCATACTAGGCTCATTTGCATACTTATATAATTAGTGGTATATCGAAAATATAGAATGGTGTTATTCCACTCCCACACCGTAAGTTATGTGATAAATTCACTTCCAATATTGACATGTATACATTAGACCGTTTTCACACTAGTTTTGTAGCAGAATACTAGAAGTTGGCATCTGCCAATCGAATAGTGTATATTACATGCTATTGCAATCACCCACAGAACATTTTCAGTTTTCAGTGTATTGTAAGTTTGTTGCATTGCAACTGCGTATTGTAATCACTGTGAGTGTGTATGTTATTTTTTTTACAATTTTCCAGTTTTTACCTGGCGAGATTGTTGTTATAGTTTTTAATCTCTTTGTGTAATTGATACACTAAACTCCACTCAATTAAATAACACTAAGAATTGATTCTAATGGTTAAACAACCTCCGATATTCTCTACTTTATAGTGTGGGAATTGGTCTTCAAACCGTCACATTCACATGTAGTGAATTCTGTGTGTGTGCAATTGCGTGTTTGTTTACTGCTTAAATATACATTTTGAAGTTGAAACAAGTTTCAGACTCTGTTTGTATGTATATATAGTATATTGCGTGTATGTTTACTGCTTTAATATACATTTTTAAAGTCAAAACAAGTTTCAGACTTTGTTCGCAAGCAGTATGTGTTTGTTTACCGTTTATTTTGCTTGTACGAGGGGCATTCAATAAATTCTGTCACTAGTGTTATAAATCAACAGATATTACGAATAATATGTAGTTTTCTGTTATAACCGTTCAAAGTATTCCCCCTTAACAGATACACACTTTCCCAGCTATGCCGCAAAGTAGTCTCCCCTTGGTATATTACTGAGACACTGAAAGATGGCGCTACCAAGAGCACTTCTAGAAGCTTAGCGTTTCCCAGAGAGCATTTTTTTCAGCAAAGGGAATAAGAAAAAGTCACAGGGACTTAGGTCGGGTGAGTAAGGTGGGTGGTCAAGCTGTACTACTTTTTCTCGCTTCAAGAAAGACTGGACAATTTGGCCTTTGTGAGCTGAGGCATTATCATGAATAAGCTGGATGCCATTCAAAGCTTTACTTGGACACTTCTTTTTTTTGTAGATTTTTTTGGCATACTTAAGAACTTTGTCTCTGTAAAACTTAGCTGTAATGGTTCTCCCTTCTTTGCATGGTATCTGTACCGCAGGCCCGCTAGAATTAAAGAAAATGGCATAAAGAACCTTTTTAATGCTTTTTATCTGCTTGGCAATCACTGGCCTTGCCTGCTTGTTATTCATGCGACGCTGGGGCTCAAAATAATACACCCACGTCTCATCTCCAGTAAGTAACTCAGAATTTTTTCTGGGATTACAATTTTCAAATTTCTTCAGGAGATCTTTTGCGCATTTCAAACGTTTGGCTTTTTGTACAGATGTCAGCAAATGAGGGACCCATCTAGCACAAAATTTCCTTAATTTCAAACAGTTGGTCAAAATGTGATGGGTTGTGCCTTCTGAAATGCCCACCCTATTAGCTATCTCAGAACAAGTATAATGCCCATCCTCCTGTACCATTGCCTTCACTGCAGCAACATTCTGTTTTGTTGCAGCGACAACTGGCCTGCCTGGCCGGTTGTCTTCTTTGACGTCATTTTTACCATCTTTAAATTTTTTAACCCACCTAAAAACTGTTCTCAAAGTAACGGTAGAACTGCCGAATACGCTGTACAGCTTGGCATGAATCTTCTTTGGGGGTACTTTTAAAGCAACCCGGGCTTTAATGTAAGCCCTGATTTCATTATAGCTTTAGAAAATAGCCACTATACATGAGTGCGTATAATTTAACAGTGACAACTCGGTCAATTTTAATCGGATTAAATCGAGATTTGGTGTACATGGGTATTGAAATGGTCTTCAAATGCACATTTTTTTGGGTCGTTATGTCAAATATTTTCTACGGAGGCCAGTTAGTGAAAGAATTTATTGAATGCCCCTCGTATAACTGATTTCAATTTCACTAAGTATTTAACTGATTTGAACTGTGAAGTCCAGTGAGAATGAAGTATCTATCTACATTTTTATATAGTGTTTGTAACATTTGTACATTGGTCTTGCGAACAATCTTGAGAGAAGAGCACCCAAGGATCATTCCTGTGAAGTTTCGTCAAAATTGGCCAAGCGGTTTCAGAGGAGAAGTTGTTTGAAGCAATTTTGGACGGACACAATTAAGGGCGATCACAATAGCTCATCCCATATTTAAGCGGTAAGCAAACACGCAATATACTATATATACATACAGAGTCTGAAACTTGTTTCGACTTCTAAACGTATATTTAAGCGGTAAACAAACCTGCAATTGCACACACACCGAATTCACTACATGTGAATGCGATGGTTTGAAGACCAGTTCTCACACTATAAAGTAGAGAATATCGGAGGTTGGTTAACTATTAGAATCAATTCTTAGTTTATTTATTTGAGTAGAGTTTAGTGTATCTATTACACGAAGAGATTAAAAACTAAACATAGCTAGCTCTATGGTGAGAAAATAGTATTGGGCTTGATTAAATAACACTATGTATTTGCATGAACTATCAATAATGTCTATACTATAGCCAATCAAAAGTGATTCGTCTTACCAAACATGGAGGGTCTGGTTTCTTTGGTTTTGGAACAAGTCTGTGTTTTGCCATAAAGACGGCAAGATTATGTGTCTTCTCTGGATCCAGAAACCTGACGGAGGGCATCACATACTCGCGGTAGAACCTTTCATTACCCTCATACAATGAGTAACTTGCAAAGAAGACTGTCCCTGATCCCATTACCACAGCTGCTTGTTTAAGCTGATGCTAAAGAGAGAATTAATATCAACTGTTAAGAGTTTTTAAACTTTGTGTGAAGAAACAAGTTTGTCCGTCCGTCTGTCCGTTACCGTATCTCCTCCTAAACCGCTGAACGGTATTCAACCAAACTTTGGGTATGACTTCACCATATGATGACGGCGTGCAAGTGCAACATTATTTTTGGCTCTGCACCCAGGGGCCCTGTGGGTGGTGGAGAGGGGGAGGGGGTGGAGGGGGGTGGGGGGAGTGGAGAGTGGGGGTCAAAAGGTCAAATACACTAAAAATTCATTTTTCCATATTTTTGCACATAACTTGGTTATGTAATCGTCTATGAAAGATAAACAACATATTATTTCGAAGTCGGACGTCTGAAAAAGATACACAGTATGTCAAATGATTTATTATTTAAAACTTGGACGTCTTCCGTGGGGTTGGGATTGGAGGAGGTGGGTGGTGGGGGAGGGTAACAGGGGGTCAATTATTTTTTAAAATTATGTCTCAAACGAACATTTTGATGGGAGTGGAGTGAGTGGGGGTGGGGGGAGGAAGACCTGTGTGAAGAAATGTGGGTAATATACTATAGCTTAATATATTATTATTCAAACAAATTTGATTTATCAGGCCATACCAATTTAGGGGTGGGGAGCTATTTTTTTTTTTACATAATATTTTGAAATTATTTAAATTTTTCCCAGGCGAGCATGTTGAGGCAGGGGCGAGCGATTTTTATACCACGTTTTGGAGAAAAAAAACGGGGTATATTAAAATCGCCTCTGTTTGTCCGTCCGCCCTTCCATTACCACATATCCTCCTAAACCGCTGAACGGTATTCACAAGCATATGATGATGGCGTGCAAGAGCAACATTATACATTATTTTTAGCTCCAAGCCCAGGGGCCCTCATGGGGGGTGGTGGGGGTGGGGGGGTTAAAAGGTCAAATACTTAAAAAAATGTAATTTTTCCATATTTTTGCACATAACTTGATATATATGTAATCATCTATGAAGGCCCAGGAGTGTATGGGTGGTGGTTGGGGAGGGGTTTGGTAATTATGTCTCAAATGAAACATTATGATGATGGCTCTGCACCAAAGGGCCCTCAGAGGGGGTGGGGGTGGGGGTGGGGTGTTGGTCAACAAATACACTAAAAATTCAATTACAATGTCATTTTTCTATATTCTTGCACATAACTTGCACATAACTTGTTGTATGTAATCGTCTATGAAAGATAAACATCATATCAACGATTTTTGGGGGTATTTTTTTATTTATATTTTTGGTAATTATGTCTCAAATGAAACATTATGATGATGTGATTATACTGTTTCCTCCTACGTCATCGGTGGGGCCTGCAGGAAGGGGCATCAAATACACTAATAATTCAATTACGGTGTCATTTTTTCATACTTCTGCAAATTAATACATGTAATAGTTGTCTATGAAACAGATACACAGCATGTCAAATGATTTATTATTTAAAACTCGGACGTCTTCCCTGTGGTTTGGGTTGGAGTGGGTGGATGGAGGGTAAAAGGGGGTCAATTGTTTTTTAATTATGTCTCATTATTGAACATTTTGATGAAGGGATTACAGTGTTTAAGCAGTGTCTTCCACAGGCCATTTAAATTGAAGAGCATATTCCCCCTATCCTTTAATTCTAAAATCTAATTTCCCCCTACTCCTTAATTAACACCTCATCCTTTGATCTCTCTGCCCTATCCCTTAAAAACATCAATAAACCTGCAAAATGCTATATACTGGTCTATAAATAACTCTTTGTAGGTTATATTTCTTGAAAATCCTTTCATTTACAGTTGAAATACATGTATACTTCAAATGGCTTATAAACAAATCATGATCCCATATTGGTCACCCGAAAGTTAACTCCCTCGCACACCCACCCCATAGCATTCACTCCTCTGAAAATACAAAGCATATCATACAATTTCAGTGTTTCACCTTAGAGGTGTGCCAAGGTGGTGGCAGTGGGAGAGTGCGCATGTGGGGGGGAGGTAACTCTTTCTCAATAAAATGTAATGACTTTGCAAATATCATTAAAATTTGCTCCAGGGTCATCATGGGACTTCGGGATAGGGGTCAAAATTTCAAATACACAAATACCCTAAACATTTTTTATTCATTTACAGGGTCATACATGTATATTCATAACTTTCACATCTGGTCAACATCCGGTAGGTCGAGATATTCAGTAGGTGAAAATAAAGGGGTTTACTCGGACTTCATCCTCAATCGCTATATGAAAAATTAAAATATTAGAACATGATTTAAATTAAATGTATCCATATCGGTGTTTTAAAATCAAACAACACCAAAAGAAGATACATAGATGTACACAAAAAACAAAGATTTTAATATAATTATCACTACAAACTAGTTTTATAAAGGGCTAAAGTCAGTTGAGCACCAACGATAAACACCGAGTTTACCCCCTACCAGAATGTGGAGGTCTTTTATTTTATTGATCACTGACTGGTCAAATTATTTTGATGATGTCATGTGAAGTTATGAATAGAAAAGCATAAATAATACTATTTCTGATCTGAGTATCAAAGAACGATCAAAACAATTACATGTAAAATGGATACAGGGTTAAAGGGAATTGACCTGTGTGAAGAAAACGTGGGTATTTTCGATTTCGTTCTAGTTTATTTTTATTTAAATATGCTTAATAACAATGCCTTTTATATGCACAATTATTGTATTTAAATGCATTGTATGTCTATTATGTTTTGATCATTGATTAAAGTATATATTCAAAACTTGTAATGTTTTGCTAATATTCCATACCAGCTTATTAAGCATGCATCCAAGACACCAACTCAATGAGGGTTTTTGTATGATTATGACCATACATATATATCTGCAGGCAATGCAAACACTTACAAGAAAATATATCTTGAAATTAATACAAAAACTTGGAATAACAACTTTAAACCATGTATGTATCGAAACGGGCGGATAATGAAACTAACAACAAAAAGATAAAAATTAACACTAATTCTTTGATTGATTCCATTAGTGACAAGTCACTAGAAAATATAACACCTCATAGTCAACTTTTGTTAACAAGAGCCCTAGCTGCTTCAAAGCGCTCAACTTACCTGAGTTTAGAGGTAAAGTTTAGGTGTATGGGCTTGGTGCAAGACTGATCAGGTGCAAGATTATGCTAAGTGTAAATATTAGTTTTGTTTAGTAGAAGAGGCTTGCACAAAGTCATCCATTTCTGTCGATTTAATATAAAAGCAGCACATTTAAGACTTTTAAAAATAAAATCCATATAAGGATTGAGGCTGTTTTTTTTCACCCCCTAAAATGAAACACGTGTATATTTCTGAACTTTTTGTAGTTCTTTTTTTCGATCGGACAAAACTGCTTTTAGCATCGAATCCACCATTACGAGTTTATCTTTCTGTCCAAAATAAATCAAGCAAACCTTTTTGTTTTGCATCATTCGAAGACTTTTTGTGGGAAAATGACGTCATTCAAGCGCTTGTGCAAGTACTACTTTTTTACAGAGCAAGTGTCTCTGCGATACGCGACACGATTAGGTTTGCCAAGATTTACTGGAAATCTGTTTTGATTGATATAATTATCTGCTTTAGGGTATTAGGAAGGACCATGACCGCTAAAACAAGAGGCCCAAGAGGGCCTGTGAACGCTTTACTGGCTAAAGATATTGTTTATGTATAAGGGGCCATGACTGTTTCAAATATCATTCAACCGGAACATGGCAATGATATACGCAACTAGGCTTGGTACTGATCATCCGTGACAAGTTTCGCTGAAATCCAGCAAGAGGTTCAGGAGAACTAGTCTGTACAAAGTTAGTGTATTAAAACCTTTAAGGGGTCATAACTCTGCCAAAATTCATTCAACCAGAACACGACAATGAAAGGTGCAACTAGGCTTGGTATTGATCATCCCCACAAAGATTCACTAAAATCCAGCCAGGGGTTCAGGAGAACTAGGCTGGAAAATGTTTGTGTATCAAAAACCTTTAAAGGGTCATAACTGCCAAAAATCTGTAAACCGGAATGCGACAATGATATGCACAAGTAGGCTTGGTGCTGATCATCCCTGTAAAGTTTCGTTGAAATCTGGCAAGGGGTTCAGCAGAACTAGTCCAGACAAAGTTTGTGTATTAAAACCTTTAAAGGGCCATAACTCTGCCAAAAATTCAACCGGAACACGGCGATGATTTGCACAACTAGACCTGGAACTGATCATCCCTAAAAAGTTTCGTTTAAATCTGGCCAGAGGTTCAGGAAAACTAGTCGGGACAAAATTTGTATTAAAACCTTTAAAGGGACATAACTCTGCCAAAATCATTCAACTGGAACACGGTGGCAGTATGTACAATTAGGCTTGGTACTGATCATCCCTAAAAAGTTTCACTGAAATCCGCCCAAATGAAGGCTCTTTCGTCTTAATGAGGCCAAAATATAGCATATTTCAGAAAATCAAGGACCATTACTCCTGTGTAAATGGTCCAATCTGGCTGTTTTTCAAACTTGTCGGAGATTTCATTGATATTAACAATCTGGTAAAGTTTGGTAAAGATCGGATGAAAAAATGAAGGCCCTATCATCACATGGCAACAACAAGAAAACAATGGTCTAGTTTAAACATATTAATATTTCAAATAAATGAAATAAACAGGGAAAAAAAAAAGGCCCATGAGGGCCTGTGGACACTCTACTGGCTAATATGGCTCTTATGACATCAATGAAGCAAGTGACTATCGTCTTAAAGAGGCAAAATATAGCCATAACTCCGCCATTACTGGTCCGATCTGGCTGGTTTTCCAAGTTAATAAAAATAAAAAAAAATAATAAAAAAAAATTATTATTTTTTTTTAAAAAAACAACAACAAAAAACAAAAAAATTAAATCATAAAATTAAAAGAAAATAAAATAAAAATGAATCGCTCACCTGAATTCAGTGCAGGTATTGTGCTAAGGCTAGCTAGGAATTGTAACCCAAGAGGATTATCGGCAATGTTGGTACTATTCAATCAATTTTCCATTATAATCGATCAAGGGCAGGTTTTAAGGGCTGGTCATGATCAGGTCAAAATTGTGGCCTCTGGAGTGGCCACAAGCAAATTCCAATATTGACCTAGTGACATAGTTTTTTGATCCCATGTGACCCATTTTGAAACTTTATCAAGATATAATTCAGATAAACAATCTGAGAAAGTTTCATCAAGATCTGGTCAAAAATATGGCGTCTAGAGTGTACACAAGGTATTTCAAGTATTTGACCTAGTGACCTAGTTTTTGACCCCATGGGACCCATTTTCGAACTTGACCAAAATATAATTAAGACAACATTTCGACAAAGTTTCATCAAGATCGGGTCAGAAATATGGCCTCTAGAGTTTACACAAGGTTTTTCAAGTATTTGACCTAGTGACCTAGTTTTTGACCCTGTGTGACCCATTTTCGAACTTTAGCAAGCTATAATTAAGACAAATATTCTGACAAAATTGCATCAAGATCGGGTCAAAAATATGGCCTCTAGAGTGTACACACGGTTTTTCCAAAGTTTGACTTAGTGACCTAGTTTTTAATACCATGTGACCCATTTTTGAACTTGAACAAGATATAATTAAGACAAACATTTTGACAAAGTTTCATCAAGATTGGGTCAGAAATACGGCTTCTAGAGTGTACACAAGGTTTTTAAGTATTTGACCTAGTGACCTACTTTTTAACCCCATGTGACCCATTTTCAAACTTGACCAAGATATAATTAAGACAAACATTCTGACAAAGTTGCATCAAGCTCGGGTCAAAAATATGGCCTCTAAGAGTGTACACAAGGTTTTTCCAATATTTAACCTAGTGACCTAGTTTCTGACTTCATGTGACCCATTTCCGAACTTGATCAAGATATAATTAAGATAAACAATTTGATAAAGTTTCATCAACATTGGGTAACAAATATGACCTCTAGAGTGTACACAAGTTTTTTCAAGTATTTGACCTAGTGACCTAGTTTTTGACCCCACGACCCATTTTTGAACTTGACCGAGATTTCATTGAGACAAACATTCTGACAAAGTTTCATGATGATTGCATCAGAAATGTGGCCTCTAGAATGTACACAAGAAAAGTTAACGGACGACGGACGACGGACGGACGGACGACGGACGACGGAAGACGGACAACACACCATCCCATAAGCTCTGCTGGCCCTTGGCCAGTAGAGCTAAAAATAATGAGAGAGAGAGAGAGAGAGAGGAGAGGAGAGGAGAGGAGAGGAGAGGAGAGGAGAGGAGAGTTTTCAATACTGTTAGTGATCAGGGAAGAAGACTAACAAAAATTTGAGTGTTACACCGTTCAAGTCAAAGATGTATAAGTGTAATAAAAAGAGACATGATTTAATACAAACCCAAATTAGCAGGTTCCTCGGAGTTGACTGTAGCATTTTTTTTGGCAAATTCTAAGTTGAAAAGGGGCCATAACTCCATCAAAAATTAGTGGTTTGTAATCAAAGTCGAACTTGACCTGTATTTTATGGTCTTAAACCTGTGACCAAAAATTATTTAAATCCATCAACCCTTTCATGAGTTATCGTCCGGACACAGTAAAAACCAACTCCGCTGTTACTGGTCCGATCTGGATGGTTAAAAAAATAAATAAAAAAAATTAAAAAAACATTTGAAAAAAAATAATTCCAAAATAAAAAATATTTAAAAAAAAAAATTAAAAAAATTAAACGAAAAAAAGATAATAAAAAAAAAAAAAAAAAAAAAAAATCTCATAGATCAGATAAAAAATGAATGAATGAATGAATGGCGTTTTACGGCACGTCAACACATAAATAGGTCATATTGTGCGCAAAAACTGATGAAAGATGAAGAAATGAAGGATTAATTAAAAATTAATGTAAATATATAAAGATAGAACTATTTACAAATAAGGGATGATATGGTAGTAATATAAACTATATATGTAAATCAACAAATGCCCGTCAACGGGTATATAAACAAGTAAAAATATATAAGAACACATTATAATGATTTATATAGTCTGATTTCTTTTAGGAAAGTGGGGCGCCCGTGGCCGAGTGGTTAACGTCTCTGACTTGAAATCACTTGCCCCTCACCGCTGTAGGTTCGATCCCTCAGGGACCTAGGAATCTTTATGTGAGGAAGCTATCCAGCTGGCTTGCGGAACGTCGGTGGTTCTACCCAGGTGCCCGCCCGTGCACGAAAATTGCCCGGAGGGGCACCTGGGGTCTTCCTCCACCAATGGAAGCTGGAAAGTCGCCATATGACCTTAGCTGTTGGTGCGACTATAAAATCCATTTCAATTCAATTCTTTAAGGAAATCTAAAACAAGACTAAAATCTATAGTATCAAATAACTCTTTCATAGTATTAACATTGTAGTACATGTACCTTTGACGCATAGGATCAAAGTCTACACATTCCAACAAGATGTGTTTGACCGTTAACGGTGCAAAGCCGGGTATACATTCTGGTGTTGCTCAGCTTGTAATAAATATGAATGACTATAACATGTATGCCCTATCCTGCACCGGGCTAGGATAACTTCTTCTCGACGAATGGTTCTACTATAAGAACACCATTCTCCAAGTAACGGCTTAATTGAATGGAGTTTAGTGTTAACTGACAAATCCCAAGCGGCTTGCCAAGAGTTACGAATAAATGTGTTAATACAACTTTTAAAATCAGTATAAGGTAATTTAGCATTAGATATATGTAAACCTAATGCTGCTTTAGCAGCACTATCAGCTCTATCATTATCACGTATTCCTACATGGCTTGGAAGCTAGATGAAAAATGAAGGCCCTATCGTCTTGAGGCAAAATATAGTATTTTTAACAAAATCAAGGGCAATAACTCCGCTGTTACTGGCCGATCTGGCTGGTTTTCGAACTTGTCCGAGCTTTCATTGATATTAACAGTCTGGTACAGTTTGGTAAAGATCGGATGAAAAATGAAGGCCCTATCGTCTTTACAAGGCAAAATATAGCATTTTTACAGTTTGGTAAAGATCGGATGAAAAATGAAGGCCCTATCGTCTTAACAAGGCAAAATATAGCATTTTATTTTAAATCAAGGGCCACAACTTCGCTGTTACTGGTCCGATCTGGCCGGTTTTTGAACTTCTCCAAGCTTTCATTGATATTAACAATCTGGTAAAGATCGGATGAAAAATGAAGGCCCTATCGTCTTAACAAGGCAAAATATAGGATTTTTAACTAAATCAAGGGCCTTAACTACGCCGTTAACGGTCCCAATCTGGCTGGTTTTCGAACTTGTCTGAGCTTTCATTGATATTAACAACATTTTAAAGTTTGGTAAAGATCAGATGAAAAATGAAGGCCCTATCATCTTAACGAGGTAAAAGTTAACGGACGGACGGACAGACGACGGATGACAGGGCCAGCAGAGCTAAAAATGGACGGGAAAGGACAGAAATACCGGAAATACCTTCTTTTTTAAAATATCAGTGAGGACTGGCGAGTGGAAGAATTTTTTTTTGTTATCTTTGTAACACTAGTACGGGAAATCCGAACTCCAAATTGGTATGGCTTTACAAGAAAAGGTTATGAAAATGCTGTACTATCTAATTTGACCTCAAACAAGAGGCCCAAGAGGGCCTGTATTGGCTATATGGAGTCTGGTTGAGGGTGGGGTGTGTGTGAGGGGGAATATTAGTTGTTGTGGCACTAATGACAAAACCCTTTACCCTGCATTGAGCAAAATGGCAGTCGAACATATAAATTACTGGAAGTTTCTTCACCAAGTTGTACCCATGTAGAGGGGCCCCTTTACGCTAGAGGACAAAACCCGTTACATAAATGCATTCACATTTGGACATGATATTAAATGTTTTGTGTTTTTTTTTTACCTATAGGGGGCCCCAGCAGATGGAACCAAAATACAAAAACTTATTGTGCATCTACACATCCTTAACTAACAAATACACCCACACATGAACTTGATAACAAAGGGAGTTAGCATCACAAGGCGGAAACTCTGTTATAATAAATCAGCAAGTTGTACTCCTGTAGAGGGACCCCTTTATGCAGGCGGTAAAAACTCGTTTTATATAATTATGTTGTGCCTAGAGTCCCTAAATAACCATACCAAATTAGAACTAGAGGTTGTTTTTAGTAAAAAACAGGTCTCCCCCACTTGGGAAAGGGCCATAAATCCGCCAAAAATCATTCAACTAGAACATGTGGCGATGATATGCGCAACAAAAAAATGATCATCCCTACCAAGTTTCGTTGAAAACAGGCCATGGGATCAGGAGAATTAGTCAGGACAAAGTGTGTAGTAAAACCTTTAAAGGGCCATAACTCGGCAAAAGTCATTCAACTGGAACACAACAATGATACACGCAATTTTGAAATTCGACCGGTGGTTGAGTGGAACAAGTCCGGACAAAGTTTGTGTATTAAAACCATTAAAGAGCCACACCACCACCAAAAATCAATCAACCAGAACACGACAACAATATGCGCAACTAGCTTTGGTACTGATCATTCCTGCCAAGTTTCATTGAAATCCAGCCAGGGGTTCAAGAAAACTAGTCCAGATAAAGTCTGTTTATAAGGGGCCATAACTCTGTCAAAAATCATTCAACCGGAACATGGTGATGATATGCGCAACTAGGCTTGTTACTGATCATCCTTGCCAAATTGAAATCCGGCCAGAGGTTCATGAGAACTTGTCGTAAAAAGTTCGTGTATTAAAACCTTTAAACGTCTTTCAACCAGAACACACCAATCAGAGTCTTCCCCTGGAATTGTTTAAGCGAGGTGGTTTTTTACTATATAACTCTATGTAAACAAAAAGATGGCCACTGGCAGCCATGTTTAATGTTGAATCAAAATGTTTTTCGACAAGGACCAACATCATCTCAAGCTGATCATTTTAGAAAAAGTCCCAAATCTATATCACTTATAGTTTTCAAGAAGTAGTCACTACAAACTTGTTGTTTAACAGGAGGTCAATGACCTTGAAACTCTACTGATAGGTTTTGATAGCTAGATCAGCATTCCTGTGAAGTTTCATGAAAATCTGTCAAGTAGTTTCAGAGGAGAAGTCGCCACAAATAAAGTTTACGCACGGACAGATGGACTGACGGGCGATGCACCACGGCATAAGCTCTGCTGATCTTTGATCAGTCGAGCTAAAAAACTCTGTTCTTAATGAGTGTGGGGGTTATGGTTTTGAAGTCATGATCCAGAATGCATATTCCCATATAAGTAATGGTGACCTCTGACCTATTGACCCAAAAGCGATAGCATCCTGTTTTCACCTAGGGCAATGTATCAATGAAGTTTCATGAGTGTAGGCGTTATGATTTTAATGTTACCATACATAATGTGCATTTCCATATGAGGTCCTGGCAACCTTCACCTCTGACCTGCTGACCCTAAAAACAACAAGATTCTCAAGTATTGCACAGCTATACAAGTCCCTTACTGGGAATCTTTTTAGTAACAGTGACCTTGACCATAAATGCAATCTCAAATTTGCTTTTCATATAAGTCACCTACACACCAAGTTTCAGTCCAATATCTCTTTCCTAAATAAACTTAATGAGCAGAAACAGTTGTTCTATTTTTGGTAACAGTGAACTTGACCTTGAACCCAGTGACCCAAAATGCAATCCCAAGCTTCCTTTTCAAATAAGCTACCTAGCCATAAAATTTCAATACAATACCTCATTTTACTAACTGTTATTGAGCAGAAACCATTTGTTCTATTTTTAGTAAAATAACAGTGATCTTGACGCCAGTGACCCCAAATGCAATCCAAAGCTTCCTTTTCATATAAGCTACCTACCCATAACGTTTCATTCCCAGTGACCCCAAAAGCAATCCCAAGCGGGGGCTGGACTTAAAAATAAAAAGGTCAACGATGCTTAATTGAATTGAATTTAATTTTATAGTCGCACCAACAGCTAAGGTCATATGGCGACTTTCCAGCTTCCACTGGTGGAGGAAGACCCCAGGTGCCACTCCGGGCAATTTTCGTGCACGGGCGGGCACCTGGGTAGAACCACCGACGTTCCGCAAGCCAGCTGGATAGCCAATGATGCTTAAATGAAAGTTTGTAAACATTTTAGTAATTAAAAACAATCGAGTTTGCCATTTGCTGAGATGACATTTAAGTGCATTTGTTTAAAAACAAAATGCCATTCTATTAAAAACAAGAGGCCCAAGAGAGCCTGTGGATGCTCTACTGGCTAAAACCGCTCTTATATCAAGGGTTGTCGACATAAAATTCCCATCAGTAGTTTTTTTAAAACATTGCAAAAACAACAGGGATAGGATGGCCTTAGATCGCTCACCTGGTAATTATGGGTAATATGTCTGCTGTGTCTAGTCTGGCATGGGCATTTTTTAATTTCATAAAAATGGGTGGGGTGGGGGGGAGTGTTTATATTAACATTCTAAACAATTATGGTAAACATCAGATAAACATGAGGTCAATGACCTTGAAGCTCTACTGATTGATTTTGATTTCAGGAAGTAGTCGCTATAGACTTGTTTTTTGAAAAATTATTTTTAGCCGTGGCGGCCATCTTGAATTTCCGGCCGACCTGAAATTTTGCTAGGATCAATTAGACATCAAGAGCAACATTCCTGTGAAGTTTCATGAAAATCCGTCAAGTAGTTTCAGAGGAGTAGTCGCTACAAGTTTTCATTATATAACTCTATGTAAACAAAGATGGCCACTGACAGCCATGTTTAACGTCGAATCAAAATAATGTTTGACTCTGATAACCATCATGTCATGCTGATCATTTTACAAAAAGTCTCATATCAATATCACTTATAGTTTTCAAGATGTAGTCGCTACAAACTTCTTTTTTAAAAATCTATTTTTAGCTGTGGCGGCCATCTTGAATTTCTGGCCAATCTGAAATTTTGCTAGGATCAATTAGACATTAAGAGCAACATTCCTGTAAAGTGTCATGAAAATCCGCC